>OU696534.1:18762281-19362281 GCA_916048285.2 Bellardia pandia | reverse complement strand
GGATTTCTGTCCATTCGACCTGTTCGATTTCCTATTATATCTTGTCCATCCGGTACTGGGTTTACTAATTGAATGTTTCTCATGTTTTCTGCAATCATGTCAGAAATTTCGTCCCTAAAACCTGACATTGCCTCATGAACAATTTGTCTAACATGATTATCGTTTGAAGCTTCCTGTTCGGTTGCCTCTATACGGGCTTGTTGGCGAGTTCTAGGCCTATAGGTCTGTCTAGATGTGTCACCACCAGCTGCTTCGTCTAACATTATTGTCGTATTGCCTGTTTCTTGTCTCATGTTAGCGGCAATGTTGTCGGTACTACGAGCCACAAACATTGTTAAGAATTATTTAAAAAAATTAGGTATTAAAATAACAAAAAAATCAAAACTCTGAATATTTTATAAGAATTTGTATTGAAACAAAGTTAAAACTAACTGCCAAAACGCGGTTGAAAATAAACAAAATTGCTTTAAAAGTAACTTCTATAAATGACTCAGATATTAAGGTAAATTTATTACTACTCGGTGAAGCTTAAAAGGGGTAGGGTATAGAGGTAAAAAAAAAAATTAATCTTAACAATCAGCAATACACTTCTCTAAACAAAAAAAAATTTGTTATTACTCCTTTTAGTGGAAATTTTTGACTAAAGCCAGAAAAATCAGGTCCAAGCTAAGAGAGAGCAAACGAAAAGAAAGGAAATGAAAATCCGATACAGGAAAGTAATATAGAGTTAGTTCCATTATCTTTATGTCCTCATAATCGGAATTACAAATAAACAAAAGTTATTTTTGAACTAAATTAAAGAGAAAACTAAAGAGAGAAAGTGTTGTACGAGTAGTGTACCAAAATAATCCAGTACAACCTCTCAAGTACGAACCCAAGCCCTGATAACTATAGCTCTAGTAAATGTCAATTGGGAATTGGTCAACCTATCAATAATAACCAATTTAGGTCCACAAATCCACGTACCAAAGCTAAAGTTAAAAAAAAATAACAGAAAACTGAAAGAAAACAAAAATAAAACTGCAAATCACCACACAACAATAAGGATTCAAAGAGACCTCAGCATCTAGATGTCAATTGCACTATCAAAATTCTGAACTTACGAAAGCTGAGGCCCCACGTTGGGCGCCAAAAATCTCTGTAACGATTCTACATTCGGATGTATTCATTCTGGGAACGGGGCTACCTCTTAAAATTCGGCTGTGCTCGTCGGATGGGGGGGTGTGTGTTGAGTTCCCAATCAGAAATAATATTTTTGGAATCATTACAGAAAATTTTACTTTAGGTAGCATATTTATAAAAATAAAAATGATCTACACAAACAAAAAAAAATTAGAAATTGGTTGCTGATCGTAGGGTACGTTGAGATGGAATCAGTACCCTATGTCCTTGCCCTCCCTCCATGCTGACAGTATAATATGATTTCTTGTCAGCCCGATAACAAACTAAACTATTTATAAAAAAAAATTAACTCACCCCATTATACCCTCATACCCTACTTCACCTTTCGTAATAACAGATAAAAATTCAAAATTTGATATTATAAAACATTATAAACAATATAATATTTATTTATAAAAAGTTCTTAAAATAGAATTAAAATAATAAAGTTATCCTGTAGAATTAATTTAAATATATATATTGAATCTAAGTTTAATCATCTTGAATGATTAAAATTTAATTATCCATTAAAACGTAAAAAAAATGATATTCAATTCGAATTTAATTTATAAAAAAAAATTTAAATTAACACAACAAATTAAATAATCAACTTTATTGAAATGAGTGTAGGGTGTCTTGAGTAGTTATATAAATATGTATTATTATTTTTTTTTTTTTTTTTTTTTTTTTTGTTTGGAAGGTTGTATTAAAAAAAAAAAAAAAAAAAAATCAAATTCTAATACATATTCATATTAAAAAAAAAAAAAATCATTAAAGAGATATAAAAAAAAAATATGAAAATAAATAAAAAAAAATTAACTTACATATTCATACACCAACGTAGTCAGCAGGCGCCGGATGACCGCAGAGATGTTGCGCAGAAGTTTTAAACAGCAAATATTAACAACTGAGAAAAAAAACAATTTTTTCCCCTTCCCTTTAATGACTTAGAATTGTATGTTGGCTGGGTGTAAGGTATATGTGAGCTTGAATATGAGTATTTGTGAAATTTGTGAATGAGACAATCTAACTAGTTTGTGTTTTAATAACACATAATTTATAAAAGAAAATTTAAATTAAGTTATAAAATTAATTTTAATTAAGTTTAATGATAATCAACTAATTATCTTCTGTCAACTTATGTTAAAATCAATTAATTATCGAAATTAAAGTAAAATCATTAGTTAATAAAAAAAACTATATATCCTACCGATACAATAAAAATATTTGAAACCGTAAACCTGTTTGACCTTGTAAATAAATTTTAATAGGTCTAATTTAGGTTAGACAAACTTGTTTGAACCTTATAAATATTTTTCAAACTATGTTAGGGCCTATTTAGGATAAAATCTTTCCATTTGAATAGGTTCCGAGACGTTATTTGGTATACCCTTCTGGTCACCCTAATGAAACATAAGGGTGCCAAGGGTGGTTTATTTTAAATACGATGTGGCAAACACGAAGGTAATGTCACCTTTATGAACGTTATGGCCTATCAAAACCACCCACACTTTTTATTTACTACACTATCTTTCTGCGCCAAATTTGTTTGTTCTTATGAAGATTTCAGCATACAACTCTCCGTTTCCTTTTTTTTCCTTTTTTCCTTTTCTTCCCGCTACTCCTGTTATAAAGATTTTGCAGATATTAATTTATGTGATGTCTATTTTCCGTTGCTAATATTAATGTTAAATTAAATAGCCAAAATACAGGAACAACTGGACAACTAATAAAAGTTTTAGACTTCCTAAAAAAAATAGACGATTTCATTCTACAGCAAATGAAATACAGCTCAACCAAATTTCCTTACCGATTTAAAATTTTTACATAAAATTCCTTTAGACAAGCTCCCAGGATATATTATTCCAATATTTAACGGCATCCACAAACTAAATTAAAAAAATCTTTTCCTTTAATTATAATAGACAACGACTGTCTCACTGAAAAATTATTTTTAAAATGAGAAAATTTTCTCAAATTAATGAAAACTGAAACTTTTATATCAAAGACTACTACGAATGTAATTTTGAAATTTTTGTACAAAACCTGTTAAATACTCTAAGTAAAACCTTAATTTAAGTCGATATAGCCTGGACAAATAAATGAAAATTTTGGGTATGACCAAAATCAAAGCTAACTACAATCAAATTTTCAAAATAAAATGATATTGAAATTAGATAAAATTTATACAGCCGAAATTAACTGTTAGTAAAAAAATTTACCTTTATAGAAACCTTATTATAAAACTTTACTATAATTTCAGAACTAAATAGTAATAAATTAAGAACCCATTATAATTGAAATTAGAAAAAAACTATGACAAAAACAAAAAGTCGCCATCACAGGGAGGAGTTAACGCTGTCAACATTTTAAACTCCAATTACACTAACAAACCAAAATTGCTGACAACATGTCTGCAACACCAGGGCATTAAGAGCACGCGCCGTTGCTAATTCGCTGACACCCTAATACCTGCACAAGCTACTACCAAAGTGCTGATACAGAAATTCCAGCTATTTGACTGCGACGTGACCAGATCAAATGACCGAGCTTTTTAGGGAAATAAATATTGTAAAAGGTTTTAGTTGATAAGAAAATTTTAAACAATAAAGTTGGTTTTTTAAAACCAGGAAAAAAAAGTTTTTTTTTTTAAATAAAATAATAAATATTTTATTAACTTGTAATTAATTAATGTACAAAATATAAAAGAGGGATATTTATTAAATTAAGCCAAACAAATTAGTGAAATTTTAAAATAAAATTGTAAAGTACACTAACGGTTTATTACCAAATATACTTTAAATTGTAAAAAAAACAGAGAAATTAAATTTAAAGACGGTTAGATATGAACTTAAATATCAGGAAAAGGTGTAAAGAACACGTGAAAATTGATTAAAGCTGTCTTTAATTATAAGAAGAGTGTGTATCAGTCAATGTGTTTGGTATTAAGAAGACCTGGAGAAAATCAACAAAGTTTTTGTAAAAACATTTAAAACAAAAGAATTCTAAACTATTTCAATAATGATTTTTCTCCAATCTCGCGAAAATTCCTACGTCAAGTGTAGATTAAATCTTGTTGTAATAATTGCACCCTTTTGCCGTCTCATCATTAAAGCACGATCATAGACTCTGAAAACGGTAACAGCCAAAAGAAATAGACCCAACTTGACTCAGCCGAAGTAAGGGCAAATGCACATGAAGCGAAACGAATTAAATTAAATGGAACTATATTTACCACTTAAGGTAAAAAACCAATAAATACCATAATACATACATATGTACATACCTGTTTGTACAAATAAAGGGGACTATACACTACGTGTTTTTTACATTGTATATGTCAAATTTTACATATGGAATAAAAACATATAGTTGGTGACCTCATAAACTTTGCTTGTGTAAAATACATATGGAAATACATATGCAATTTTTTCGATTAAAACACGCTCTATTTTCTTATGTTCAAACACATGTTTTCAAATGTATATGCCATGCGAAAAGATTTGTCGACGGTTAAATATCTGCGCTATCATTAGCCGGCCGTATGAAGAATTTGCATGTGATAAATTAAATATTTTTTTATCTAATTTTGTTAATTTAATAACAATGATATAAATTATTTAAAAATTTTTGATACAAGCTCCACATATTGTATATTAAAAGACGAAAAACCTTAAATCAATATTTTTGACACCGGCATTTTAGTGACGCCACCAAAAATTTTTGCAGCGGCTTTAATGCATTTTTCAAAGAAACGACATGGAAATTTATGTGTAAATAATCATGGCGATGTCACGTGTAATTATACATACAAGTTGGTGACCAAAAATTAAAACCCTTATGTAAAATAACCAATTTTGACAGACATAAAGAAAAACATGTGGGTTGTAAACTTAAAAAAACATAAGCAAATACATATAGTGTATAGCCACCTTAAGTGACAATTTAAAAACATTAAAACTAAACTAACAGAGGAGACAGTGAAACAAAAAAATATATAAAATTAAACAATTAGAACTAAATTCAAAAACAAAATTACAAAACTCTGTACAAAAACAAAATCTAAAACCCAGGTGTGAGTGTGAACCAAAATTGATTCCTGAGTAGGGATTCCAATACCGGTATTACCGATACCGAAATACCGGTATTACAGGCTTCAATCGAAAACCGAAATACCGCAAGCAACAATACCGGTATTCTTTTTTTTTAATATATAAACTGCTCCATATACTAGAATGAACTCTTATCTAGGAAAGTCAGTGGAGATAAGTTCAGCATTACATTCGATGAGTGGACGTCAGTCAGAAATCAACGTTATATTAAAATAAATGTCCATTGTGATAAAAGCTTTTAGAACCTTAGGTTGAGTCGTATTTCAGGGTCTATGCCATCATATAAATGCATTGAGCTAGTTGATAAAAAACAAGTAAGAGTGCTATATTCGGCTGTGCCGAATCTTAAATACCCTTCACCTAAGCGTAATAAGAAATACAGAAACTACACTAGACTAGAATATCCTAATTCTGTGTTTTCTATTCAGTCTTAGTGCAAATTTTATTAGTATTTGATATATTGTTTGAAAGACAATTTTACGACCAACATAATTTATGTTAAATATTTTGAAATGTTGTCTAATTTTTACCATTTTTAATTGATTTAATTACCAATTCCCACCATAATTTACAGAGTCTGTCTGATGTTCATAATAATCTTGAGTGTAATTTAACAAACAGAGTATAAAAAAGGGGTACAATTCGGTTTTAGTGATTTTGCTCAAAAAAAAAAAAAAAAAAAAAACAAAATCAAATAGGGCTTTTAGAGGAGATACCAGCAAAAAAAAATTTGTTGCCGGTCACGCCTATTTTCGAGGGGGCGGGCCCTTAAAGTTGAAAATACATAGACCTATATCTCGGGAACTACTGGGTGTCTGATAATTTGTAATACATTAAATAAAAAAAAATAAAAAAATACCTTTCCAACGATATATATCATGATTATAAAATATGGACCGAATATGGGTTAAATCCGAAAAGAATATTTTTTGACCCGAATTTATTTGTTTTTTGGAAATGGTTCTATATGGCAGGTATGACAAATTATGGGCCGATCTTCTTAAATTTTGGAACAGTTATTTTCATGCATATGAGGATATTTCACGTCGAATTTCAACATAAAAACGGTATATATACGATATATATTAGTATTAACGTGGATTTCGAGAGTGGACCTTATGTGGGGGATATAGTCAAATATGGACCGATATTCTCAAAATCCAGCAGTTAGATTTAGGCATGTATATAAATGATCCGTGTAAAATTTTGGATTGGTACCCTTATTTATAAGCGATTTATGAGTATTAAAGTGATTTTCGGAAGAGGGCTTTATATGGGGCATACGGTTAAAAATAGACCGAAATTCAAAAAATTTTGTGGGATGATTTTTGTATATATTAAAATGATCTGTGCAAAGTTTTGAGTCGGTACCGATATTTATACAATATATATAGGGAAAAATCTCTTTTTCAGATGTGGTCCTTGTATGGGAGCTATGACCAGTTCTGGGCCGACCACCATAAAATTTAGTACAGCAATTTATTTGCCTATAAAGAATATTTATGTCAAATTTTAGCCGTTTAACATTATTTATATCTCTTTTATACGTATTTAAGTGAATTTTGGAAGTGGACTTTATATGGGGTCTATGGTCAAACATAGACCGAATTAAAAAAAATTTCGTTTTGCGATTTCTTTTTGTATGAAATTTATTTTTGCTGAATTTTGTCTTGATATTCCAATTTTATAGGCATTTATTTATCATTAAGCCATATTTCGGGAATATATATATTTGTATGGGGGCTATAAGAAATCATGGACCGATTCTTACTATTTTCCGCACACTTTCTTCTTTTATAGTACAAACAACGTATACAAAATTTCATGGTATTATCTGCAATAGTTTTCAAAATATTGCAATAAAATGGATGAAAAATATCAAATTTTTATGGAGGTGGTCTCACATATAGGTTCATAACTCTGGTTAACCCAAACCAATTTTGCTGATTTTAAATAGCAAACTTCTCGAAAGCACTTCTGACAGAATTATTGAAGGTTTGGATGCCGAGTATATCTGGGGACTTCAAAAAACTGATTTCAACAGACAGACAGACAGACAGACGGACATGGCTTAATCGACTTCGCTATCTATAAGGATCCAGAATATATATACTTTATAGGGTCGGAAAATTTTTTTGTGGAAATTACACACGGAATGACAAACTTATATATACCCTTCTCACGATGGTGAAGGGTATAAAAAGGGGTACAATTCGATTTTAGTGATTTTGCTCAAAAAAAAAAAAAAAAAAAACAAAATGAAATAGGGCTTTTAGAGGAGATACCAGCAAAAAAAAAATTTGTTGGCGGTCACGCCTATTTTCGAAGGGGTGGGGCCGTAAAGTTGAAAATATATAGGCCTATATCTCGGGAACTACTGGGTGCTTGATAATTTGTAATACACTAAATAAAAGGTATTAAAAATACCTTTCCAACGATATATATCATGATTTTAAAATGTGGACCGAATATGGGTTAAATCCGAAAAGAATATTTTTTAACCCGAATTTATTTGTTTTTTGGAAATGTTTCTTATATGGCAGCTATGACAAATTATGGGCCGATCTTCTTAAATTTTGGAACAGTTATTTTCATGCATATGAGGATATTTCACGTCGAATTTCAACATAATAACGGTATATATACGATATATATTAGTATTAACGTGGATTTCGAGAGTGGACCTTATGTGGGGGATGTAGTCAAATATGGACCGATATTCTCAAAATCCAGCAGTTAGATTTAGGCATGTATGTAAATGATCCGTGTAAAATTTTGGATTGGTATCCTTATTTATAAGCGATTTATGAGTGTTAAAGTGATTTTCGGAAGAGGGCTTTATATGGGGCATACGGTTAAAAATAGACCGAAATTAACAAAATTGTGTAGAATGATTTTTGTATATATGTAAATGATCTGTACAAAGTTTTAAGTCGGTTCCGATATTTATACAATATATATAGGGAAAAATGTCTTTTTCAGATGTGGTCCTTGTATGGGAGCTATGACCAGTTCTGGGCCGACTACCATAAAATTTAGTACAACAATTTATTTGCCTATAAAGAGTCTTTATGTCAAATTTTAGCCGTTTAGCATTATTCATATCTGTTTTATACGTAATTAAATGAATTTTGGAAGTGGACTTTATATGGGGTCTATGGTCAAACATGGACCGAACTAAAAAAAATTTCGTTTTGCGATTTCTTTTTGTGTAAAACTTATTTTAGCTGAGTTTTGTCGTGATGTTCCAATTTTATAGGCATTTATGTATAATTGAGCAATATTTCGGGAAGATTTTTGTATGGGGGCTATGACTAATTATGGGCCGACCACCATAAAATTTAGCGCAACAATTTATTTGTCTATAAAGAGTCTTTATGTCAAATTTTAGCCGTTTAGCATTATTCATATCTGTTTTATACGTAATTAAATGAATTTTGGAAGTGGACTTTATATGGGGTCTATGGTCGAACATGGACCGAACTAAAAAAAATTTCGTTTTGCGATTTCTTTTTGTGTAAAACTTATTTTAGCTGAGTTTTGTCTTGATATCCCAATTTTATAGGCATTTATTTATTATTAAGCCATATTTCGGGAATATATATATTTGTATGGGGGCTATGAGAAATCATGGACCGATTCTTACTATATTCCGCACACTTTCTTCTTTTGTCATACAAACAACGTATACAAAATTTCATCGTATTATCTCCAATATATTTCAAAATATTGCAATAAAATGGACGAAAAATATCAAATTTTTATAGAGGTGGTCTCACATATTGGTTCATAACTCTGGTTGACCTAAACTGATTTTGCTGATTTTAAATAGCAAACTTCTCGAAAGCACTTCTGACAGAATTATTGAAGGTTTGGATCCCGAGTATATCTGGGGACTTCAAAAAACTGATTTCAACAGACAGACAGACAGACAGACAGACAGACGGACATGGCTTAATCGACTTCGCTATCTATAAGGATCCAGAATATATATACTTTATAGGGTCGGAAAATTTTTTTGTGGAAATTACACACGGAATGACAAACTTATATATACCCTTCTCACGATGGTGAAGGGTATAATTAAAAGAACATGGTATTTCACTACAGGCGGACATTGTTGCGATCACAACGGATGGCGCTTCTATAATGAAGAAAGCTTGTGAAGGCAGATCATCAACAATGTCTGGTACATGGCATACAACTAGCGATCATTAGCGTGCTATATCAGCAGAATATTTCTGATGAACGTGAATTATTTCCCTGCGAAAATGACACCGATAAAGAAGGAGACACAGATAACGAAGATGATGATGGTATGCTAATAGTCGAAGATAATATATGTAAGAAGAATATGCCTAACATAACTTTAAGTTCTGAAATATATGCATTGATTATAAAAGTTCGGAGTGTAGTTAAATTATTTCGCCATTCGCCAACAAAAAAATGATGCAACATTAGAAAAATATGTTAAGGATGAATTTGGTAAGGAGTTGATGTTGATATTAGATTTTAAAACTCGTTGGAATAGTTTATTAGCTATGCTAGAAAGATTTTATATGATTAAAGGTTGCGTAAGATAAGCACTTATTGATTTAAATAATACTTGTATTTCGGAAGATGAATTCCAGCTACTATCAACAATAATATCAGATTTAACCCCTATAAAGGTTGCAGTTGAAAGTTTATGCTGCTCAGATTCAAATACTATAAAGCAGATATTACCTTAAAATTCACGTTGGATGAGCTTGCACAACAAAAAAGACACTGAGTATTGCATTAAAAAGTAAATTAAAATGCAGAATTCTTGTAAGGCGTACGAACTTTTCAGATATATTACATTATTTGCACAATCCATCTAACCATGAAAACGATGACAATTACGGAATATTTACCCAAATAAGGAAAACAGCCATAATACAAATAATTGTTAAGTTGGTTCAACGTTTGGAAGATCAAACCATAAAATTCCTGTTCAGGACAAATCTCTTACAATTAAGCAAAAGTTGCAAAAAATTATGATTGAAAAAATCCAGCAAAATAAGCGCGGTAATGAGATTAATTCGAAAAAATCAGATAATTCGAAGGGAGATCTCATATTTCGAATCTGAAAATATAAAAGAAAAATATTTGCAAAATGTGTATAATTTCCTTATGACCGTTCGTCCTACAAGTGTAGAATCTGAGCGTGCGTTTTCGGCAGCAGGATTAATCTGCACGAAAATAAGATCACACCTATCGGATGAAAGCATCGACAATTTATGTTTTCTGCGAACATATTTCAACTTACAAAAAGAAGGAATTAAAAAAAATTGTAATTATATTTTTTAACTGTACATTATATTTAATTTTTAATTGTTTTGTTTTATTTTTAATATCGAACTGTTTTATTTTTTTTTATAACTATAAATTAATTGTCTTTTCTTTTAAAACCTACATCATCGGCGTAGATAGCCCGGTCTGGGGGAGGCTAAGCCCCCCCCAGAAAAAATTTAGCCACCCCCAGAATTTTTATTCTTTTATTGCATTTTTTTATTTGAACAATTTTCCATAGCTTTTACTAAAAAGTGTTCCAAAAAGATCCCCCCAGGAAAAAGGCCTAGCTACGCCGATGACCTACATACATATTTTAAATAAACAATAAATTGGATTGCATAATATACTATAATCGGAAATTGTTTTATTCTTGGTGCTTTGTGTTTATATATTTTTATTTTATAAACAATACTGAAAATATCGATAATACCGGTATCGAAATTTCCTCAACACCGAAATACCGAAAGGCTGTCGGTATTGGAATCCCTATTCCTGAGCAACAACATCGAAACCAGCAACATCAAAATCAACAACATCAAAACCAACAACATCAAAACCAAAAACTTCAACAAAATCGAAGACATCGAACACATCACAAATAATTTAAGTATATTAATTAGAGAAGGAAAATGAACTAATATTTCTTAATTTTTAAGAGGAAAGTTTTTATTCAGTCTAATAGTTCAAATAATTAAGAATACTATTGTAAAGTACTGGAACAATTGGCAAATTGGAATGCAGAAACACATTTGTAATAATACAAGTTTCATAAATAATAATAAAGAATACACACACATTGTAAACGTACGTAAATTTCGTTCTAACTCACAACACGTTAAAAAGAAATATCATAATTCTTGTACTCTATTTCTCAAAAACGGTGAGTTAAATAGATTATATTTACAGAGTGATAGTGGACAATGAAGATTGCTGAAGACGCCCTTGGCCGGGTAGAAAATGCATTCCAATTTGCCAATTGTTCCAGTACTTTACAATAGTATTCTTAATTATTTGAACTATTAGCCTGAATAAAAACTTTTCTCTTAAAAATTTAAGTATAGATTTTTTCTTTATAAATATTTACCTATGTTTACACCTAAGATATTTACTAATTTTTTTTGTATATACCTACAAACCTTTAACTTTAAGTTTTTTTTTATTAAATTGTGAATTGAAATGAAATGATGAAACTCTGATTATTTAGTTAAATGGATGCTAGGAAGAATGGGGCCATGGTAAGTAGCTAAGTAGGGAAACGGTTGTTTTAGGGACAGTTGTAAATTAGGGGTAATCTTTCTGTCAAGGCGTTGAACAATTGGGTGGGAGAATTGTACCCTACATGACATATCACCTCGTCATGGCTTAATTAGTAAACTAATATGTTTTTTCTATTAATTACTTTCTATATAAGCTTTTGAATTTCTTTACATACTCTGAGGTATATTTAAGGCATGACATGATTATGTTATATGCTTACGCTTTCGGATTACGGGTTAAGAACTACTTCTACCAAAGAGCTAGCAGGGACAATCCAGTCATGCCACTTAACCAATATTGTCCATTTCGGTTAACCAAACTAAGTCAAGGATTTTTCTTAGGAAAGTCTAGAAGAGCGTAACATATATGGCGCCCAATATGGGGCAAAATTAACCAACGTAAAGTTAAATTAACAAACATAAAGCAGATTAAGAAAACTTAACCGTCATGCAGATACCTAAACCAACGTAAATCTGCACAAACTCGAGTAAGTCAGCACAAGGCTGCGTAACTTAAGTAAGTCAACGTAATTAACGTAAACTTAAGTAAGTTATCGCCAAGCTGTGTTAGATTCGGGAAAGTTAACGCAGGTTAACGTATAGGTCGAATGAATTTTTCTTGTTCTTATGGTAGAATTATAATTAAAAGTTAATCCTGGTTTCAATAGCGATGCGAAACGTGGCATAAGTGGGGACAATCCTGAATTTTGGGAACGGCAGTTTACCTATGATTTTTTTTTCCTATTGATATATGGGATTATCACAAGTCTGGCGCGATCTGATAGAAAATCAGCACTATTGCGGTGATGGTTTCATTTTCTATGTGATGAAAATTCAATAAAAACCTCAAATTATGTAAGTCTTTGCCTAACTATCACTTTTAAAAATGGTAGGCATGTTGCTAGATAACTTGAGGTCATGAAAAGTAAGGGTATTGTTATGACCGCAGAATTGCGCAGATTCCAAGATTAGTTGCAGAAAGTATAAATTCACTTTTTTTTTAAAGATTTGTTGAGACATCAGCCTGTTGTAGAAGCAGCATGATTAGCCAACCGATGTTAGGGAAGAGTCAGTGTACTTAGTGTACCTTCGCCTTTTCACGTAAGTACGTATCTTCTGACAGAACAACCTTTTCTTTCATGACCAGTTCATCTTAGCATCCATAAATTTTATGATATTTAAACAATAACAATTTTTTATAATCATTTAAAACCAAATTAATCAAATACATTTGATTTAATAATAATACACCTAAAAATTTAAATACAAATTTTACAAACAATCTGGGGGGTGAGAAATTCCAAGTCAGGGTGATGGTACTAGGTCAGTATAGTAAAACCCTCAAAGGGTTTGGCGTTCGTATGTGTCAGTTTTTTTTATGACCTTTTAAATTTTTTCCTTATCTTGATGTTTTTTCGCTTAGTTGTAACATTTTGGCAAAAACGTAGTATAACATAACTCGAGAACCACTTGTCCGATTTTGATGAAACAAATTTAGAAAAATTAAGAATTTATTTATTTATTTATTTAAAATTAAGTGAAGGTATCCCATTTTTGTTTTTATTCAAAAAAGTGTCATTTATCGCCATTTTTATAAATTTTCCCCAATAACTCCAGACTTCTGGCCATAAACTACTAAAAAACAAGTAAGAGTGCTATATTCGGCTGTGCCGAATCTTAAATACCCTTCACCTAAGCGTAATAAGAAATACAGAAACTACACTAGACTAGAATATCCTAATTCTGTGTTTTCTATTCAGTGTTAGTGCAAATTTTATTAGTATTTGATATATTGTTTGAAACACAATTTTACGACCAACATAATTTATGTTAAATATTTTGAAATGTTGTCTAATTTTTACCATTTTTAATTAATTTAATTACCAATTCTTACCATAACTTACAGAGTCTGTCTGATGTTCATAATAATCATCAGTGTAATTTAACAAACAGATTTTAGTGATTTTGCTCAAAAAAAAAAAAAAAAAAAACAAAATGAAATAGGGCTTTTAGAGGAGATACCAGCGAAAAAAAATTTATTGGCGGTCTCGCCTATTTTCGAAGGGGTGGGCCCGTAAAGTTGAAAATATATAGGCCTATATCTCGGGAACTACTGGGTGCTTGATAATTTGTAATACACTAAATAAAAGGTATAAAAATACCTTTCCAACGATATATATCATGATTATAAAATATAGACCGAATATGGGTTAAATCCGAAAAAAATATTTTTTGACCCGAATTTATTTGTTTTTTGGAAATGGTTCTTATATGGCAGCTATGACAAATTATGGGCCGATCTTCTTCTTCTGGCCATAAACTACTAAAAAACAAGTAAGAGTGCTATATTCGGCTGTGCCGAATCTTAAATACCCTTCACCTAAGCGTAATAAGAAATACAGAAACTACACTAGACTAGAATATCCTAATTCTGTGTTTTCTATTCAGTGTTAGTGCAAATTTTATTAGTATTTGATATATTGTTTGAAACACAATTTTACGACCAACATAATTTATGTTAAATATTTTGAAATGTTGTCTAATTTTTACCATTTTTAATTAATTTAATTACCAATTCTTACCATAACTTACAGAGTCTGTCTGATGTTCATAATAATCATCAGTGTAATTTAACAAACAGATTTTAGTGATTTTGCTCAAAAAAAAAAAAAAAAAAACAAAATGAAATAGGGCTTTTAGAGGAGATACCAGCGAAAAAAAATTTATTGGCGGTCACGCCTATTTGAAATATATAGGCCTGTATCTCGGGAACTACTGGGTGCTTGATAATTTGTAATACATTAAATAAAAGGTATTAAAAATACCTTTCCAACGATATATATCATGATTTTAAAATGTGGACCGAATATGGGTTAAATCCGAAAAGAATATTTTTTAACCCGAATTTATTTGTTTTTTGGAAATGGTTCTTATATGGCAGCTATGACAAATTATGGGCCGATCTTCTTAAATTTTGGAACAGTTATTTTCATGCATATGAGGATATTTCACGTCGAATTTCAACATAATAACGCTATATATACGATATATATTAGTATTAACGTGGATTTCGAGAGTGGACCTTATGTGGGGGATATAGTCAAATATGGACCGATATTCTCAAAATCCAGCAGTTAGATTTAGGCATGTATGTAAATGATCCGTGTAAAGTTTTGGATTGGTACCCTTATTTATAAGCGATTTATGAGTATTAAAGTGATTTTCCGAAGAGGGCTTTATATGGGGCATACGGTTAAAAATAGACCGAAATTAACAAAATTGTGTGGAATGATTTTTGTATATATGTAAATGATCTGTACAAAGTTTTAAGTCGGTTCCGATATTTATACAATATATATAGGGAAAAATGTCTTTTTCAGATGTGGTCCTTGTATGGGAGCTATGACCAGTTCTGGGCCGACTACCATAAAATTTAGTACAACAATTTATTTGCCTATAAAGAGTCTTTATGTCAAATTTTAGCCGTTTAGCATTATTCATATCTGTTTTATACGTAATTAAATGAATTTTGGAAGTGGACTTTATATGGGGTCTATGGTCAAACATGGACCGAACTAAAAAAAATTTCGTTTTGCGATTTCTTTTTGTGTAAAACTTATTTTAGCTGAGTTTTGTCGTGATGTTCCAATTTTATAGGCATTTATGTATAATTGAGCAATATTTCGGGAAGATTTTTGTATGGGGGCTATGACCAATTATGGGCCGACCACCATAAAATTTAGTGCAACAATTTATTTGTCTATAAAGAGTCTTTATGTCAAATTTTAGCCGTTTAGCATTATTCATATCTGTTTTATACGTAATTAAATGAATTTTGGAAGTGGACTTTATATGGGGTCTATGGTCGAACATGGACCGAACTAAAAAAAATTTCGTTTTGCGATTTCTTTTTGTGTAAAACTTATTTTAGCTGAGTTTTGTCTTGATATCCCAATTTTATAGGCATTTATTTATTATTAAGCCATATTTCGGGAATATATATATTTGTATGGGGGCTATGAGAAATCATGGACCGATTCTTACTATTTTCCGCACATTTTCTTCTTTTGTCATACAAACAACGTATACAAAATTTCATAGTATTATCTCCAATATATTTCAAAATATTGCCATAAAATAGACGAAAAATATCAAATTTTTATGGAGGTGGTCTCACATATTGGTTCATAACTCTGGTTGACCTAAACCGATTTTGCTGATTTTAAATACCAAACTTCTCGAAAGCACTTCTGACAGAATTATTGAAGGTTTGGATCCCGAATATATCTTGGGACTTCAAAAAACTGATTTCAACATCCAGACAGACAGACGGTCATGGCTTAATCGACTTCGCTATCTATAAGGATCCAGAATATATATACTTTATAGGGTCGGAATATTATATTGTGGAAATTTCACACGGAATGACAAACTTATATATACCCTTCTCATGAAATTGAAGTGTATAAAAAAAGGGGTACAATTCGGTTTTAGTGATTTTGTTCAAAAAAAGAAAAAAAACTCAAATAGGGCTTTTAGGGGAGATGCCAGCAAAAAAAAATTTGTTGGCGGTCACGCCTATTTGAAATATATAGGCCTGTATCTCGGGAACTACTGGGTGCTTGATAATTTGTAATACATTAAATAAAAGGTATTAAAAATACCTTTCCAACGATATATATCATGATTATAAAATATGGACCGAATATGGGTTAAATCCGAAAAGAATATTTTTTGACCCGAATTTATTTGTTTTTTGGAAATGGTTCTATATGGCAGCTATGACAAATTATGGGCCGATCTTCTTAAATTTTGGAACAGTTATTTTCATGCATATGAGGATATTTCACGTCGAATTTCAACATAATAACGCTATATATATAATATATATTAGTATTAACGTGGATTTCGAGAGTGGACCTTATGTGGGGGATATAGTCAAATATGGACCGATATTCTCAAAATCCAGCAGTTAGATTTAGGCATGTATGTAAATGATCCGTGTAAAATTTTGGATTGGTACCCGATTTATGAGTATTAAAGTGATTTTCGGAAGAGGGCTTTATATGGGGCATACGGTTAAAAATAGACCGAAATTAACAAAATTTTGTGGAATGATTTTTGTATATATTAAAATGATCTGTGCAAAGTTTTGAGTCGGTACCGATATTTATACAATATATATAGGGAAAAATGTCTTTTTCAGATGTGGTCCTTGTATAGGAGCTATGACCAGTTCTGGGCCGACTACCATAAAATTTAGTACAACAATTTATTTGCCTATAAAGAGTCTTTATGTCAAATTTTAGCCGTTTAGCATTATTCATATCTGTTTTATACGTAATTAAATGAATTTTGGAAGTGGACTTTATATGGGGTCTATGGTCAAACATGGACCGAACTAAAAAAAATTTTGTTTTGTGATTTCTTTTTGCATAAAACTTATTTTTGCTGAATTTTGTCGTGATATTCCAAGTTTATAGGCATTTATGTATAATTGAGCAATATTTCGGGAAGATTTTTGTATGGGGGCTATGACCAATTATGGGCCGACCACCATAAAATTTAGTGCAACAATTTATTTGTCCGAAAATTAACAAAAATTAACAAAATTAAGAAATTAACAAAATTTTGTGGAATGATTTTTGTATATATTAAAATGATCTGTGCAAAGTTTTGAGTCGGTACCGATATTTATACAATATATATAGGGAAAAATGTCTTTTTCAGATGTGGTCCTTGTATAGGAGCTATGACCAGTTCTGGGCCGACTACCATAAAATTTAGTACAACAATTTATTTGCCTATAAAGAGTCTTTATGTCAAATTTTAGCCGTTTAGCATTATTCATATCTGTTTTATACGTAATTAAATGAATTTTGGAAGTGGACTTTATATGGGGTCTATGGTCAAACATGGACCGAACTAAAAAAAATTTTGTTTTGTGATTTCTTTTTGCATAAAACTTATTTTTGCTGAATTTTGTCGTGATATTCCAAGTTTATAGGCATTTATGTATAATTGAGCAATATTTCGGGAAGATTTTTGTATGGGGGCTATGACCAATTATGGGCCGACCACCATAAAATTTAGTGCAACAATTTATTTGTCTATAAAGAGTCTTTATGTCAAATTTTAGCCGTTTAGCATTATTCATATCTGTTTTATACGTAATTAAATGAATTTTGGAAGTGGACTTTATATGGGGTCTATGGTCAAACATGGACCGAACTAAAAAAAATTTCGTTTTGCGATTTCTTTTTGTGTAAAACTTATTTTAGCTGAGTTTTGTCTTGATATCCCAATTTTATAGGCATTTATTTATTATTAAGCCATATTTCGGGAATATATATATTTGTATGGGGGCTATGAGAAATCATGGACCGATTCGTACTATTTTCCGCACACTTTCTTCTTTTGTCATACAAACAACGTATACAAAATTTCATAGTGTTATCTCCAATATATTTCAAAATATTGCAATAAAATGGACGAAAAATATCAAATTTTTATAGAGGTGGTCTCACATATTGGTTCATAACTCTGGTTGACCTAAACCGATTTTGCTGATTTTAAATAGCAAACTTCTCGAAAGCACTTCTGACAGAATTATTGAAGGTTTGGATCCCGAGTATATCTGGGGACTTCAAGAAACTGATTTCAACAGACAGACAGACAGACGGATTTGGCTTAATCGACTTCGCTATCTATAAGAATCCAGAATATATATACTTTATAGGGTCGGAAAATTTTTTTGTGGAAATTACACACGGAATGACAAACTTATATATACCCTTCGCACGATGGTGAAGGGTATAAAAAAGGGTACAATTCGGCTTTAGTGATTTTGCTCAAAAAAAAAAAAAACATAATGAAATAGGGCTTTTAGAGGAGATGCCAGCAAAAAAAAATTTGTTGGCGGTCACGCCTATTTTCGAGGGGGCTGGCCCGTAAAATTTAAAATATATAGACCTATATCTCGGGAGCTACTGGGTGCTTGATAATTTGTAATACAATACTTTTCCAACGATATATATCATGATTATAAAATATGGACCGAATATGGGTTAAATCCGAAAAGAATATTTTTTGACCCGAATTTATTTGTTTTTTGGAAATTGTTCTTATATGGCAGCTATGACAAATTATGGGCCGAACTTCTTAAATTTTGGAACAGTTATTTTCATGCATATGAGGATACTGCACGTAGAATTTCAACATAAAAACGGTATATTTAAGATATATATTAGTATTAACGTGGATTTCGGTAGTGGACCTTATGTGAGGGATATAGTCAAATATGGACCGATATTCTCAAAATCCAGCAGTTAGATTTAGGCATGTATGTAAATGATCCGTGTAAAATTTTGGATTGGTACCCTTATTTATAAGCGATTTATGAGTATTAAAGTGATTTTCGGAAGAGGGCTTTATATGGGGCATACGGTTAAAAATAGACCGAAATTCACAAAATTTTGTGGGATGATTTTTGTATATATTAAAATGATTTGTGCAAAGTTTTGAGTCGGCACCGATTTTTATACAATATATATGGGGAAAAATGTATTTTTCAGATGTGGTCCTTGTATGAGAGCTATGACCAGTTCTGGGCCGACTACCATAAAATTTAGTACAACAATTTATTTGCATATAAAGAGTATTTATGTCAAATTTTAGCCGTTTAACATTATTTATATCAGAGACCTGCAACGAGTACTAAATTTTCGGGTATACTTAATCATGCACATTGATTTTTATGATTTAATCGTTTTTGTTCAAATGCACAAAACGCTCGTTTACGCAACCGTTCGTTTCAATCATTCAGTTTTATTCACTTGTTGTTTTTTGCGAACATGAATATTCTGACTGTGTCGTTAAATGTATGAAGCTCATTTTACATCAAAGCCAACGTGTTGTTAGCCGAACAAGTGTTTTATTCATTTGTTGTTTTGTGCGAACATGAATGTTCGACTGTGTCGTTAAATGTATGAAGCTCATTTTACATCAAAGCCAAAGTGTTGTTAGCGGAACAAGTGTTTTATTCAGTAGCAAAAGTAATTTTATACTCGACAGTGTCGACAACGAGAGAAGTGTTATTAAAAGTATAGTTGCCAAAGGCAACTATATTTTGTCAGGGAGCCGGAAAGGTCGTAGCGTCGTAATAATAAAGACTGAAATTGTAACTTTTTATATACCTTGGATTTCATTCTTAACATTTGAGGGGGGAAGAAGTTATAGCAATATTTTTGAAATATTCAAATTTGTAAGGTTTTTCGAAAAAATACATACATTTAATAAAACTACGTATGTATTTAAAATATAAAAATATATGACGTACTTACCAGAGACCTGCAACAAGTATGAACGAGCCGACTTATTCACTAACGTTGAATTTTAAGAACAATACAAAAAAGTATGATTCAATTTTATGCTTATTCACTTTTTATGCACACACAAAAAATTCAGCAACGAGTATAAATCATTTCCAACACTTGGTTCGAACTGCAATGTTTGAAAACAAAAATTCTTGTTTATACACAGTTTGTTTTTTGCATGTCGGCTTTGTTGTGCATGATCTGATTGGAATTGAACTAAAAACACACGAGCCACTTATAAGTAAAAAGCGGCTGCCAGAAAAATATGAAAACATAAAAAATGTGCATTTACTACCTATTTAACATTATTTCGTCGAAAAGAAAACTTATTTGACAAAGCAATGATAAAATTTGTAATATGTACAGTTTGTCAAATATATCTTTGCACAGGAAAAAAAATTAAAGAAAAAATGTAAAATGAGCTGCTTCATACATTTAACGACACAGTCGAACATTCATGTTCGCACAAAACAACAAATGAATAAAACACATGTTCGGCTAACAACACGTTGGCTTTGATGTAAAACGAGCTTCATACATTTAACGACACAGTCAGAATATTCATGTTCGCAAAAAACAACCAGTGAATAAAACTGAATGTTTGAAACGAACGGTTGCGTAAACGAGCGTTTTGTGCATTTGAACAAAAACGATTAAATCATAAAAATCAATGTGCATGATTAAGTATACCCGAAAATTTAGTACTCGTTGCAGGTCTCTGGTACTTACATACATACACATTACAAATTTTATCATTGCTTTGTCAAATAAGTTTTCTTTTCGACGAAATAAAAAAATGCTAACATGTTAAATAGGTAGTAAATGCACATTTTTTATGTTTTCATATTTTTCTGCCAGCCGCTTTTTACTTATAAGTGGCTCGTGTGTTTTTAGTTCAATTCCAATCAGATCATGCACAACAAAGCCGACATGCAAAAAACAAACTGTGTATAAACAAGAATTTTTGTTTTCAAACATTGCAGTTCGAACCAAGTGTTGGAAATGATTTATACTCGTTGCTGAATTTTCTGTGTGTGCATAAAAAGTGAATAAGCATAAAATTGAATCATACTTGTTTGTATTGTTCTTAAAATTCAACGTTAGTGAATAAGTCGGCTCGTTCATACTTGTTGCAGGTCTCTGATTTATATCTCTTTTATACGTATTTAAGTGAATTTTGGAAGTGGACTTTATATGGGGTCTATGGTCAAACATGGACCGAACTAAAAAAAATTTCGTTTTGCGATTTCTTTTTGTATAAGACTTATTTTTGCTGAATTTTGTCTAGATATTCCAATATTATAGGCATTTATTTATTATTAAGCCATATTTCGGGAATATATATATATTTGTATGGGGGCTATAAGAAATCATGTACCGATTCTTACTATTTTCCACACACTTTCCTCTTTTATCATAAAAACAGCGTATACAAAATTTCATCGTATTATCTGCAATATATTTCAAAATATTGAAATAAAATGGACGAAATATATCAAATTTTTATGGAGGTGGTCTCACATATTGGTTCATAACTCTGGTTGACCTAAACCGATGTTGCTGATTTTAAATAGCAAACTTCTCGAAAGCACTTCTGACAGAATTATTGAAGGTTTGGATCCCGAGTATATCTGGGGACTTAAAAAAACTGATTTCAACAGACAGACAGACAGATATTACACACGGAATGACAAACTTATATATACCCTTCTCACGATGGCGAAGGGTATAAAAACAGAATTTACAATTTGTGGAAAATAATTTTTTTTAATGGACAAACAAAAGTGAGTGGAAATTAGTTAGCTTATTTGAAAAAAATACATTCGTACGTATTTACTTTCTTTACTTCCAGCAAAAAGAAAATAATTTGCTTTGTTTACAACAATAATAAATTTTTACAGCTAGTGCAGATAAACTTGCGATAAAAATTAGAGAAGAGTGCAATTTTTCGTGCTTCGCAAGTAGATTCAATATGAATCTACATGATTCGCTCTTAAAATTTTGTATGGTGAAGCAAGTTGTTTCGCACATGATTGGGGTGTGAAGCATGAATAGAGAGCAAAGCATTTACCGTGGAAACATAGTATAACGGTTTATTACCAAATATACTTTAAATTGTAAAAAAAAACAGCGAAATTAAATTTAAAGACGGTTAGATATGAACTTAAATATCAGGAAAAGGTGTAGAGAACACGTGAAAATTGACTAAAGCTGTCTTTAATTATAAGAAGAGTGTGTGTCAGTCAATGTGTTTGGTATTAAGAAGACCTGGAAGTTTTTGTAAAAACATTTAAAACAAAAGAATTCTAAACTATTTCAATAATGATTTTTCTCCACTCTCGCGAAAATTCCTACGTCAAGTGTAGATTAAATCTTGTTGTAATAATTGCACCCTTTTGCCGTCTCATCATTAAAGCACGATCATAGACTCTGAAAACGGTAACCGCCAAAAGAAATAGACTCAGGCGAAGTAAGGGCAAATGCACATGAACTGAAACGAATTAAATTAAATGAAACTATATTTACCACTTAAGCTAAAAAACCAATAAATACCAAAATACATACATATGTACATTAGGGTGTCCCTTATTTTTGGACGTCATTTTTTTTTTGCGCATACCCGCTAAAAAGTTTCGAAATAATCTAAGAAGCCACCAGAAAAAAATTTTACTTTGATATAAGAATGGTAACCCGTGGCGACTTGGGATTTAGTTCAGTGTTATAAGTATATGCAATTTTTGGTCAATATTGGTATAAGTTATTATAATTTGTACATATTTTATTTAGTTTTCAATATTTTTTTTTTATTATTTACTGTTTTGTTTTATTAGTTTAGTAATTTTTAATAATCTTTATTTATATTTTATTTGAAATTTTATAAAAGTGACGTTTCATATCCTGATATAATATTGTTACGAGAGCTTTGATACACAGCCGACAAAAGTCTACATACGACCACAATATTGGACATATTATGAGAACATTAGTTTGGAATAAAAAAATAATGATGCAGTTTTGTTTGTAATCTATTTTTGTTGATATGCCCAAAGAAAAATTGTTATTGTAATGTAAACTTTAAAAATTATTCATAATAAACAAATAAACACCATTGACAAAAGTCTACATACTGCCAGCATGTATGGGATTTTGTTGTTGAATTCAAACGGTAAAATGCCGTTATTTATTTTTTACTTTTTTTGTTGTGTTAAGGGGTTTCTTAAAATATTATTCAGTTCAAGTTTAGGCTGATAAATAAATCTTTAATAGAAATAATGGCTTCTCGAAAAGAAATATCAATTGATGTCCGTAATTTTGTTGTAAAGTGCAAAAATTAGGAAAAATATTTTGATGAAATATCAAAGCTTTTTCATTTAAGTAAGTCTACGGTTCAGACAATAGTCAGTAACTTTAAAAAGACTGGTACAGTAGAAAACAAACCACGTGGAGGTCGCCCAAAGAAACTTAGTCGTAGAGACGTTAGCTTCATTTTAAAAGAAGTGGGCAAAAATCCCAAAGTAAATGCCACAAAATTAGCCGAAGATATCGCTGCATGATCTGAATTATTTGTACATCCAAGAACTTTAAATAATAATGGTTACCATAGCAGATCTACTCGCAAAAACCTCTCATAAGCGAAAAAAATCGCAAAGTTCGTTTGGAATTTCCACAAAACCATATTCAGAAGGATATGGATTTCTGGAAGAGAGTTTTGTTCACTCATGAATCTAAATATAACATATTTGGAAGTGATGGGAGAGATAAAGTTTGGCGAAACAAAAAATACAGCGATGGAGCCGAAGAACTTACTTGCTACTCTTAAGTATGGTGGAGGCAGCGTGATGGTTTGGGGTGCTTTCGCTACTTCTGGAGTAGGAAAGCTAGTGTTTATTGAGGGTAATATGGATCGCTATCTGTACGAAGCCATTTTGGAACAAAATTTTAAACCCTCGGTTGATATTTTAAATCTTGGTCAGAGTTAGATTTTCCAGCAAGATAACGATCCGAAGCACACGTCTCAGATTGTCAAAGATTAGCTGCTCTACCATGCCCCACGACAGTTGTTCACACCACCTCAAAGGCCGGACTTAAATGTTATTGAGCACGTGTGGGAGATTCTACAACGAAAAATTCCTATTACTAGTGCCCCAATGCTTAAAGAGAAGCTTCAAGAAGAATGGCTAAACATAACATCCGCAGAACTCGACAATTTAGTTGCTTCGATGCCCAGACTCTTACAAGCAGTTATAGATGCCCATGGTGGTCCAACGAAATATTAATTTTAATAAAAAGTAATAAGTTTTAATACCCAAACAAAGTTTTTTATGTTAATTTACAGCTCGTATGTAGACTTTTGTCATTAAATTTTTTTAGTTTTTTGTGAAAAAAAGTTTAAGTTTTTAATAAAATAAGATTTTTTTGTGTTATATTATTAAAAATACATCTGAAACAAAACTGTATTATTACTTTTCTTCATTATGGTTTCAAAATGCTCAAATTGCAAAAATATGGGTCGTATGTAGACTTTTGTCGGCCACTGTAATTATATCATGATGCTGATTTAATTTAATGAATTTAGTCTCCAACTGATGATATGAATTTGACACTCATCATGATATAAACTCATCAAGTGAGACCTTTGTAACTTCACAGAAGAAAGCTTTCGTTTACAATTCTTTCAAAAAAATGAGCTTTCATATATGTTATATGTATAGCTATGCATATCTAAAAAGGTGATTCCCCTTTCTGCTCAATTGCTAAATTAATGTCTCGTTTTCGATGGCAATTTGCCATTTCAATAGTATTTTTCATAAAGTGTAGTAACTCAATTAAAAAATGTCCGTCGAATTACGAAGTGGAAAACAAACAATTTTTCTCATCGGAATGCCTTGTCATCAAATTAATGGTGCTAAGCTACCATCTAATAGACAAATTCTCGCTGTGCTTTTTTACAATATTCGTGAAGTCAAGCTCGATGTTAGAGAAAGTGCAAATCTAGTAATTAGAGAATGTGTAATTTTTTGGGAGAAAGCAAGAATTCCTACAAAGGTAATTCCGAACTGTGTCAAGAAACTTTTAGATAAATATACACTTTGGAAAAAGTTGCAAAAAAAATTGTAAGAAAAGTCTCGATATTTATAGGACCCGTGAAAATGATTTTGAAAGTGATCTTAATAACTTATTTGATATTGCTCATGTTGATGCCCTTGAAATTATAAAGATAGAAGAGGATAAAGCATTTTTGAACCTACAGAGAGAGCCAGGTAGACCGGGTTGCTTTGCTGGCATAGACAAAAAGTTGGCAGACAAAGAAGAAAGATCCAGAAAAAGATTATTACATGAAGAAAAAAGAAAATTAAGGCAACAAGAATTTGCGGCAGTTGCATCGACTTCTGCAGCAAATGTTGAATACAGGCAAGTTTCAGACGAGGACGATACCAAAGATCCACAATATTTTTTTTTTTTTTTTTTTTTTTTTAACTTCCCTTTATTATTACACCTGTCAACAAGATGACAATAAGTAATTTAATTTACAGAGGTGGGATGATAATTATCTTAAATCAGTACCTAAGATAACTTAAATCGAATTATTGAATGGTAAGTAATATATAAATTTTTTAGTATCGCTCAGCTAGATCTGAAGGTGTATACCGTTTAAGTCTTCTAGGTGCCAGGATTTCGTTTGCCGGCAACTGTCTGAGTTCCATGTTGGAATGTTGTGTTAAACGAGTTGTATGTTTAATGCTGCTGATACGGATAATTTCTTTTATTGTTTTGACGTTTAGATCTCGATGTATGTCCTCATCTCTAATATACCATTCTGCGTTGACAATAGTTCGCAATATTTTAGATTGAACTCGTTGAATAATTTTTAAGTTTGTTGTGCTAGCTGTACCCCATATTTCTACCCCGTACTTCCAAATTGGCGCTATAATTGTGTTGTATATAAGTAGTTTGCTTTGAGTTGTTAGTTTAGATTCTCTCCCTAACAGCCAAAATAATTGTCTAAACCTGTTGTTTATTTCTTTTTTCTTTTGAGTGATGTGATCTTTCCAGTTAAGTTTTGAGTCAATTATAATGCCAAGATACTTCGCCTTTGTATCCATAAGAATTGGTAGAGTATTTATTTGGATAGGTTGAAAGTTTGTTATCTTTCTATTAGTGTAGATTACTTGAATTGTTTTATCACTGTTTACTTGAATTCCCCAACTACGGAACCAATTCATTGTATTATTGAGCAGTTGTTGTAAGTTTTGCATAGCCCATTTGATGTTTGCGTGTGATGATAGTAGAACAGTGTCGTCAGCAAATGTTGCTATCATATTGTTATTTGTTGTAGGAGTTGGAATATCTGATGTAAACAGGAGGTAAAGCATTGGTCCGAGGACACTACCTTGAGGTACTCCAGCTTTTATAGAAAGTATTTTTGAATACTCGTCTTTATATTTAACATAGAATCTTCGGTTTTGTAGGTAGTTTTGTAGTATTAAGAAGAATTCTTTTGGCAATTGATTTTTTAGTTTATGAAGAAGACCTTTGTGCCATACGCTATCAAACGCCTTTGCAACGTCGAGGTATGTTGCAACGCAAAAGTTTTTTTTGTCAATATCAGACGATATTTTATTTGTTACTCTATGAATTTGTTGTATAGTAGAGAACTTTCGCCTAAATCCAAATTGGTGTTTGGGGATGAGTTGTCTTTCTAGAAGAATTGGTTCAATACGTTCATAGAAGAGTTTTTCGAAGATCTTTGACAGCAGTGGCAGAAGGCTAATTGGTCTGTAAGATGTTGTTTTTGAGGCATCTTTGTTTGGTTTAGGAATAGCGATTATCTCAGCGACTTTCCATACTTTTGGGAAATATTTAATATCTATAACTGAATTAAATAAATTTCTTAAATAGACTAGGGCCTTATTCGGCAATTCTTTTAGTAGTTTTCCGGTGATCTGATCATAACCAGGAGATTTATTATCTTTTGTTGTTTTTATAATTTTTTTAATTTCATTAATTGAAATTCTTCTGATATGAGAGTTGGAAGAGCTGTTTGGAAAACTTTGAAGAGTTATATCCTTTTCGTCCATTGGATTTGTAAAGGTTTTAGAAAAATGATCTGCAAGAACATTAGCTTTTTCTTCATTTGTGCGGGCCCATGTGAGATCAGGTTTTTGGATCGGCGGCTGATGTAAAATTCCATTATTTATTTTTTTGGTTGCTTTCCAGAGCGAGAAATTTGTTGTAGCTGATGAGCCAAGGTTAGTAAGATATCTTTGTAGTTTATCTTCTTTGTCCTTCTTTAGCAAGTTTTTGAGATCTTTTGTGAGCCTATTAAGGTGGGTTTTGTCCTGAATTGACCTTGTAGTTTGCCATCTTTTTCTTAATCTTCGTTTGGCTTTTATTTTCTCTTGGATGTGAGGTGGGATACTGAATTTATCTACTGTGTGTGTTCTGGATGGAGTAGAATCACTAACCGCGTTTATAAGCGTATCATTGAAAAAAGTTATAGAATTATCCAATTCTTCTTCGGTTTTTAGCGATATATTTGTCTCGAGTTTTGTCTCTAAGATTTCCCTGAAACAATCCCAGTCGGTTTTCTTGTTGTATATAAATTTATTTTGATTGGATAGAAGTACATCGGTTTGGTATATAAGTACCACTGGAGAGTGGTCAGAAGATAATTCAAAGCATGATTTTATATTTAGATAATCATGTCTTATATTCTTGGTAATAAAAAAGTCTAAGAGATCTGGTTTTTTGTGAATGTTTGTAGGCCAGTAAGTAGGCTCTCCAGTACTTATAAATTTGCATTTGAATTCATTTATTGCCTCTAGTAAATTTTTTCCTTTCGATAGTGTTAATCGAGATCCCCAAACTGTATTTTTGGAGTTAAAATCACCACCCACTATAAACCGATTCCCAAGAGATTTAAGGAGTTCAAGATATTCAATTTTTGTGTTATTATGTTTCGGCGGGCAGTAGACTGCAGATAATACAAATGGACCGTGTATATCTTCTATTAAAATGGAAGTAGCTTGAATATAATCTTTTCTAAAATTCTGTAATTCAGTACATTTAATGGATTTTCGTATTATTATTGCTGTACCCCCATGCGCTGTGTTGTCAGGATGATTTGTATAAAAGATTGAGTAGTTTGGTATGGCTATAAAGCTTTTTGTGTGAAGTGGGTTTCAGAGACAAGTAGCACGTCTACTGAAGAGCGATTTAAAAATAATTTTAGTTCGAGTGTGTGTTGGATAAGCCCGTTCGCGTTCCATTGTACTATATTAAGTTTACTTAGTCTGTCCATCGAGCTTAGTTAGAAGTACTGTGATAATGTTCATCATGTTAGATACTTGAGAAATCAGTTGCTTCATCATATCTTTAAGGTCTTGCATATCATTACTTATTTGCGGTGTAGTGGAACTGAATAAAGAATTACTAATAATGGACATTTCCTCAGTATTAGGGTTTTGACTCTGTGCTGTTGCTTGAGCGTAAGTCATTGTTGGATTTATTCTACTGTTTGTTGTAGGTACGTTTCGAGAATTATCAGCTTGTTGTGTTTGGTGTTCTTGGACGGTTATTTTTTCTTTGTTTCTTAGTGGTGGAAATTGCTTAATTTTGAGGGATTTGTATACCATACATCCTTTATAATTTGCGGTATGGTTTTCACCGCATAACGCGCATTTAATATGTTCGCTTTTCTGTTTGATTGGGCAAAGCATAGTTTTGTTATCTCCAGCACATTTAACGCAAACGGGGATTTTGTTGCAAAAGTTTTTGGTGTGGCCATATTTTTGGCAGTTTGTACATTGAGGTAAAGTTCTTTTTGAACGTGGAGGTTCAAAACTAATTTTACAGTGTAAAAGGTGGGTTAAAGAATATATTTCCTTATTATTTTGACTTGATTTAAGTTCAATAGAAAACAGAGATAGTGGTTTTTTTGTACCAGTTTGTAGGATATTTTGGATATGTGTTACTTCGTGTCCTAGTTCACATAGTTCTTTTTTTATTTCCTCTTTATCGGTTGAATAATGCATATTACGCAAGAAAACCTTGAAACCTTTTTGTTCTTTAGGTTTATAAGTGTAGTATTGGGTGTTTTTAGCTCTTAATAGGTTTACTATTTGGGTGTAGTGAATAGATTCTAAAGGTTGAATTTTTATTTCATTTTCTTTAAGAACACGTATTTCGTAATGACAATTTGGTAGGGAGTTTAAAGCATTATTGAGGTTATCTATGAATTGCACGTTTTGAACATATATTGGTGGGGGCTTTGTAGGTTTATTTTTTTCTGGTTGTTTGTGGGGAACACCATCATTTTGAATTTGGTCTTCTTTATTTTCATTATCATCAATAGATAATATTTCAAACCTATTTGGGGTTGAAGGTTGGCTTAACCAGTAAGATTTTAGTGTTTTTTGTGGCTGCTCTTTAGTTTTAACTTTTTTATTGCTGTTTGTGTTTTCAATAAGTTTTGTGGGTGAGTTACGAGGCCTCTTTGATATGTTACTGTTTTTTAATTTCTCTTTATTTAAGGGAGTATGAATTTCATGTAACTTACTTGTTGTCATTATTGGTAAGTATGAGAAGGCTGCTGATGTTACTGTTGTTGTTGCTAAAGCTAGAGTTGTTATTGCTGAGTACGATGTTGTGGTAGTTGTAGTTGTTGGTGCGAGAGTAGTAACCAAAGAGTACGGAGTTGTGCTATTAGTTGTAAGTGTGGGGGTTGTTGAAATAAATTGGAATGTAGTTGCAGTTATTTGAGTATCAGTTGTTGGAGTAGTACATTGAGAGCTCCAAGAGAGGGGTTTCAATTGCGATTGCGCAGTGAGACTAGGATATTTGTGGTGATCATTCGGATTGTAATCTGATGCAGATGCATAAGTATTTTGAGCGGGAAGAGAGTTTGAGCTTATTGATGGTGCTTGACCATTCGCACTTATAACACATAAGCTATTTACTGTAGTAAGGTTTGACTGAGACAGATGTTTATCACTTTTTTTATTGTTAGGGGAGCGGCACCTCTCCGGCGGGGGAGAGCGCTCAATGGGCATTTTTATATTTTCTATGCTTATTTATATTTTAAACTTTTGATTATTATTTAGTATGTAGCATCATTAACAGCGGATAATGATAGCTGATTTATTTTAATTTTGTTTATTTTTTTTAGCGTCTTTTCGCAATATTTTTATATGCTTTTTATATACTTTTTGTACTTAAAAGATGATTTTATACGGAGCGAGGAAAAAAAACACGTCCGCACTGCACGAAATTAGTGTTCCCACGACGATGAAATCCTGCCAGAGACAAGCGCAAGTTTGCAGAGTGACAGTTCAAAAAGAGGAAGAAAAAATCTGATAACACCCAAGGTAGTCGCGGTTTTAGATAGGTGCCAGCTAAGTATAAGAGACTCCGTGTATATTATTCAGGCTATCGTAGAGGCACTAGATTTGAGATGCGATGAATTTTCAATAAATAAATCGTCAATTCAACGAATTCGTACACAAATGAGGAAATCCCGAGCAGAAACTATAAAAAGGGACTTTAAGAACAGCGTACCTGATGTCGTAACCGTCCATTGGGATGGCAAACTTTTACCCAACTTAGATGTAAGAAGCTCAAAAGAAGAGCGGCTGCCAATTACAATTTCTTATAGCGACAAAGAACAACTTCTTGCAGTACCAAAATTGGAGAGTTCATCTGGTAAACACCAAGAAAGAGCTATTAGAACAGCCCTATATGACTGGAATCTCATTGACAAGGTGCAAATAATCTGTTGTGATACAACATCAACGAACACCGGCCGTTTTAATGGTGCCTGTGCTCTTTTGGAGCAAAGTTTAGGCAGAGACCTGGCGATTTTCGCTTGTCGTCATCATGTTTATGAACTAGTTCTTAAAAATGTATTTGAAGCCAAAATTAAGCAAAATGTTCGATCTCCAGAAATACCAATTTTTAAAAAAATTAGAGACAATTGGAAAAATAAAATATCGATTCTAATAAGATTGAACCATGCATCGATTTTGTTAGAAAGCACATTCATGATGAACAAATTTTATTCATCTTAAGGTTTTATAAAACAGCATTGAAAAAATCTTTTATAAGGGAAGATTATCGTGAAATAATCGAACTATGCGTTGTGTTTCTGAATGGCGATCCAGAAAAGAAAATAAAAATCAAGCCCCCCGGTGCCTTACACCAAGCACGATGGATGGCCAGAGCGATTTATTCATTAAAAATATGTTTGCTTCAGTCCCAGGTCAACATAGATGCAAATGATAAAAGTGCTCTGCAGGACATTTGCCTATTTCTTGCGATAATTTACGTAAAGCCATGGCTCGAGTGTACGAAAGCTGTAAAAGCACCTAATCAGGATTTGGGTTTTTTGAAAGCAGTAAAAGACTATAATGAAATAGACGAAACAATTTCGAATGCTGCTGTAAGTAAGTTTTGTAAGCATTTATGGTATTTAAGTGAAGAGGCAGTCATTCTATCACTTTTTGATGACGATGTGGATGATGAAACAAAAACAAATATGCTTATTAACTTAAACAGAGGGAAAATATCGGATTTTAACAAACGATATATTCCAACGACCGATGAAATGTCAGAATCGTTATTTGGTGAGTCACATTTATTTTTCTAATAATGTTATCTTTGTGTTAAATTATATTTTTTGTAAAATTAACACTGGATATTTATATAAAGGCTTCTATTATAACCTTTCTTTATTTCAGCTAAAACACTAGATAGTTTTGTTTCAAATAAGAGCAAAGTATTTCTTGCTAGATTACAGATCGATGATAGTTTTCTTGGCACAAATGTGGCGTCTTGGATAAATAACGCTGCATTTATAGAAGCCAGAAGAAAAGTAAGTCTTTTACGAGTGGTAAATGATGTTGCTGAAAGAGCAGTCAAATTAGTGGAAGATTTTTACGGACTTATTACTAATTAGCACTAAATTCAAAAACAAAATTACAAAACTCTGTACAAAAACAAAATCTAAAACCCAGGTGTGAGTGTGAACCAAAATTGATTCCTGAGCAACAACATCGAAACCAGCAACATCAAAATCAACAACATCAAAACCAACAACATCAAAACCAACAACATCGAAGACATCGAACACATCACAAATAATTTAAGTATAGATTTTTTCTTTATAAATATTTACCTATGTTTACACCTAAGATATTTACTAAATTTGTTTGTATATACCTACTAACCTTTAACTTTAAGTTTTTTTTTATTAAATTGTGAATTGAAATGAAATGATGAAACTCTGGTTATTTAGTTAAATGGATGCTAGGAAGAATGGGGCCATGGTAAGTAGCTAAGTAGGGAAACGGTTGTGTTTTAGGGACAGTTATAAATTAGGCGTTGAACAATTGGGTGGGAGAATTGTACCCTACATGACATATCACTTAATTTGTAAACTAATATGTTTTTTCTATTAATTACTTTCTATATGAGCTTTTGAATTTCTTTACATACTCTGAGGTATATTTAACCCTTAACTACCCAGTATGCTTTTGTAACGTAACTGACCAGTGATACTTAAAGAAAAACAAAGAAGATATTTTTGAGGGTCAAATGTGGCAATGCTTCTTTCGTTTCGAATCAGGTTCAGATGATTGACCAGCTCATTGATCAATGGTAGAATCAGAGGATATCACGTCTTTGATGGCTGCTAAGTGATAACTCGTTAGCCCTTTTGTGTTCCGTCTTTGTATATGAGGCGTTACCAACTTAATTGCTACTTCTCGCAAAAAAAAAACTTTTTTCATATTTCCTTTACGTTGGTTGCAAGTGGGATATAAGTTTTTCCATATAATTAGTGATGCGACTCCAACAACATCTACTACATTTTGAAAAAATGCAACAGGCCGTCTATTTGTTTTGAGTTGAATTGTATACTCATGAACCATTTGACCAAGGAAACTTCCCCTTGGTGGAGTTATAGCATAAATTTATTTCAGATTTATTTTTATTGCTAACGTCTATTTTTTGTTACTATGGTGCATCATAGACAAAAAAATAACAGCACAATTCCTTTTCGGTACATATGATGCCAATGTTATATTTTTAGAAAAATTCGTTAGATTCGATATCACAATTCAGTCTCGTCTCATCGAACTGTTCGGACGTGGAGATGTAATTGTGAGAAAGAGCTTAGCTCGACTAGAAAAACTATATAGGTCTCTGAGGAAGAATCCTTAAAAAAATCTGTGGAGAATTTTCTCACTACAAGAGCCGTAGAACGGCGTCGTTCCTGTTCGCCCAATATAGTGATTTCAACAGATGAAAAAACATCATCTTCATCAAATAGTGCAGTCAAACCCAAAAAACAAGTAGGTATGGATAAGTGCATCACCGTTCTCAAGCGACAGATGAGCCCGACATCTGCTCAAATGTCTTTCAACTCAAAAGTTCCTAAGACCGTCAATAGTGATAAACCAAATGACCAAAACAGATTTTCTCTACTTCAGACGAATGACCCAGAAATACCGAAAAAGACATTTTAGCCCCCACCAATTTACCTGAGAGAGCCCACTTCCAATAAACTGATACAAGGAATTGTTGCTGTAATAGGTGAAAACATGTTTAGCGTAACCTCAATTAAACATGGAAATATCTGTGAGACAAAGATCCAAGTGAATAGGGAAGATGATTTTCGAAAATTGTCCAACCAGTTGGAGAGGGAGACTAGGGATTTCTATACCTACCAGCTCAAAAGCGCAAAAGGACTCCAAGTCGTTCTAAAGGGTATAGACCCATGTGTTGATCATGCGGAGATAAAGGCCGGTTTAATGGACAAAGGGTTCAAAATCAAGAGTGTAGTGAATATCAGAAACCGTGAAAAGATCCCTCACCCCATGTTCAGAGTAGAATTGGAACCTGGAGATGTTGTCTTAAAGAAAAACGAGTCCCATCCAATCTACAATCTCATTTATCTTCTGCATCGTAGAATTACCGTGGAGGAACCGCATAAGCGTATTGGACCCGTCCAGTGTCTTAAATGTCAAGAATTTGGCCACACCAAAGCGTATTGCAAATTCCCGTCTGTTTGTGTTGCGTGTGGGGAACTACATGCAACTGCTCAATGTAATAAGTCCAAAACTGAATAAAAATAAAAAAATATAGTAAAAAAATGTAGTAACTTCGGAGGAAATCATACCGCAAATTATAGAGGTTGTCCAGTTTATACTTACTTGAAGGGCATACGGACCAATAAGTCGGCAATATTACCCGATCATCATCAACTACCTAATTTCATGTCGAGTATGAATTTTCCTAAAATTGTACGACCAACTACTCACGAAAACGCTCCTAATTCTAGACAAGTTTCTTACGCAAACGTGGTTAAATCTAATATGCCAGGTCTGGAGCAGGAACCTAACCCCCAATATTCTGAGCCGCATATCAACAATCTAGAGACAACATTGCAGAGTTATTATTTTCTTTTAGTATTAAGATTCGAATACTTATAGTCATTTCATTATATGAAGATTCAATAAATAACACTGTGCTAGAATTTGACACTTTTTTTCTGACAAACAGGGCACCTGGCGGGTTAACCTAATTCGGGTACGCTGAATCCAGTGGTGCTAACCGTTTTTTTAGGTTAGCTCGTTTTTTCGAAATATACCGTTATTTCGAAAATGGAGGAGGTTGCACAACATATATTCGCGTAACTCAAAAACGGTTTAGTTTATTGAATAAACTAAAAAAACCGAAATTCCGCAATGAAATTTTCTTTAAGTAATGTTTATCCAACAGTCGTTGTATTCCCAATAAAAGTATACTAATTTCTTTAAACCCATTTCTAGATACCAACGCACTGCTTAGAGTTAATGGGCGATTATCGTTGTCATCTCTTTCTTATAATGAGCGATACCCCATAATATTACCAGGATACTCTCGAATTTGCCACCTTTATCTCAATAACTTACACCAGATTCTGTTTCACGCTGAATGCTCATTGATGTGTAGAATGATTCAAACAGAATTTTATATTTCTCGGATCAAACCAAGAGTAAAAGGTATAATTCATCGTTGCAAACAATGTATTATTTATAAACAAACACCATGCTCCCAGATAATGGCTCCTCTGCCACCAGAAAGATGAAATTTCTCGCTCCCATTTCAAGTCACCGGCATTGATTTTGCTGGCCCATTTGATATAAAAACTTCACCTTTGCGAAAATCTTCGTCTATGAAAGCATATGTTAGCGTCTTTGTTTGTTTCAGCACAAAGGCTGTCCATTTAGAACTCTGTTCCGATTTAACCTCATCCGCATTTCAAGCCGCATTCGCTCGTTTCGTTGGGAGGCGGGGGCTCCCCAAAAGGGTACTAACCGACAATGGTAGAAATTTTATAGGAGCAAGTAGGATACTTAAACGTGAATTCATTTCATTCGTAAAAAATACTGCCAAAGATGTATCTGAAAGATATGTTACACACGGGTTTGAGTGGAAATTCATCCCTCCTCACGCTCCTCACATGGGCGGTTTATGGGAAGCCGCCGTAAAAAGTTTCAAATTCCATTTGAAACGAATAGCGGGTGCTCAAAAATTTACATTCGAAGAATTCTCAACACTTCTTACTCGTATAGAGGGTGTACTCAACTCTCGTCCAATTTCCGCTCTTTCAGAAGATCCATCAGATATGTCTGCCCTCACTCCAGGCCACTTTTTACGTGGTGCTCCCCTAATGGCTCTCCCAGAACAAATTTTGGAAAACATGTCTCTAATAAATAGATGGGAAAAACTTAAGGCTCTTCACCATCAATTATCTATTCGATGGAAGGAAGACTACTTAAAATCATTGCATATTTGTGCTTCATACATCGAACTGTTCGGACGTGTTACTTTTAGTGCGGCTGAATTTTCGGTGAAAAAATCGTAATAGGTGAAAAAGTATAAAAAGTTAAATTAAATAAAAAAGTGAAAAAAAACTCGTAATAGGTGAAAAACTTTACAAAGTCAAATAATTGCACTAGGTGCAATAAAAAATTCATAAATTGTAATAATTTATTTTTAATTATTTGAAAACTAGAAAATTAAATACAGTGAGACAGTGAATGAGTAACAATTCTAACAGTGCGAGTGGGCCTCAGAGCCGAAATGCTTATTTCGTGTTGAGCTCGGCAAGTGTTAGTAATAAGAACATTAAAAATCCCGAATTTAATAAAAACTACTTAACTGTGAAACCAAAAATAAGCACAAATCTGAATTTAAGTGCAAGTGCACCAAACTTGAATAAATGCGTTGAACAAGGCACAAACTTAGCCCAAAGCATATTTAATTTAAATAGAAAAATCACTGAAGGACCGTCTTCTTCACGGTCCTCGTTATCAAATATTGGAGAGACGTCAACAGCTGCAAAAGGCACATTAAGTCCTACAAATAAGACCGCTCCTATAGTTGCTGTTGAAGAAAAACAAAAAACACAGGTAGGAATGGACCGTTATATAACTGTATCGAAGAGAGGCAGAAGCCCAAAATCTGCCGAAATTACACCAGCCGCAAAATTATCAAAGAATGCTGAAGAGCCACGCTCGCAAAATCGTTTTGCCATCCTCCAAGACAAAAATGATGTCCCTAACGCTGTGAATAAGCCAGTAAAACCACCTCCAATATATTTAAGAGAAAAAAACTCAAACGAACTTATAAAAATATTAGTTTCATTAATTGGTGAAAATTCTTTTTATGTGACCAATTAAGCGTGGCAATATTAATGAAACAAAGATTCAGGTTAATAATGAAAACGACTATCGGAGAATAGTTTCGGAATTTGAAAAACACAAAAAGAATTTTTACACGTATCAACTTAAAAGCGCAAAAGGTCTACAAGTCGTAATTAAGGGAATTGATTCTTTTGTTGATCCTGAGGAGATCAAGAGCAGTTTGGCCGACAAAGGCTTTAAAATCAAGGCCGTATCAAATATAAGAAACAGAGATAGGATCCCTCAACCATTATTTAGAGTGGAGTTAGAACCTGGTAATGTTAAGCTGAAGAAAAATGAAACACATCCTATATATGACTTGAAATTCATAATGCACCGAAGAGTTACAGTGGAAGAACCTCATAAGCGATCTGGCCCAGTACAGTGTTCGAACTGCCAAGAATATAGTCACACTAAATCTTATTGTAAGTTGCCTACTGTTTGTGTTGTTTGTGGGGATCTTCATGACACCTCAAAGTGCGATAAACCTAAGGATGATTCCAGGGTAAAAAGATGCAGCAATTGCGGTGGAAACCACACTGCCAACTACAGGGGTTGCCCTGTTTTCGAGGTCGTTAAACACTCCTTGATCAACAAACCCGCTTCTAACCCTACTCAGACGACAAAAGTACCTATTACAATTATTCCCCCCGTAGCACAAGCATCCACTAGCCAATTTTCATATGCCAACGTGCTAAGATCTAACCAACCAACAGTGCAAAATGAATCACCAATAAATGATACAAACAGCCACAATTTTAGCCGTCTTGAAGGTATAATGGAGAATCTGGTGCAATCCATGAACCATTTCATGACAAGCATGACAAGTATGATGCAGGAGATGCAAAAAATGCAGTCCACGCTACTGCAGGCCATACTTAATAGACCATGAACTGTCTCAAAATATGTTTCTGGAACGCAAACGGCATACGCCAACACAAAAATGAACTTGAATATTTTCTTTTTAATAAGAAAATTGATGTAATGCTGATTTCCGAGACTCATATGACGTCAAGAAGCATTTTTAAAATAAGTGGTTATACATTCTACGACACCAAGGACCCCAGAGATAGATCATGTGGTGGCTCGGCAATATTGGTCAAATCGCGAATCAAACACCATTCATTGGGTGGTCTTTCAGAGTGTTATCTTCAAGCAACAAACATCTGTATTGAGAACTTTTGTCAAAACCTCGTGATTTCGTCAGTTTACTGTCCGCCCAGATTTTCAATAACAAAAGATCAGTATAGAGATTTTTACAAATCACTAGGTAGCCGTTTCATAGCGGCTGGCGACTACAATGCTAAGCATACATTCTGGGGCTCACGACTCGTTAGCCCTAAAGGTCGTATCTTGTACGACTCCCTGTCTGAAATGGGACTGAATGTGATTTCAACTGGTCAACCAACTTCTTGGCCAACTGACCAGCAAAAAATTCCTGACGTTATCGATTTCGGCGTGGCGAAAGGGGTATCCCCGGAACTCATTGAAGTCGAGGCTTCACTGGATCTTTCTTCAGATCACTCACCCACTGTAATCACCATCAGAAGTCCTCAGCAAATCGTAACTGATGCCTTACTTCTTGTCAAACGTCTGAATTGGCTAAAATACAAAAAATACATCAGCACTCACTGCACAGAGAAACTCCCGTTAAAAACTGCTGAAGACATCGATGCCTGTATAAAAAGTCTTAATGAACATGTCGAGAAAGCCGCAGAACATGCTTCTTCCACTTACCGCCCGAATAGGTACAACAGAGTTTTTTCTGCAGATGTTGAGCAACTATTGTCTGAAAAAAGGAGAGTCCGAAGAGAGTGGCAACAACACAGATCGCCCCAACTTAAAACTAGGTTGAGAGAATGTACCAAAAATCTTAGGATCTTGCTAGAAGCGCAAAAAGCAGAGTCTCTCAAACAACATCTGGAAGGTCTAGACGCAACTTCCCAGTCAAATTATTCATTATGGCGTGCAGTCCAAAATCTAAGAAAACCCGTAATCGCAAAACCTCCACTGCGTACTTTGAACGGATCTTGGGCACGAAATAACGAAGAAAAAGGCAACCTTTTCGTAAGTCATTTAAAAAATGTATTCACTCCCAATACGGATACTGACATTAGCGGACTACCGCCTGTTGTTGCCAGACCACCTGTACAAATAAGATTTCAATATCTGGAGGTTGTTGAGGCTATTGATAATTTAAATGTTAAAAAAGCACCTGGGTTTGATAAAATCAGCAATAAAATGATTTTTGAGCTGCCTCGCATTGCAAAAAGATAAATCCTCTTTATTTTTAATGCCATCTTACGGCTTGAGTACTACCCTCCGGTTTTGAAAATCGCTTTAGTAAAGATGATTCCTAAGCCGGGAAAAGATCCTTGCAAAGTTGAGTCGTATAGGCCAATAAGTCTATTACCAACTATGTCCAAATTATTCGAGAAATTGCTTATAACCAAGCTGACTCCGATTTTGAATGAAAACAACTGCATTCCCAATCACCAGTTTGGCTTCAGACGTCAACACAGTACAATAGAACAAACACATAGATTGGAAAAGAGATACTGTTCGGCACTCTTTATTGACGTCTCTCAAGCTTTCGACAAAGTATGGCATGAAGGCCTGATATCTAAATTAAAGCAGAACTTGCCGGTGAATCTTCAACACCTACTATGGAAATACTTAATCGACCGTCAGTTTATGATTAAAGAAGGTGATTATTTAAGCCGTCCTCAACCTATAGGTGCTGGCGTCCCTCAAGGTAGTATCTTAGGACCAATTCTCTACTTGCTGTACACAGCAGACATGCCAACAAACAATGAAATTCACACGTCAACATTTGCTGATGATACGGCATTTTTCAGTACTCACAAAGATCCAAAAGATGCCTCGATTCAATTACAGCACCACGTAACGCAAGTGGAGAAATGGGCAAGACAATGGGGAAAAAAATAAATGAACAGAAAAGTACCCACGTAACAATTACTCTACGTAGTGAATCATGCCCCCCTATTCGTATTAATGACCATATAGTGCCTCAAAACTCACACGTGAAATATCTTGGTATTCATCTGGACCGTCGCCTCACATGGAAACCACATATATATGCTAAGCTGACTCAAATGAAACTGAAAGCAGCCCAAATTCATTGGCTCATCGGCAGAAACTCCGTCCTTCGGCTCGATTGTAAGCTTCTACTCTACAACTCAATCTTAAAGCCAATTTGGTGCTATGGTATCCAGTTATGGGGCACTGCCTCCAACTCCAATATTGAGAAAATTCAACGCCGTCAAAACAAAATTCTACGAATGATAACTACCGCTCCTTGGTATATTAAAAACAACAACATACACAACGATCTTGATGTTCCACTTGTCAAATGGGAAATAACTAAACACGTGGCCCATTATTTGGGTAAGCTGGAAACTCTTCCAAATCCCCTCGCTCGAGACATCTTACAACATCCCGGTCATAGCCGTTTGAGAAGGAGGGACACCACCGCTCTCAGATGAATAAATACAAGTTGCTCATTATATCCTATCGAATTTGAAAACTAGATTTTGTCTAGCATTGGCTGAACTTATCTTAATTAACTTTAGTTTTAGGATTTGAATACCTATTGTTAGTTCATTTTAAATGAAGATACAATAAAAAAAAATATGCAAAAAAAAAAAAAAAATAAAAAAAAAAAGTAAGGTTAAACTTTTTTCCAATATGAGCAGTCGTTGTAGAAACATAATTTTTTTTACCACAAAAAATAGTTTTTTTTTTAGCAAAATTTCAAAAATTTTGTTTTTTAAAACGGCATAAAAAATTGGAAAACGCAGCTGTGCTTCTAATTTTTTCCGCAGGTATATCAAACAAAGTTCCAAACAAAACAAGACATAAATATATAAAATGTGTCTACAACTTTTGATTTTATTCACAAAAGATGAAATATATACTAACCAGACGAAACTTCAAAAATTAAAACATTTATTTTTGTTGTTAATTGAAGTTTAAGTTTTTATTTACAAATTTATTCTTCTTCCTCCTGCAGATTCCAACAAATATCCCGTTATAGCGAATCAAGTTGTTTGCCACTATACCAGTGTTCGAGTCTGGCTGTTACTTGGTGAAATCTCTCGCCATGTTCATCAGACTCGGCTGGTGATTGTTCATTAAATTTTTCTGCATGACAATGCAAAAAATGTATTTTCAATGACATTTTGACGTTTAAGTTTTTAAATGCGGTTAGCATATCTCCAATTAAAATTCGCCAATTTTCAGACCGATGATTTCCTAATACATTTTCTATTACTGATTTCACAGAATTCCAGCCCAATAGCTCCATATCATGCAATGCAAGTTCAAATTTTTTTTTTTTAATACATTTAATTTATTTATTGGATCTTCAGAAATGAAATGACAATAAGTTTTCGAATCTTAATACTAAAAGAAAATAATAAGTCCAGCCAGTGCTAGACAAAACATATTTTGAGGCGTGTTTTGTAAATTCGACTTTCACCAAAGGAATGCCTAGATCTTTGTGGATTCGAGAATCTTTAACATACCATGGAGCTGCAGTAATTGTACGTAGAATCTTATTTTGACCCCTTTGAATTTTTTCAATGTTGGATGCTGAGGCAGTACCCCATAATTGAATTCCATAACACCAGATTGTCTTTAGAATTGCATTGTACAACAAAAGTTTGCAATCCAACTTTAATGTAGAATTTCTGCCGATTAGCCAATTAATTTGCACTTCTTTTAATCTCATCTGGGTAAGTTTTGCGTCGATATGAGACTTCCAAGTTAAACGACGATCGAGGTGGATTCCGAGGTATTTGACTTCATTGTGTTGCGGGATAATTTGATTATTTATTCTGATGAACGAGCATGTATCTTTTCGCAATGTGAAAGTTATATGAATACATTTCTGTTCGTTAACCCTGATTTTCCAAAGCTCAAGCCAATTCTCTAGTTTATAAACATATTTCTGCAAGTTCTGTGATGCTATTTGATGGTCCTTATGAACGCTAATAAAGGCTGTATCGTCTGCAAAAGTTGAAGTATGTATTATGGGGTCTGACGGCATATCGGATGCATAAATCAAATATAAAGTTGGACCCAGTATGCTACCCTGGGATACTCCTGCTTCAATTGGCTGAGCGGGGCTTAAAAAATCGCCTTCTTTGATTGTAAATTTGCGGCCATATAAATAACTTTCCATAAGTTTGTGGGTGTTAGCAGGCAGAGTTAATTTAATTTTATGCATTAAACCTTCATGCCAGACTTTGTCGAACGCTTGGGAAACATCAATGAAAAGCGCGGAACAGTATTTTTTCTCTTCAAACGACCGTCTTATCACATTTACCAATCTGTGTGTTTGTTCGATGGTACTGTGTTTAGCTCTGAACCCGAATTGGTGATTTGGGATACATTGAGTGTCGTTCAGAATTGGAATCAACTTAGCCAATAACAATTTTTCAAACAGTTTTGAAATTGTCGGCAGTAGACTAATTGGCCTATATGACTCTACTTTAGTGGGGTCCTCCCTGGCTTAGGAATCATGGTAATCATAGATACCTTCCAATCTGCAGGATAGTATTCTAGGCGTAAAATAGCATTGAAAATAAATAGGATAATTCTTTTAGCTACACGAGGTAACTCCACAAGCATTTTGTTGCTGATTTTATCCATACCTGGAGCTTTTTTAAGATTCAGAGTACCAATAGCGCTTTGAACATCATAAAAGCTAAGTCTTAGAGGTACAGGAGGTCTAATAACGAGTGGAGGCAAATCAGATGATTTGAGTTGTTTATAGTAAAAACATTTCTCAAATGGTTAACAAATAAAATCCCCTTCTCGGAATCATTTCTAGCCCAGTCACCAGTCGGATTTCGCAGAGGAGGCTTTCCTCTAACTGGTCTTTTTAAACCTCGTGCCGCCTTCCATAACGAATAGTCAGATTGTGGGGTACTATCAAGACCCTCCAAGTAAGATTTAAGTGAAGCCATTCTTTGGGTTTCTAAGAAATTTCTTAGTATATCTCTGCATACCCGTAGCTTTCAGTTCAGGAGACCTGTGAATTTGCCACTCTCTTCTAACTCTTCTTTTTTCTGACAGGAGATGATCGAGTTCAGCGAAATAAGTTCTATTTGTCCCACTTCTGCACTCAACGTCGTATGTGGAGGCGTGATGTACAGCTCTTCATATGTCCTCAGTAAACTTGCCAATCGACCCATCAATATTCTCGGTAGTTCTCAACACTACATTTAAACAAATCATTTCTTTAAAATGGCTTGTAAGATAGTGGATTGCATTTTCAGCATTTCCTGCATCATGGACGTCATAGTGGTCGTAAAAGTGTTCATAGTTTGGACAAGAGTCTGCAATGTAGTCTCTAGAGAGTTAATATTAGGCTCGAAATATTGTGATTTAGGTTCCTGCTCCAAACCTGGCATATTAGATTTAACCACGTTTGCGTAAGAAACTTGTCTAGAACTAGGCACGTTTACATGACTGGTGGACCGTAACAATTGAGGGAAATTGTTACTCGAAGCAAAATTAGGCTGTTGAGGACGATCAGGTAATACTGACGTCTTGTTGGTTCTTATGCCTTTCAAATGAGTGTAAATTGGACAACCTCTATAATTTGCGGTATGATTACCTCCGCAGTTACTGCATTTTTTGATTTTTGAGTCAGTTTTCGACTTATCGCATTGAGCAGTTGCATGTAGCTCCCCACACGCAACACAAACTGACGGCAATTTACAATACGCCTTGGTGTGACCAAATTCTTGACAGTTAACACACTGGACGGGTCCCTGACGCTTATGCGGTTCTTCCACGGTGATTCTACGATGCAGAAGGTAAATCAGATTGTAGATGGGATGGGACTCGTTTTTCTTTAATACGACATCTCCAGGTTCCAATTCCACCCTAAACATAGGCTGTGGAATCTTTTCACGGTTTCTAACATTCACAACACTCTTAATTTTGGACCCTTTGTCCATTAAACCGGTCTTTATCTCCGCAGGGTCAACACATGGGTCTATACCCTTTAGAACGACTTGGACACCTTTGCGCTTTTGAGCTGATAGGTGTAGAAATCCCTAGCCTCCCTCTCCAACTGGTTGAACAATTTTCGAAAATCATCTTCCTTTTTCACTTGAATTTTGGTTTCGCTGATATTTCCATGTTTAATTGATGTTACGCTAAACATATTTTCACCTATTACCGAAACAATTCTTTGTACCAATTTACTGGAAGTGGGCTCTCTCAGATAATTTGGTGGGGGCTTAAACGTCTTCTTAGGAAGTTCTGGCTCATCCGTCTGGAGGAGAGCAAACCTATTTTGATCATTACTCACGGTCTTAGGAGCTTTTGAATTTGATGACACTTGAGCAGATGTTGGGCTCCTCTGTCGCTTAAGAACTGTGACGTATTTATCCATACCTACTTGTTTTCTAGGTTTGATTGCACTATTTGATGTAGAAGGTGTTGATGTTCCTTCATCTATTGAAATTACTATATTGGGCGAACAGGAACGACGCCGTTCCACGGCTCTTGCAGTGAGAAGATTCTCCACAGACTTTTTTATGGATTCTTCCTCAGAGACCTATTTAGTTTTTCTAGTTGAGCTAAGCTCTTTCTCAGAATTACATCTGAGAGGAACACTCATACAGTTTTTATGTGATGTTTAATGTTTTTTTTTTTTTTTATATATTTTTACCTATTACGATTTTTTCACTTTTTTGTTTAATTTCAACTTTTTACACTTTTTCACCTATTACGATTTTTTCACCGAAAATTCAGCCGCACTAAAAAAACACGTCCGAACAGTTCGATGAGACGAGACTGAATGATGTTGGTCCTTCATTAGACGACGAATGTCCGGTCCATTAAGAATTCCTGCAAAATAAAAACATTATGATATGAAATATAAATCTAATTTAATAAAGTAGCTAGAGTTCATACCTTATTTTACTTTCATGCCGCTTAATCGTGGAAAAATTCGGCGCAATTCGGTAAAAGCAATTCCATCTGGGTTCAATGCTTTTATAAAATTTTTTACAATACCCAGTTTGATGTGGAGTGGAGGAAGTAAAATCTTTTCCATTGGCACAAGTGGTAATTCAATAATATTATTTCTATGCAATCTGCTTTCCTCACGTATAGCCCAATCCCGTGTATTGTACTGGTCGCCATGGAAACACGTATTCCATAAGCACATGAAGCACATATTTTTAGTATAGCCCAATTGCATGCCTCTTAAAAGAGCCACCACTTTTAAATCTGCGCATATTTTCCACTTGCGGTCTTCATATTTAATTAACTCTATTATTTTTTTCATTGATGCGTATGTCTCTTTAGTATTTGTGCTTAGTGCTATCGGAATAGGACTTTTTAAATTAGTGACATGTAGCAAAACAGCTTTTAAGCTACTTTTGGACGAATCGATGAATAAGCGCTAAAAGTTGTGTTTTGTTTGGAACTTCGTTTGCTATACCTGCAGGAAAACTTAGAAGCACAGCTGCGTTTTCCAATTTTGTATGCCGTTTTAAAAAACAAAATTTTTGAAATTTTGCTAAAAAAAACTATTTTTTTTGGTCAAAAAAAATTATGTTTCTACAACAACTGCTCATATTGGAAAAAAGTTTAACCTTACTTAAAGAAAATTTCATTGCGGAATTTCGGTTTTTTTTAGTTTATTCAATAAACTAAACCGTTTTTGAGTTACGCGAATATATGTTGTGCAACCTCCTCCATTTTCGAAATAACGGTATATTTCGAAAAAACGAGCTAACCTAAAAAAACGGTTAGCACCACTGGATTCAGCGTACCCGAATTAGGTTAACCCGCCAGGTGCCCCGTTTGTCACATTTTCCAACTAGCACAGTGTAATTAATAATAAACTATTTATGCTACAAATATTTTTATTGCGCATTTCTATTCTCAAGACCATCGGGGTAGAATAGGTAAAACGGGGTTTCTCAAAAAAAAATAAACTTTAGCTTTTGTGAGCAATGAAATTCAAAAATGTGTCCGCGAGACACTTGTGGGTAGTTAAGGGTTAAATATGGACGAAAATTCTCAAATTTCTGTAGTATAATTTTTGTGTATTTGTAAATGATCTGTGCAAAGTTTTGAGTCGATACCGATATTTATCGGCCCTGTTCTGGAAATCGAATCGTTTTTAAAAACGAGAAATTTCTAAAACCGAATAAATCGCTTTTTGGTGTTCTGAAAATTACTCGTATTGATATGATTCGAAATTATTTTGCAAAAACATATGTTATACAATTCAAGAGTTGCCAGACAAATTATTGTATTTTATTGCTTAATAATGGTGAGTAATAAAAGAACATTTAAGGTATTTGAACCTTCAGATATATATTTGATCTTGATTTTTATCGGAAATATTTTAAAATTAATTTTTTATAATATACAAATACTGAGTTTGTACTAGACAAACTTTGACAGCTACATATTCACAAACAGTGACTCTATTTTTTCGAAAATAAGAAAAAATGGTGATCGCCATGTTAAAAATAAATTGTGTTTTTGCAAAATACTTGTGATTTACGCAATTATTTTATTTTAAATAAGTTTTTTGAACTAAAATTTAATTTAGTTATAAAGTGTGTGTCATAAAAATTTAATGTATAATGTTTAATATTATTACAAGAGTGTTGTTTATTCAAATGCCTATTGTATTCTCTATAAAAAAAGCGTTTTATTCATTAAACTTTTTTTGTCACTCTTAAACCAAAAATATGTAGAAGTTTTAGGGTGCTTTTAAAATATATTTTTTTAAAATTCAAATATATTAAAATGCATGTAATTTTAATAGAATAAATAAAAAAGACTTCATATTTTATACTGCACTTGTTGTTTTGTTATTTTTGTAGTCATTTATTAAAATAATTACACATTCGATTTCCTTTCGACTAGGATTGTTTACTCGGTTTCAAAACGAGAAAAATTATGTGAATTCGGTTTACAGAACACCAAAAAATGTGAATTCGTTTTAAAACGAGAACTTTACTCGGAATCAGTTTACAGAACAGGGCCGTATAAGATATATGTGTGTATATGAATATAACTGACTTTTTCGAATGTTCTTATAAATCGGTGGGTTTTCCTACACGGGATATTAACCTTGAGCTTTGTTAACAGTCAAACGCTAACCGAACAGGAGGCTGCAATTGTTTAAAATCGAATGGTAAATCTGTTGGTAGCATTGGAATACGTGGCAAAAGTACATCTGTACCTTTATATTTTCCTCTTATAATGGTCGCTTCTATTTAATTATTTCTGAGTTTTTTACTGCAAGTCGAGTGCCATTGCAAAGCCGTTTTGATCGATATTACGCAGTGAAATAATTGGCACTCCAATTTTAAGTTGTAGCACATGTGGTGGAAAGCCTAGCACATCGAGTGAATTTAAGAACTCAACAGTATAATTAATGGCCTTACGGGTTGCTTGATTGCTTTGACGCATTTCAAAGTCATATTCATCTTCCCCATATGGAAAAATAATAGGATACTGAAACGTGTCATATGAGCGATGCATTTGATTGGGCGAGGCCATGCCGAGTAGAATCAATTACACAATTTAAAAAAGTAGGAGTGGTCGAAAGAAATAAGAAGCTTTGGCATATAAAATTTTTATTTTTACCTCGCCTTCAGTAAGATGTGTATACAAATTATTTGAAGTAAATCTGTAAAAACCCATGCAGAAGAAATTAATCAATTTAAAAAAGTGGGCGTTAGAGTAGGCGTGGGTACCAACTGAGAAATCTTCCCGGACTCATGCACAATAACTTTGCCGAAGATCATCACATGATCAGATGAATATTTTAGGAGTCTATAAAGGACACACATACATACAAACATTCATTTTTATACAAGGTGGCGCAAAAGTAATCCTCCTATCAGAAAATGCTATAAATTTTGCGATTGGCCCCTAATGTCAGTTCTGTTTTGACATTTGTGTAGTAAACACATGCGAAATACACGTTAATAAACAATGTTACGCTACACTGCTCCAAAACGCGGAATATTGTTGACTATTTATTTGACCAATAATCGGTCGGTGACTTTGGCACAACGTGAATTTCGTCGCAGATTTCCTGGTCGTCCAACGCCTACTGGTGAAACACTGCGACATTTAGCCGCTCGCCTCGAAGAGACTGGCACAACACGAGATGCTGCCAGGCGTGGCAGACCCCGGAGTAGCCGTTCTGCAGAGAATATTGCTGCTGTAGACGAGGATTTAATGGAAGCGCCGTCGACATCGACCAGACGACATGCTACGCAAATGGGTATCAGCCGACGGTCTTTACAGATTTGAAGATGTTTCCGTACAAAGTCCAGACGGTGCATCAGCTGTTAGCTGCTGACCGCCAATCGCGTCTAACATACGCTCAAGCCATCCTTAATCATCACCAAGAGGAAGATAATATTTCATCAAAAATAATCATGAGTTATTAGGCCCATTTCCATCTTAAGCATGGTACTCTGTTCAAATTTGCGAAATTTGTTGAGCAACATCAATTATTTCGTTTGAAAATGTTGACAAATAGCAAGTGGTGACAATGCCGCGATTTAGAAGAAAATTTTCGTTTTTATTGCCCTTAGCTATGCAACATTGTTTCTTTTATATAAACAAAAACCATATGTTTCTATTTTATGTGTTAAAGAAACAAAAATTATATTATCATCCATGCTGCTTTTATGGCGTTGTGGTTGCAATGTAATTTATTGTAATGTTATGCCTGTTATTACTGCTTCTCAGTTTCACAAAATTTATTTTTGTCTTTATTATTTTACTAGCTAAACCCGGTGTGCTTTGCTACCCCCCCCCCCTCGTCATAAAATAAAATAAAACGTATTTTTATTTTTTGAGAGGTATAGAACTTCGAATTGAAATAAACCACAAGAAAATCGTTTTAATGACCATCAATTTGGCTTTATTTTTTTTTTTTTTTTTTTTTTTTTTTTTTTTTTTTTTTTTTTTTGCATTTAATTATTTATTGAATCTTCATATTTGAAATGACAATAAGTATTCAAATCAAAATCAGCCAGTGCTAGACAAAAATTTTTATGATACTAAAAAAATTTCACATCAACTGATCCAGTCATCTATTTTGCGCTTGAGTTAAAGCAAGGGTATCCCTCCTTCTCAACCGATTGTGGCCACTAAAGTTAAGGATGTCTCGTGCAAGTGGGTTTGGATGGTGTTCAAGTTTGCTGACATACTTTGACGCATATTTTGTAAATTCGACTTTTACTAATGGCACGCCTAGGTCTTTGTGGATTCGAGAATTTTTAACATACCATGGAGCTGCTGTAATTATCCGTAGAATTTTATTTTGACCCCTTTGAATTTTTTCAATGTTTGATGCTGAGGCAGTACCCCATAATTGAATTCCATAACACCAGATTGGCTTTAGAATTGCATTGTACAACAAAAGTTTGCAATCCAATTTCAATGTAGAGTTTCTGCCGATTAACCAATTAAGTTGCACTGCTTTTAATCTCATTTGTGTAAGTTTCGCTTCAATATGAGACTTCCAAGTTAAACGGCGGTCGAGGTGAATGCCGAGGTATTTGACTTCATTATGTTGAGGAATAATTTGATTATTTATTCTGATGAACGAGCAGGTATCTTTTCTCAATGTGAAAGTTATATGAATACATTTTTGTTCATTTACCCTGATTTTCCAAAGCTCTAGCCAATTCTCTAATTTATAAACATAATTCTGCAAATTCTGTGATGCAACTTGGTGGTCCTTATGGACGCTGACAAAGGCTGTATCGTCTGCAAAAGTTGACGTGTGGATTTTGGGGTCTGACGGCATGTCGGAGGCATAAATCAAATATAAAGTAGGGCCCAGTATGCTACCCTGTGGCACTCCTGATTCAAGTGGCTGAGCGGTACTTAAAAAATTACCTTCTTTGATTTTAAATTTGCGACCGTACAAATAACTTTCCATGAGTTTATGGGTGTTAGCAGGCAGAGTTAATTTAATTTTGTGCATTAAACCGTCATGCCAAACTTTGTCGAACGCTTGGGATACATCAATGAAAAGGGCGGAGCAGTATTTTTTATCTTCAAACGACCCTTTTATCACATTTACCAATCTGTGAGTTTGTTCGATGGTACTGTGTTTAGCTCTGAATCCGAATTGATGATTTGGAATACAATCAGTGTCATTCAGAATTGGAGTCAACTTAGTCATTAACAATTTTTCGAACAGTTTAGAAATTGTCGGCAGTAGGCTAATTGGCCTATATGACTCCACTTTGGTGTGGTCCTTCCCTGGCTTAGGAATCATAGTGATCATAGACACCTTCCAATCTGCAGGATAGTATTCTAGGCGTAAAATAGCGTTGAAGATAAAGAGGATAATTCTTCTTGCTACACGAGGTAACTCCACAAGCATTTTATTGCTGATTTTATCCATACCTGGAGCCTTTCTAAGGTTCAGAGTACCAATAGCGTTTTGGACATCACGAAAGTTTAGTCTTAGAGGTACAGGAGGTCTTATAACAAGTGGTGGCAAATCATGTTCGTTATTTGAGTTGTTTATAGTGAACACATTTCTCAAATGGTTAACAAATAATGTCCCTTTCTCGGAATCATTTCTAGCCCAGTCACCAGTCGGATTTCGCAGAGCAGGCTTTCCTCTAACTGGTCTTTTTAAACCTCGTGCCGCCTTCCATAACGAATAGTCAGATTGTGGGGTACTATCAAGACCTTCCAAGTAAGATCTAAGTGAGGCCGTTCTTTGGGTTTCTAAGAAATGTCTTAGTATATCTCTGCATTCCCGTAGCCTAGCTTTCACTTCAGGAGACCTGTGAATTTGCCACTCTCTTCTCATTCTTCTTTTTTCTGATAGGAGATGTTCGAGTTCAGAGAAATAAGTTCTGTTTGTCCTATTTCTACATTCAACGTGATAAGTGGAAGCGTGATGCACAGCTCGTCGAAGGTTCTCGGTAAAGTTGCCAATCGACTCATCAATATCGTCGGTAGTTCTCAACACAACATTTTCCGTGCAATGAGAACTTAAATACTTTTTGTATTTTATCCAACTTACTCGGGTCTTAGTCATGTTCATAAATGGAGAACCACACACTTGAGGGAAATGCATTGAAATGATAGTAGGAGAGTGATCTGAGGACAAGTCCAGTGAAGGATCCACTTGCATCCATTCTACAGGGATATTTTTCATTACCCCAAAGTCAATAACATCGGGAATCTTCCGTCGGTCCGTCGGCCAATAGGTGGGATGTCCACTTGAGAGTACATCTAAGCCCATTTTAGCAATGGTGTTGAAGAGTACGCGACCCTTTGGGGTTACCAGACGTGAACCCCAAAATGTGTGTTTGGCGTTGAAGTCACCAGCAACTAAAAATCTAGCTCCAAGGGATTTAAAGAAGTTATGGTATTGGTGTTCTTTTATTGAAAATCGAGGCGGAGAATAAATCGATGATAAAACAAATTTGTATTGACAGAATTCAATGCAAATGTTTGTTGCTTGGAGGTAATCCTCACTTATGTTATTCATTAGATAATGCTTTATTCTGTTCTTTATAAGAATTGCCGATCCTCCACATGCTCTTCCCCGGGGATCTTTAGTATCATACAACACGTAGCCATTAATTTTGAAGTACGCTGTCGCCGTCAAGTGAGTTTCAGCAATCATCATGACATCAATCTGCTTATCCATCAGGAAGTGTTCCAGTTCATTTTTATGTTGGCGGAGGCCGTTCGCGTTCCAGAAACAAATTTTTAAATAAATCATTTCTTTAAAATGGCTTGCAAGATAGTGGATTGCATTTTCAGCATTTCCTGCATCATGGATGTCATGGTGGTCGTGAAAGTGTTCATAGTTTGGACAAGTGTCTGCAATGTTGTCTCTAGATTGTTGATATGCGGCTCAGAATATTGGGGTTTAGGTTCCTGCTCCAGACCTGGCATAGTAGATTTAACGACGTTTGCGTAAGAAACTTGTCTAAAACTAGGCGCGTTTACATGACTAGTGGACCGTAATAATTGAGGGAAATTGTCACTCGATGCTAAATTTGGCTGTTGAGGGCGATTAGGCAATACTGACGTCTTGTTGGTCCTTATGCCTTTCAAATGAGTGTAAATTGGACAACCTCTATAATTTGCGGTATGATTACCTCCGCAGTTACTGCATTTTTTGATTTTTGAGTCAGTTCTCGACTTATCGCATTGAGCAGTTGCATGTAGCTCCCCACACGCAACACAAACTGTCGGCAATTTACAATACGCCTTGGTGTGACCAAATTCCTGACAGTTGAGACACTGGACGGGTCCCTGACGCTTATGTGGTTCTTCCACGGTGATTCTACGATGCAGAAGGTACATCAGATTGTAGATGGGATGGGACTCGTTTTTCTTTAAGACAACATCTCCAGGTTCCAATTCTACCCTGAACATGGGCTGAGGGATCTTTTCACGGTTTCTAATATTCACTACGCTCTTGATTTTGAACCCTTTGTCCATTAAACCGGTTTTTATCTCCGCGGGATCAACACATGGGTCTATACCCTTTAGAACGACTTGGAGTCCTTTTGCGCTTTTGAGCTGGTAGGTATAGAAATCCCTAGTCTCCCTTTCCAGCTGGTTGGACAATTTTCGAAAATCATCTTCCCTATTCACTTGTATCTTTGTCTCGCAGATATTTCCATGTTTCATTGAGGTTACGCTAAACATGTTTTCACCTATTACAGCAACAATTCCTTGTACCAATTTACTGGAAGTCGGCTCTCTCAGATAAATTGGTGGGGGCTTAAACGTCTTCTTCGGAAGTTCTGGCTCATCCGTCTGGAGGAGAGCAAACCTATTTTGATCATTACTCACGGTCTTAGGAGCTTTTGCATTTGATGACACTTGAGCAGACTTCGGGCTCCTCTGTCGCTTGAGAACGGTTATGTACTTATCCATACCTACTTGTTTTTTTGGTTTGACTGCACTATTTGATGATGATGTTTTTTCATCTGTTGAAATCACAATATTGGGCGAACAGGAACGACGCCGTTCTACGGCTCTTGTAGTGAGAAAATTCTCCAAAGATTTTTTTATGGATTCTTCCTCAGAGATGCATCTAGTTTTTCTAGTCGAGCTAAGCTCTTTTTCAGAATTACATCTGAGAGGAACACTCATACAGTTTTTATATGATGTTTAATGTTTATTTTTTTTTTATATATTTTAACCTATTACGATTTTTTTTTCACTTTTTTGTTTAATTTCAACTTTTTACACTTTTTCACCTATTACGATTTTTTCACCGAAAATTCAGCCGCACTAAAAGTAACACGTCCGAACAGTTCGATGAGACGAGCCTTCCCTTTATTGGAAGGATAATTTTATGCCATTAATGTTTAAATATGATTTCAGGCATGTGGCCGCCGCGGCTGGCTCGAATAAAGCCAGTTCTACAGGTCCAATTTTCAACCACTTTTTCAAGCATATGGGGCCGTATGTCGGCAATAACGCCACGAATGTTGGCTTCCACTTCCCTTAACGTTTCTGGTTTGTTGGCGTAGACGAGCGACTTCACATGTCCCCAAAGAAAATAATCCAATGGTGTCAAATCACACGATCTTGGTGGCCAATTGACAGGTCCATTCCGCGAAATTATGCGCTCATCGAATGTTTCCTTCAATAAATCGATTGTGACGTGCGCTGTGTGGCATGTAGCGCCGTCTTGTTGGAACCACAACTCATCCACATTCATGCCATCCAATTCGGGAACAAAATAGTCGGTTATCATGGCTCTATACCGATCTCCATTAATTCGGGTCCTCTTCAACACTTTGCTCTACAGCGGCAATTGTTTCTTCGGTGCGCACTGTTCGACGTCTCTGCGGATGCGTATTATCACATAGAGTAAACGTAGTGCGAAAACGATCCATGGTTAACCGAATTAATTGCTCTGATGGACGATTATGTCGACCATAAAATGGACGGAGCTTGCGGTAAACTTCGCGAATTGAACCGTTATTTTCGAAATAAATTTGCACGATTTGCAAGCGTTGTTCTTTTGTCAACCTGTTCATGATGAAATGGCAAACCAAACTAAACATAAATGACATTAGAGTTGCCAGATTTGACCACAAAATGCCAGTTTTATCTCTTTTCGAAAAACAAACCTGTAAAAAAAACACCCTATATTTACAAACATTTATTTATTTAATTTTAATGTATTTATTGCAATGCTTTAGGCGAGAACATCCCCCTTTGTCCACTTACATAGTCAAGAATTTATTATTTCGTAAGAATATCCTGTTGTGAAAATTTAATGACGATCGGTCCAGTAGTTAAGACTATTTTACGATGTTTAATTTTCCTAAAAAGGGGCGTGGTCCCACTCACTTTTCTCCTGGTACGTAATCCTAATTATGCCAATACCCGTTTGTACAATCAAAATTTCATATAGCCTATTATTCCTTCCAGAGTCACAGTAACATGCTGTAAAAATTTCAGGCAGATTGGTCCAAGGGTTTGGCCTCCTATTAAGCACAAACATACAGACACACATTCATTTATATATGTATAGATTAAAAGCAATATAATTTAATGTGAAATGGGGCGAAAAATGGGGATTTGGTAATAAAAAAATGTATGTAGTTAAAAAGTATATAAAACTTTAGGTAAATACATATTACAAAAAAAGTATTTTGTATAGCAAACATTGTTAGTCGTATAAGTAAGTATCTGAATTAAAAAAAGGGGGCGATGAAGTAGGCGTGGTTCATAGTTATATGGCGACGTTAACAGTATTAAGAGCAATATACTACCAAATAAAAAAAATACGTTGGAATGAACAAATTTGTATAGAGAACAAAAAGTATAAAACTTTCAAAAATTTGGCGTGAAAAGGGGCGTGAAAGGGGTGTGGCTTAAGAAATCTTTATTTTTACCTCGCTTGGAGTATATAATGTGTATACAAATTGAAGTAAATCTGTTAAAAACTATATGGGAGCAATTACATAATTTTTAAAAAATGGGCGTGGTCAAAAAAAAAGTACCCTATTAATCATACCAGAGTCCCAGTTAAATGCTGTGAAAATTTCAAAAATATCGGTCCAGTGGTTTGGTCTCCAATTACAATATTTTAAAAAAGTAGGCGTAAAAGTGGGCGTGGTAAAAAAAAGTACCCTATTATTCCTTCCAGAGTCACAGTAACATGCTGTGAAAATTTCATCAAAATCGGCTCAGCCGTTTTGGAGTCTATATGTTACATACATACATACATACATACATACATACATTGAATTTTATATATATAGATATAGATGTTTTATTAGTACTATTTTCAATTTGAATAATTTTTGTGCGAAATTATTAAATTAAAAACACAACAAATAAAATCTAAATAGCTGTTGTTTTCAATTTCGTGCAAAATAAGTGCCGCTTACATTATTTCGCAGTTGAAAAAAATGTTGCCATATACATTTTTTGGTTGAAAAATCATGCTGCCAGAAACATTTCGTAACTTTTCACAACAAGAACAGAGTACAACTTCAGCAGCATTATTTCGCATCAATTTTTTTTATATGGGCTTTTGATAGTATTTCGCACGAAATGACGAACAGAATACCATGCTTTAGCGGGTAAGTAAATTTACGCTTTTGGGGCACTGAAAATCCGCGTGTAACTCACGAAGAGCCATTACACCCGCTCAAAGTAACTGTATTGTGTGCTGTTTTCGCTGAAGGAGTCATCGGACCTTTTTTGTTGGAAGACGTCGCGGGCCAAACGGTTACTGTGAATGGTGAGCGCTACAGAGCAATGATCAACGAGTTCGTTTTGCCGCAACTTTATGAATTGGGATTGGAAAACATGTGGTTCCAACAGGACGGCGCAACGTCACACACTACACGTGCCACAACCGATATGCTGAAGGATGCATTTCCCGGGCGCCTAATCTCCCGTTTTGGCGATTTGCACTGGCCAGCAAGATCGCCTGATTTTACCGCTCCAGACTTCTCTTTGTGGGGCTTTTTGAAGTCGCGGGTTTATGTCAACAAGCCTCAGACTCTTGCAGCTCTTAAAGACAATATCCGTCAAGAATGTGAGGACCTATCGCTGGAAGTTTTGGCCAAAGTGATTGAAAATGCCATAAAAAGGGCTCAAATGACAATCAACTGTGGCGGCGGCCATTTACATGACATCATATTCTCGACTTGATGTAAAAAAAATTAAAGGACCAAATAAAAATAATCCACAAGAAGAATCAAAGTTTTTAATTTTTTTTTAATTACAGCCAAAAAACATCGGAAGTTTACTTTTGCGCTACCTTGTATTTATATATTAAATATCTACTTTGTATGAGAGCCGACACGCCCACTGGTCCGATCACGCCCATTTTTCCTATGACTATTCACATTAACAAATAATCAACGTACACAAATTCCTAAGACTCTGGCTATTATAGAACTGTAGATATATGATATTAAATATTTACTTTGTATGGGAGCTGCCACTCCCACTGGTCCGATCCGGTCCATTTTTTCCTGATTATTCAAATCAGTAACACATGGGATACTACAAAACTCTTGCTATGACAATAGTCAAGATATATGATGTTTTTCAATTTATGTGGGAGGGGCCTTTCAAATGAAACCGGTTTGGGCCAAATCCGTTGGATAGTTTTAGAGTCTACAGAGGACAAACATACAAACATTGTATTTTATATATATAGATTAAGCCATATTTCGGGAAGATATTTGTATGGGGGCTATGAGAATTCATGGACCGGTTTTTACTAATTTCCACAGACTTTCTTCTTTTATCATAAAAACAACGTGTGCAATATTTTAGAACAATATCTGCAATTTATTTTTATAAAAATTGCAAGAGAAATAGTTTAAAAAGATTATAATTTGATGAAGATTGTCTCACATTTTGATCCAGAACATTAGTTCTACTATATCGTTTTTGCTGATTTTCAATACCAAACTGCTTAGGAATTATAAAGGGTTTGTTGTAAACTTTGTTGATTTTGGTTGTGTCTTTTGGCGTGAGAGTGTTTTACTCCGACAGACGGAAACAACTCAATCAACTTAGAATTCCATAAGGATCAATAATATGTATACTTTATTGGGTCTCAGATGAATATTTCTCAGTGTTACACACGGAATGACCAATTTATTCATCACTTATTGCGGTGTAGGGTATAACTAGGTTATGAATTATGAAACTCACTATTTATAAATGTTTGTGGCAATGATGGCAAACATGGTACAATTGTACTACCACAAGTCATATGGTACAATTTCAAAATACTGTTGCATCAAAATTTGGCGTTTCCGATGAAATAGATAAATATATTATAAAAGTTACTATTTGCGTAATAGTGCAAGCAAAAGAGATTTTATTAAATTTCATGAACATTTTGGAACTGATATCAATCTATAAGATGATTATTACGACAATAAATTTTTGGTTGAATTATCGAACAACATGAGTCTTTGACATATTAATTTACATTAAATGATTTTGAGGCTGAATTCAAAAACTAAAACTTAAAATGTAGTTAATCAGGATTTCAAAATCGTTAGAAATTACTCTTCTATTTCTTTTATTCTTGAAAAATGAATTCTAGTTATTTTGGAAATATATATGTATATTTACCATGGTTAACTTTTCGCAAATGACTCGATACTACATAAATAAGAATATTTTATGATTATTTAACATATATTTAAAATGGTACCATGGAGGTCAAAAAAGTACATTTTATTTGTATAGTTGGTACGAAATCCGAAAACCCATTTTCCATCACTGGTTTGTGGTAGGTAATTAGCTCCAGAGAGATAAACTTGTGAAAATAATGAGTTAAAATGTCAATATATAATTACTGAAGAGTATTTGTATTAGCAATGCCAAGTTTGAAGAGTAATTATATTAGAATTTGTTTTTATTACTTTGAAAGGTAAGTGAAATGTGTCTGAGTAGATTACATTTCCGTTAGAACTGTATGTGAAACTTAATATTACAACAACTGTAAAAAATTAAAGTTTTCCCAATAAATATATTTCTAAACAGATCCGTTTACCGTTTTTGGCATACAGTTTTCCATTATTATTCAGTTTTGCCATAATTATTTCGCAGAAAATAGTTAAAATAAGAACTTTGTATATGTTTAGTAAAAACAATTTGTACTTACAAGCTCTGATACCAATGGTATAGATTTTCGACGTGGTCGAATATTCGGCATACTGTCGATATTACTGTAGAAAGGATTGTCACTAGGATGACCATTGCCACGTAAGACCACATCACCTGAACTGCTGCCATTCTGAAATATAAATAAAAAATATCGGACTTTTAACTTGTTACTTCAAAATTACAATTTTATAGTAAACAAATTTAAAATTCGTTCGATTTTTTAAACCATAACATCATTTGCTTGAACAGTGTTTTATTTTTTAATCAAAAAGATATCTAAATAATTTAAGATTACTCTTTTTAATTTAAATAAATAAACGGTTATTACTGTAAAAATCTAAATTTATTTTCGTTTGTTTATTTATTTATTTATTAGATTTAATTACAATAACAAATTATAATTAAATTTAAATTAATCTTCTTTCTAAGATTGTTCATTTAATGAACAAAAAAAACACAATGTTTAAAACGATAAACTACTTTGTTTTAATAACTTCAAAAACTTTCTATTCGTCTGGCAACTAGTGCTGGACAGAATGATACTTGTCTGTTGAAGGTAAGAATCAAAGTCACTTTATTAATGCAACTTGTGCGGCTTATATACTATTTCAATACACACACACTAGCAAACAATAGTACTAGTAATAAACATAAACACAGTTGTATAAAATTAGTATGTTAAAAAAGAACAAGGTTGCATTTTATAAAATCCGTTAAATTCAAAAGTTATTAGAGTAAGGTATGCAGAGTTGCATCTTATGTATTCGAATTAATTCCGTTAAATTCAAAATAGAGTTTAAATAAATAAAAAATAAAATAAATACGTGGGCTGCTTCAGTCTCCCCCTTTGATGCTGTAAGCGTCCCGATGAAGCATCAAAACTTATTTTCTAAGTCGACCTCTGGTTCTCATTCTTCCAATCGGTTGAACAGGGCAACTGTTTGATAAGAATATGCTGGCATACTTCTTAGGGTGTTCATTAGGGCCCTCCCCCTGGAGTAGAACTGCCCCTACAGCGTATGGCGTAGCACTGGATGGCTCTTCAAATATTGCTCAAGTAAGGTGAATCCCATCAGAGTCCTTGAGAGTTCGGATATCCATTGAGAATAAGGGTGTAAAGTAGTCGTACGCGTCTTCACCTTTGCGAGTTTTCGATGGTGGTGCATCTACAGTGAAAGAGTTAGAATCCATTGTTCTGAATATTGACTGTATGTACTTTGGAGAGTTGTTTTCGTACTCTGGTGAGAGTTGTTAAGGTGTTATAACTCCAGCCATTAATCTTTCTTCAACAAGTTTTTGAAGCTCATACGTATCATCTCGATTTACAAATGAAGGTGTTTTGGGTAGCGGCGTATTATTTTCTTTAGTTGTATTCGTTGCTAGTGTCCCGAGAATTGGTGACAGTATTTTTTTGTCTTCCACAAATTTTATAAATGCTGACATCTCTTTTATAGCCTTTGTGCATGGGGGTGACTCTTGATCCATTTGCAGTGAACATATTGTTGTTTGCACTGGCTTAGTGAAATTGTACTTACGAGTAGGTTGATCCACAAAATACCAAAACCACTTTGTAAAAAGAGAGTTTTAAATTACATAAAAATGGAGATCATATTTAAAAAAAAAAGTAAAATTAAGTAGATAAGTCTAAAAGTTCGTAAACTTCATCCTCAGCGATTTCATTACTAGAGTCTTGACTTTCATACATAGTTGAGTTGAATTTTTTTATCATTTCATTAGTCGATGTAAACGAATTGCAGCATAATTTGTTTACGTTCATATGATTAATTATTCTCAATAGACCGTCTAAAAGCTCATATTGATTTTTATTCCTTAGTCGTGTTTTTGTATAATTCATTATTGAAAAGACCCTTTCAACGCAGGTATTACTGTTTGGAACTATCAATATAGTAAGAACGGCCAAAGATATTTCCTTAAAATGGTACGTACCTGCTGTATCGTGATAATCAAACACTTTTGGCCAAAATTCAAGTAAATTTGTTGGAATTTCGTTATTAAAATAATTATTTCAATTTATGAACGGAAGTTTTCCCTATTGAGTTTCATACACGTCTATTGCTACATTTGGATCCATAAATGGTCTTAATGTTTCTTGAACAACGCCAAATTTAGTTTGAGATAATGTATTCGCACACTTTGAAATAAAAAATTGTCCAAAAGCTTTAAAAAGGTTCATATTTTCTGGTAATCTGCTTATCATCTCTTTTAAAAGTTTTTTTAAATACACAAAACAGTTTTCTTTAAGTACGATTATTTCTATTTCGCTCAATTTCGCATTTCTTAATTCTGTTTCAAACTATGCTCCAAAATCAATTGCACTTAGAGGCTAAAATGAATTTGAAGAATCAATAGCTGCATGTAAATCATTGAAAATTTGTTCATTGTTTTCAGTATTATATAAAACAGAAGGTTTGAAAACTTTTGTTGAAAACATAACAAGTGTACAATAAATTTTTTCATGCATGCTTCCTGCATCCATGCTGTCCGATTGAAATTCCAAATTCAGATGATTCATTTCGTTGACAATTGGATTTATAAAAACCAAAAAAAGACGATTTTTTTCATCACATAATTCATTATAGATGTTTTGGTGAAAATCGCCAAGAAAATCGCCAGTGATAGCAAAAATCGCCATGTCGCCAAACGGAAAATCTCGACGCCAAACACGTTTCAAAATCGCCACGTTTGGCGAGAAATCGCCATATCTGACAGCCCTGACACTAGCGAACAATAGTACTAGTAATAAACATAAACACAGTTGTATAAAATTAGTAAGTTAAAAAAGAACAAGGTTGCATTTTATAAAATCCGTTAAATTCAAAAGTTATTAGAGTAAGGTATATAGAGTTGCATCTTATGTATTCGAATGAATTCCGTTAAATTCAAAATAGAGTTTAAATAAATAAGAAATAAAATAAAATAAATAAGTGGGCTGCTTCAAATTGTATTAAGCACTATCTGCTTCGGCTATCGGCTTATATTTTATGCTTAAATATTGTATATAAATAGAGTTAAGTTAAATTTTAGATAATAAATTAATGCTACGAAAAAATTTATAAACTATGTAAGTGATATTCGTTTTTGTAGATGACTTAAGGACTTCTAAGTTGACTCTATTAAAAATTAAATCTTTAGTAGATTGAAGGTGTACACATTCCGTCATTATATGTTTAATTGATAGTGGTTGTTGATTACAGAAGTTGCATGTTGGTTGAGATGATCCATCAAGTATGTAACTGTGAGGGAGGTTTGTGTGACTAAAGCTACGGCCACATATGGCAAATGTTTGCCCGCATTTGCCTTAAATATTTTCAAAATTTGTTTGATGATCACACTAAGATCAAATATTTGTAATGACCGTTTATCGAAAAACGAACTAAACAGACAATTTTTTTTCCTTTCAAATATTATTCGACAAAATACACAATTTAAATTTCTTTAAAATCTCTTATTACAAATGTCGCTTATAATATATGTTTTAGCATTTGATCCAAAAAAAAAAAAATAAATATAAAATAAATATAGGAACTAATTCTATTTTATTTTCCTAAGACTTATTGAATTTACCAAAAATATTAAAACCTTAACAATATTTTTATATTGCTTCACATACCCATACAATATAACCATTTGAGTATAAACATCATTCATGTCTCTACATTTCAACATTTTTCTAAAGTCATATACACAGATGTATATAAACATGTTGTGATATTCTCTTAAGTCTCACATCAATATCAGAGAACAATACTATTGATAATTTTTTTTGATAAACAATATATTATAAGATTTTAAACAAAATGAGAGTATTTAATATATACTTTTATTTTTGAATGAATATTAAAGGAGAATTACTATTAATTATCTATTTATTTTTTTTATTATCAATTTTTTGTTTTCATTCATAAAATATGGCAATGTAGAGAGAAAAAAACTTTGTTTAGATAGTAGTTACTTTTTACTCGTAATAGTCGGTAATTATTACACTGTGGGGATTATAAGTAGCAACACTAGTCACAACAATTTTCTTTGAGAATAGAAGCCATTAAATTATTCTTTTCTTGCTGACTTTTGCCGCGATAAGATCAATTATACTAGCACAAGTGAAATAGAGTCCTGTTAAGGACACTAGGCACGTGTCAAATTTTTATAAGATTTTTCTGCCGGCCAACGATCCTATTAGGCTTTTTAATGGAAAATTTTCTTGTCATTATATTTTAGTAAAAAGTAAAATTTATTATTATATATTGACAAAAGTGGAATTTATTTGGTGAAGTCAAGCTTAACGTGCGCTACAAAATCTGAGCAACTGGAAGGTGCTACTTAAATTTTTTGGAATGACAATATTTGTGGAAAGCAAGTATCCTAATTTTTGGTTTTAAGCTTTCAATTTTAATACATACTCAATGCAACCGGGGCTGGTAAGATGTTATTTTAGATTTTATATTATTTGCGCTAAAGTCTTATTTTCTATTAGGTCCACGAGAGGCTAAATGATAGCCAGACACTAAATTTTGTTCTTGCATGAAAACATTTTCCAAAATTCTGCAACTTTTCTTCTAGAAGTCTCTAAGATTAGAATATTAGTAACATCAAATGCGGTAGCAAGAAAAAGGAAAACCCAGGGGCAGAAACAAAACTTTGCCATATACTAGAGTACAATACTTAGGCTTTTATTAAATTTTTTTTTGTGTCAGCTTAACATTCTTAAATATGAATATTCTCAAATTTTAATTTCATTTTTTTAAGCTAATTCCTATTAACGTTATCTTGAATTGTCGATATTGAAGTTTTATTTTATTTCTAACTTAAATTTTCAAAATCTACTAAAAAAAAAAAAAAATTAATTAAATTAGTATTAAATTATCTTTATAAAATAATTTGCTAAAAATCTAACAATTCAATTAAATAAGTTAAGAGTAAGTTTTGTTGCTATTATTTTGTGCTATTTTATTATCCACTGTTTTGGAGTTTTACGTATATGCAAGAATTCTTCTCCCATTCATCATTTAGTCTCCTCCATTCATATATTTGATCCAGAGGCCTCTGCGAATGCAATATAAAATGGGTGAGTGAAATAAAATCAAATTATCTATTTACTCTTAATTCTTGCAAATACGTGCTGGTAAATGGTAAGAGGTTAAAGCAAAAGAATAACACCTCACGTAATAGCGTGTTCAGATATGACCCTTAATTGCGTTAATCGCAATTAACGCCATTATTGAGCTCAATATTCCATATAAAATCTCAATTAATTATTGCGCAATAAGTACGAAATTGTTATAATATTGAGTAAGATTTCGAATGCAACACTGTTCATAACTGTGTTTAGTGAACAAAATTGTATAAAATGCAAATGTCAACAAAAGAAATCATTAAAAAATCTATGTGAAGGTAAGTTTGTTTACGTAGAAACACAACAACCATATAGAGTATTTTTTGTATTGTTTTCCAACTGTCAAATGATTATTGAGTAAGCTGAAAATTTCCTATGCCTGAACACTTAAAATAATATTGTCAATTAACCGAATATTGACTCAATTAAGTTTCATATGTGAACACGGTATAAGAGAACCTATTTCATTTTCCTTTGTTTTGTTGGTTCTATAACTACATTTTTTGTTTAGTTAGAGTGTTTTGTACTTATTTTTTTGTTTCTTTACATTTACCTGCTATTTTCTTTGTTGTAATATGCATATTTAATTTACACTTTTCCGAATTTGAATAATGCTAAATTTTGACAAATATTACTAAGATAAAAATAAATTAAATACGAATATTTACATATATTATTACTATTTAAAATCTATTTAATTATTAAGTATAGTATTGTATTGTAGGTTTAACAATTAAATTTTGAATTATTGTTTTATAGAAACATTTTCTTTTATATATATTTTATAACATATGGGTTGAAATAAATATTAAATTTGTCATTATGAAAGGCTAACTTTGCTTAAATTTTCTTCCATGGTATAATTTAAAAGGCTGAAGTTATTTTTGGGATTTTGTTATCAAAATCGTTTGTGCCAGACAAAATATAGGTATGGGTGGGTAAAGAGGCACAGATTCCAAACGACATCAGTAATCTTATTGATTAGCGATTGAATCAGCACTTTATTTGTTTTGCTATTTTTTTACTTTCTTTTTTTTATAACCATTATGGGGCTAGTTTTTTTTTTTTTTTTGTTATATGGACCTATATAATATCATTTTAATTTTATATCTAGGGAGTCTATAATAAATTTTTTTATGTGGAACTGGTCAGAGTATAAGAAAGACACGAACCTCCCCAAAACCGATTGAAGCTAGCGTATAATGGCTCCCGCCGTCTGTTTTAGGACTCAGACCTCAAATATGATTTCTATTGTTTCTCAACAGTTTGATTTCCAAAAAACAGAGAAAAAGTTTCGCTTGGTTATTTTCTAAAAGCCACATATTACATATTTTACAAAATTTGTTTTCAAAAACAGCAGTGAAACAATTTCAAATAAAATTGTCGCAAACATGTTCTTCTTGTGGTCACATTTGAACAAATATTTGTTTTAGTAATTTATTTCATCAAACTGTCAAACAATATAAATTTTTTTGCTCATAAATAAATTCGATATAGAAGATTGTGAAACATTATTTGTGTTAAGTTGTGGAGCAGCTTCTCTACTAATTTTAGAACAAGAGGAAGCCAAAAGGGAGAGAAAAAGGCAATAGGCACGTAAATGGTTTCAACGTCGGAGAGAGGAAGGCTGCTGTGCAAAGTTACTGATGGAACTACGATCTGAAACTCCAGATCTTTACAAAAACTTTTTACCAATGAACGCAGCTGATTTTGATTATTTACATACATATGTATGTAGTTAATATGTATTACACAAAATTTCTGCAAAAATATAGAAAAATATTATTTAATAATAACCCTTAAGCTAAGTTTGGTGGCACCTCTTATAATTAAAAAAGAAACAAAGTTTCGTAAGCCAATATCTCCCTCGGAAACTTTGATAGTTACATTTTGGTACCTATAAATATACATACATATCAGAGATCAGTTATGAGTACTGAAAAAGTGAGTATACTTGAATCATTACTTATAATTTGTTATACTTATACGTACTCATACTTGTCTCAATATCATCAAACCACTACTCATCTTTAGAGTTTGAAGTACTCATTATATTCATACTAAATCTCATGTATGATGTTGTGTATTTAGACTCTCCTTAACTCAATGTACGTAGACGATAAAAAAAATAAGTATGACTCGCATACACTCTCGCGAGTGTCGTTTATTTTTACAGTTCGCTTATAAAAATTATATAAAATTATAAATGTTTTATTTTCCCCAATATGTTTTCCTATAAACTTTCTTGTATGTTTTTATAATTAGTATGTTTATGTACCTTCGGCAGCACTTTTTCCATACAAATTTTGGTGCATGCCTGGCTTGGAGTATGTGATTGTTAAATGAAATAGTTGGTGTAAAATGTGTTTGTGTTTTGTGAATGTGGTATTGTGTTGGTGTTTCCATGCCCGGATATAGTTGTTGTTAGTGTAATGAGTGTTTGTTGGATGGGAGTATGTGATTGTTAAATGATGAGTAGGGGTGTGAGTAGGGTGTTTGAGAAGGGGGTGTTATGTTTTCCATCGTTGAGGTAAATGTTTTTTTAAATAAGAAAGCGTTGAAGTGAGTGTTGCGGTTTCCATCGTTAGTGCAAAATGTTTTGTTGAATGATGTTGAGTAGGGTGTTTGAGGAGGGGTAGTGTGAGGAGGGTGTGTTATGTTTTCCATCTTTGAGGTAAATGTTTTTTTAAATAAGAAAGCGTTGAAGTGAGTGTTACGTTTTCCATCATTGGTGTAAAATATTTTGTTGAATGATGTGTGTATGTGTGCATGTGTGTGTTTTTTGTTTTCTTGTTTTTTAAAAAATTATGATAAACCAAACGCGTTTGTTATTTAAAAAAAAAAATATGTGAATATTTTTTTTGGTTTTACTTTTTTATCGCGGCAGCATATTCACACTTTTTATTAGAACTATACTTTAAATAGAGATTAATAAGATTTTAATAGTTTTCGTTTTTAGTAAATGTACTATAAAAAGAATAGATTTGAAAGTATATTTTTTTGTTTTATTTAAATTTTATTAAATGTACAATTTTTACATTTTATTACATAATAAACATTTATAATTTTTTAGCTTCCTCTTCTATTTCCCTTTTTCTATGTTCATAGTTCTTACGTCGACAAGTGTCCGGTCCAGACGTTATAGTTTTATCAGCCCAAACACAATCTTCAAAATGATCACCATGTTTGTTAGTTATTGTTGGCAAATTTTGTACATATTCTAGTTGTGATTGAATGTTTTGAAGTTTAGTGTTATCCTCCTCCGAAATTAAATGATGAAATGTTTTTAAGAACTTATATAAGTATATCTTTTAGAGCCATGTGGATGAGTATACGTTTTATTCCTGTATACTCAAGTGTAATGTTTGCGAATAATCTTTAATGTTAATTATTCTAATATTTATATCATTTGATGATCATTCAAATAATGGGCTCATTTCATATACTTTACCGTGTTCAAATAGAAAATAATGTAAAAGAAAAATACAAGATTCTTTTATGGTTTAGAAACAGTATTTTTTTTTATTTCACACACCGAACTATTCGGACGTGTTACTTTTAGTGCGGCTGAATTTTCGGTGAAAAAATCGTATTAGGTGAAAAAGTATAAAAAGTTAATTAAACAAAAAAGTGAAAAAAAAATCTCGTAATAGGTGAAAAACTTTACAAAGTCAAATAATTGCAATAGGTGCAATAAAAAAATTAATAAATTAAAATTAAATACAGTGAGACAGTGAATGAGTAACAATTCTAACAGTGCGAGTGGGCCTCAGAGCCGAAATGCTTATTTCGTGTTGAGCTCGGCAAGTGATAGTAATGAGAACATTAAAGATCCCGAATTTAATAAAAACTACTTAACTGTGAAACCAAAAATAAGCACAAATCTTAATTTAAGTGCAAGTGCACCAAACTTGAATAAATGTGTTGAACAGGGCACAAACTTAGCCCAAAGCATATTTAATTTAAATAGAAAAATCACTGAAGGACCGTCTTCTTCACGGTCCTCGTTATCAAATATTGGAGAGACGTCAACAGCTGCAAAAGGCACATTAAGTCCTACAAATAAGGCCACTCCTATAGTTGCTGTTGAAGAAAAACAAAAAACACAGGTAGGAATGGACCGTTATATAACAGTATCGAAGAGAGGCAGAAGCCCAAAATCTGCCGAAATTACACCAGCCGCAAAATTATCAAAGAATGCTGAAGAGCCACGCTCGCAAAATCGTTTTGCCATCCTCCAAGACAAAAATGATGTCCCTAACGCTGTGAATAAGCCAGTAAAACCACCTCCAATATATTTAAGAGAAAAAAAACTCAACCGAACTTATAAAAATATTAATTTCATTAATTGGTGAAAATTCATTTTATGTGACTCCAATTAAGCGTGGCAATATTAATGAAACAAAGATTCAGGTTAATAATGAAAACGACTATCGGAGAATAGTTTCGGAATTTAAAAAACGCAAAAAGAATTTTTACACGTATCAACTTAAAAGCGCAAAAGGTCTACAAGTCGTAATTAAGGGAATTGATTCTTTTGTTGATCCTGAGGAGATCAAGAGCAGTTTGGCCGACAAAGGCTTTAAAATCAAGGCCGTATCAAATATAAGAAACAGAGATAGGATCCCTCAACCATTATTTAGAGTGGAGTTAGAACCTGGTGATGTTAAGCTGAAGAAAAATGAAACACATCCTATATATGACTTGAAATTCATAATGCACCGAAGAGTTACAGTGGAAGAACCTCATAAGCGATCTGACCCAGTACAGTGTTCGAACTGCCAAGAATATAGTCACACTAAATCTTATTGTAAGTTGCCTAATGTTTGTGTTGTTTGTGGGGATCTTCATGACACCTCAAAGTGCGATAAACCTAAGGATGATTCCAGGGTAAAAAGATGCAGCAATTGCGGTGGAAACCACACTGCCAACTACAGGGGTTGCCCTGTTTTCGAGGTCGTTAAACGCTCCTTGATCAACAAATCCGCTTCTACCCCTACTCAGACGACAAAAGTACCTATTACAATTATTCCCCCCGTAGCACAAGCATCCACTAGCCAATTTTCATATGCCAACGTGCTGAGATCTAATTAACCAACAGTGCAAAATGAATCACCAATAAATGATACAAACAGCCACAATTTTAGCCGTCTTGAAGGTATAATGGAGAATCTGGTGCAATCCATGAACCATTTCATGACAAGCATGACAAGTATGATGCAGGAGATGCAAAAAATGCAGTCCACGCTACTGCAGGCCATACTTAATAGACCATGAACTGTCTCAAAATATGTTTCTGGAACGCAAACGGCATACGCCAACACAAAAATGAACTTGAATATTTTCTTTTTAATAAGAAAATTGATGTAATGCTGATTTCCGAGACTCATATGACGTCGAGAAACATTTTTAAAATAAGTGGTTATACATTCTACGACACCAAGGACCCCAGAGATAGATCATGTGGTGGCTCGGCAATATTGGTCAAATCGCGAATCAAACACCATTCATTGGGTGGTCTTTCAGAGTGTTATCTTCAAGCAACAAACATCTGTATTGAGAACTTTTGTCAAAACCTCGTGATTTCGTCAGTTTACTGTCCGCCCAGATTTTCAATAACAAAAGATCAGTATAGAGATTTTTACAAATCACTAGGTAGCCGTTTCATAGCGGCTGGCGACTACAATGCTAAGCATACATTCTGGGGCTCACTACTCATTAGCCCTAAAGGTCGTATCTTGTACGACTCCCTGTCTGAAATGGGACTGAATGTGATTTCAACTGGCCAACCAACTTATTGGCCAACTGACCAGCAAAAAATTCCTGACGTTATCGATTTCGGCGTGGCGAAAGGGGTATCCCCGGAACTCATTGAAGTCGTGTAATGTATATTTTAAAGTGTTTTATGTTGTAATGTATAATTTAGGATGTTTATGTTCCTTGAAGCCCAATATAATTTTATGCAGCTGTAGGGGACCAGCTTAATGGTTAGGCGTTCATACAAACTGCCAGATTTGAGGATATTAATAAAACAAGGCAACGATGTGCCGATTTCAGTTTCAGAAATAGAATTCCTGTTTATTTGTGGGTTGCTGCCCCTTTTATACTAATTTTACAGTATTGCTTACTTATTCTAACTTATACCATTCATTCTTAAATCTATTATTTTCTTTGTCAGTGCCATGCAATCATCAAGTATGCATTTGGTTTCAACCAATCAAAATGAGAGAGCTAGGAATGCACTCATTTACATTTGACACTCACTCACATTTTGATTGACCTATTTTACTATTGTTTACTATTGTGTGCTCATATTTAAATATATTGAGTCACTAACTAATGTCGTTATTTGATCTTTTGCTTATGGCATTCACCCTACTAATATTGGGATGGTATGTATGTGTTTCAAAGTTGTTGTTAAGTAGGCGGTGGACACTACTAAGGTACACTACACCCTCACCGTTAAGAGAAAAATTAGGGGAAAATTTTTTCTTGATGTTTCCATAGCACTGCATAAATTATGGTTTATAGTTTAGTGATTCTTACAATATGTTTTATGTTTTTGATTTACATATTTTGTTGTATTTATTAGTTCTTAATCCTAGATATAATTTTGTTGTTTTAATTGTTTCTTACAATCTATTTACAATATTAATTTTACATATTTTTGTTTTATTCATTAATTCTAACTCCTAGATATCTGTGGAATTTTGACAAAACAACCAATGTCGAAAAACTGAATTTTACAGGAGGACCAAAAAACACTTTTATAAGGTCACAGAAACGTCCCAGAACACATCTAAACAAATATAACCTATCTTTATGGTGGAGAATTTAAATACCTTTATTTTCCAATTTGCATCTTTCTTCCAGATACAACTGTTGCCGAGAAAATGTCAAAAAACCAAGATGTGTTGTTTTGTCAAAATAATTTTTGATCGAAAAATCAACTCTTCTCTAGATAAAGTCTTTTTTCATACTGAAAAGTAACAAATATTTCGCAACCTTTGTCGGGACTAGTGCTTTTATTAAAATTAAATAAGAAAAATTCAGTGACTTATGTTATTTTCTTAAATAGAATTCAGTTTATTTTAAATGAATATTATAAAAAGTTATGTATTTTTAGGTATGAAAAAGCAAAGTTGGAATTAATTAAATTAAAAATAAAAAATAAGTAATAGTTCATATATTATAATATATTGCAGTTCACATTTATATTAAATTGCTTTAATTTTTATAATAAAAATAAAGAATAATTCACTCTACAGCTAATCATATTCGTCAATATCCTAATTATTTCCAAATTGTACTTCACCTTCAACGTGCAAGTTATTGTAAAAATTATAAAATTTTGCATTTATTAATGGCAGAACGGACTGTAAATCACGTTTTTTATTAGAAGATATTGGCAAAAGAGCAGAATAACATTTATTAAATTCGAAATTTGTTATTTTCAGTCGTCGCTGTGCTATGTCTAGTTCCTTGAAATCCTCGTCCGGCTGCAAAGATAGCTTGTACTGTAAAATTCCAGACTTAGATTTATCATATCGCATCCAACGTCACAATTATACAAATACATAGTTATATTGTCGATTTCCAACGTTATTAATTGTATGCGTTTTCTTAAATTTTACATCAATTAATCCTGACAGATATTGCCGTTGTTTGTTGTAATTACCCTAGTTGCAGTACAGTTTAAAAATCTTTTTTTGCTCCTCAAAATTTAGGTGAGTTTTACAAAACATTCTACATTTTGAAAGTGTTTTAATATTTTTAGCAGAGACGATTTTCTTTTTATTGGTCAAATATTCTTTTCTTAAGTTTTTGTTACGCCTGTTTTTATTTTTAACTACTGATGTGGTTGGAAGTTCGAATAGTTGGGTTTCATCAATATCAGTGAAATCTGAATTACTTACATTGGACTCAATTACTGGAGCCATTTCTTCCGTAGTGGTATTAAGATCGGAATCCGTCTCCGGGACAAAATCGGAGTCATCAACATCAGGCTCATTAAACGGATCTTCATCAATATCTTGGACACTTGTGTGGTACATTTTATTTAATTTAATTTAAACACAAAGAGAGTACTATTTATTTTGTCGTAACTGAAATATCTGTCATTGATAGTGTGCCTTTCATAAATGGCTTACTTGCATTCGTTAAGTATCGGCAGTTGACCAAAGCTGCAATTCTTTCGATAAACACGGCACCCTCTAGAAAAGTCGAAAATTCTAAAATCATTGCAAATTACATACAAATTGACAAACTCTTTGGAGCCTTGACGTAGGTACCTTCAAAACAGCTGATAATTTTCGTAATCTTATATATCTATAATTCTTGTAGTCAATATATTCACTTGCGAGAGATTCAATGCTCCTCCAAAACTTTGGAACCTGTCTGTTTTGTCTTCCTCTGTGCATTGTTTATGTTTTTCTATATTAGGAAACAACATATTTTCATTAAAAACGTCTGAATTTGTTACACATGCACACGACAAAAGCACTTGATTTGATATAGGTTCTTCTTATATCGATAATTCCCACTACACTAAAGCACTCATGTTAACATAAGTTGTTTTGTCACAATGAATGCTAGTGATCAAATGCCTATTAAAAGAACTTAACTTTAGAAGGGAACGTGTTATTTTCGTTTATGCATTTGATAAAAGAACATGAGTGCAAATAGGTTGTTTTGTCAAAATAATTTTAGTAAATTATTGGAAACCCATATTCAAATAGGTTCTTTTGTCAAAATTACGTTATAATATTTTTCTTTATGCCCTGCAACATATTTCGATATGGGTTCTTTTGTCAAAAGCAGATTGTAAAAATTGCGAGATAGGTTAATTTGGGGGCTCCTATATCTTCCGATCTACACTATCTATAAACACGCTGAAAAGACAGAAAGGTGCGCTTTTAAAATTTATACATATGGTTTAAAAAGTGGAAAATTGTCCGATCTCGAGTTAGGTTCTTTTGTCAAAACTCCACAGATATGGTTTTAATTGGTTGTTGTGCATTTGTTTTTCTATTCCGTTATAATCTATAGTAGTATTTACACCATTACTCCTAATTATTCTATATGGGTCTTTGTATGGGCTTTGGGTTTTCTTTCTATTTTCTATTTTTATTAAGACTAAATCTCCTATCTTTAAATTTAAACTATTATTATATTTACTATCAAGTATTCTTTTTTCTTTTGTTTTTATTGTCAATTCTTTGGCTCTTTCTAAAGAAAATTTTAGTTTTTGTTTCAATTCTTTTGCATAGTCATCGTAATTATAGATTTTTATCTCCGCATTGTCATTGATTTCTGATGATAAGCATGGTAATTTACCATAAACCAATTCGAATGGCGTGTAGCCAGTATCTATGTGTGGTGCCGTGTTGTAGGCGAAAGTAAAATAGTTTATCCACTTATCCCATTCGTAATCATTTGCTGTTGTTAGCAGGAATTCATTGAGGACTCTATGATTCCTTTCTACCGAACCTATTGTTTCATGGTGGTAAGGGGTTGAAAATGTTTGCTTGATATCAAGTAACGAGCATATGTTACGCATTAGTTCGTTTTTAAATTCAGTCCCATTGTCTGATTTGAGTTATTTAAATTTACCATATTTTAAAATTAATTGTTCTACTAATGTTTTGGCAGTTGTAAGTGCATCTTTTGTTGACATTGGGTGAGCAATAACGAATTTTGTTAGTTCACATTGCATTGTCAATATGTATCGGTATCCGTTTGAAATACGAAGAGGTCCTACAGTATCAACTGATATTATCTCAAAACTGTTGTTTGGGGTGTTTGTTAACGTAAGTGGTTCTTTAATATTCTTCGTTTGTTTGTTTATGTTACACTTGTCACAATATCTTACAAATTGTTTAACCATTTTACTCATATTTTTCCAAATGTATCTTTGTTTCAATTTAATTATTGTTTTTCTAACTCCTAAGTGGCCTGCGTGTGTGGTATTGTGGAATTCATCGATGAGTTTATATTTCAATATGTCATCGGTTATTCTTTTTGGGTCATTGTATATTAAAATTTTAAGTTGAGGACTTTTATTGTTTATTTTTTATCATTGCATATGCTTCTTTTAATTCTTTCATTGTATATACTTTAAATATTTCATCACTTTTTGCTAGTGCTAATTCTTTCATCTTTTCTTTATTCATTTTAAATATCAGTTTCCTCAGAATCGAATCTAGTTTCGCTGAGTTATCGCTGAATCTTGCATGCATATTATCTTTTTTTATGTTTTTGGTATGCAACTTCTTCATAATCGAATCTTGTTTCGATGAATTATCGTTACATCCTATGTGCACAATATTATCTTCAATTTTTATGTCGACGTTTTCTATATTTTCAAACTTATTAAATTGCAATTTCTTTATATTCTTAATATCATTTATGGAGGTGCATTCCCATATTAGAAGTTGATCAGACTCCTGAGAGATGCTTTTATCCAATTCTTTTGTAGCTACATTATTATTATTATTATTTGCCTCATTGTTCCCATTATTTATATTATTTCTGTTAATTTTTTCTTGCATGTCCCTCGTAGTTATTAGTATTTTGTTTTTTGTTTCATCATTTTTCAATGGTATCATTTGTTTAAGTATTTCCGAGTTTATTTCAAGTCTTGATAATGCGTCCGCATTAGTGTTGATTTTTCCTTTCTTGTATATTATTGTAAAAACATAGTCGCTTAGATCCAGTCTAATTCTTGTCATTTTTGACGATGGATTCTTGTGTGAGAATAATGAAATTAGTGGTCTGTGATCTGTGACTACTATGAATTTTCGACCGTATAAATATGGTTTGAAAAAATTAATTCCCCAGTGAATTGCGAGCAATTCCTTTTCAATTATTGGTTTGTTCAAATCATGTTTCTGTAGAGATTTACTTGCATAAGAAATAGGTAAATCTTGGCCAATTTCACCTTGAGACAAGACAGCTCACAATGCGTAGTTTGATGCGTCGGTTGTTAAAATGAATGGTTTTTCAAAATTTGGATATTGTAACACCGGTGGGGTCATTAATTTTTCTTTAAGTGTATCGAAAGCAATTTGGCAATTTTCTGTCCATATGAATTTTGTCGATTTCTTTAATAGCCCGTTTAGTTCTTTGGCGATGTCAGCAAAATTTGGTATGAATTTTCTGTAGTAATTGCAGAATGCAACGAATCGTCTTACTTCGTCTGCGTTTCTTGGTATTGGATAGTTCTTTATTACTTCATATTTTGATGGGTCTGTTTTCACACCGTATTTTGTTATTAAATGTCCTAAGTAAACAACTTCAGGTCTTAAGAAACAACATTTCTTTGGATTTAGTTTTAAGTTGTATTTTTGCAGTCTGTCGAGAACTTTTATTAGGTTTTGATTGTGATGATTTAAACTGCAACCGTATACAATTATATCATCTACGTAGAGAAATGCTTCAGATTCTAGTCCGGATAATGCTATTGTAAGCATTCTTTGAAAGCTGTTAGATGAAATTTTTAGTCCGAATGGAAGTCTTTTAAATTGAAAATGTCCTTGTGGTGTTGAAAATGCGGTTAGTGGTCTAGAGTGTTTGTTCAGTTCAATTTGATGAAAAGAACTAGTCATATCAAGTGTAGAAAACCATTTTGCTCTACCTAATTTGTCCAAAATATCCTCTAATCTAGTTAGAGGAAATTTGTCATTAACAATTTTATCATTAAGTTTCCTAAAGTCTACAACAAGTCTCCATTTCCTTTTATCTTCCATGTTTTTCTTTGGTACCAAAAGGAGTGGGGCATTGTATGGACTAACAGATGGTTCTATTATTTCGTCATCAAGCAGTTTATTTACCTGTTCATTTATTATGTCTGTATGTGAATGTGGTAATCTGTAGTTTTTTATGTACACCGAGGTGTTGTCCGAGGTCGTGATTTCTTGTTTGTAAAAATTGTTGACACTTTATTTTTCGTCTTCTAAATGAAAAACGTTTTGATATTTTTTAAATATTTCTATTAGTTTTGTTTTTGCGTGGTCATCATCATGGTCTAATTACAAGTCATTTAAAATTTTGTGAAAACGTTCGTCACTGTTTATAATGTTGTAACTTAATATGTCGTAATTTTTTAGTGGGTCAGTGTGTAGTTTAATGCCCTGTAAAGTTATTGTTTCGTTTGTTGTGTTTAAAATTTTAACGTGTGTCATACCGTTTTTTGGTGCTATTGAATTGCTTAAAAAATTCCTTCTTTTATTACATTATTAAATATTACGCAATCTTCAGCAAGGTTTAGTTTTATGGGTTGAATGGTTTCTGTTCTTAGTGGCATAGTTATTTTTAAGGTATCAAATGATTTTGTTTACATTGGCAGAATTATTATTTCATTGTTGATGAACAAAGAAATTGTGAATGTCTCGTAATCTATTTTGCATAGGTATTCTTTTAAGAAATCTCTTCCTATTATTCCGTCTGTCTCTATTGGGAAATTATCATCTACTAGATGGAATTTGTATTTACATGTTTGGTTTGCTAGCAGCAGTTCAAGCTCACTCGTCCCTAGTGAATGTATTTCTTCTTTAGTGATGCCTGTTAATTTGCATCTATTCTCCACATTTAATGGTTCATCATCAAAATTTTCTCTGGTGCGACATAATGATATGTCGGCTCCTGTGTCGACAAGAAATGTTAAATTTTTGTTTTTGTATTTAGCAGTTATGAAATTTGTATTATTATTGGAAAGTTTGTATATTTTTAGTTTTGGCTTTCCGGAATATCCCTGTATTCCGAGCCTTCCTCGTTTCCCTCGTCTTGTACTGTGCGTATATACATTCTGTTGTCTCTGTTTCTGTTAGCATTATTGTTATTACTTCTACTATTATTATTGTTACTTCTACTATTATTGTTGTTAATTCTATTATTATTGTTGTTTTGGTAGTTGTTATTTCTAGAGAAGTTTGTGCTTCTTCGTGAATTGTTATTATCATTGTTTTTAGTGTAATTGTTGGAGTCGTGATTACAGTCGTATCTATTGCTTCTGTTGAAATTATTGCTATTATTCATAGTATTAGAGTTGTTTTTATAATGGTTTTGGTTATATGTTGTGTTATTATGTTGCCTGTTATTGTTATAAGTAGAAAATCTGTTGTTATTTCTGTTGTAATTTTGTAGTCGATACTGAGGTTCTTCTCTTTTGATATGCAGAATTTCGTTATGCGTTGCCTTCTTTTCATTTTCAAGTTCAATTGCAAGATCAGAAGCTTCTTGTAGGGTAGTTGGTCGGGCAGCGTATATTGTAGCTTTGAAATGATCATTCGAACCTTTCTTGAATGTATCTAGGGCAAGTTTATTATTTAATCGGACTATGACGTTTTTCTCCGCTTCTGTTGCTTGATTACCCAATTCTTCTATACCTAGCTTATTTAAGTTGTCAATTATACTCATTATCTTCTCTAATTAATTAATAGGCATTTTCCCTTGGAATAAAGTGGTAAGTTTAGTTTGTAATTCTGGAATTGTTTTATTGTTTTTGTATCTTTTCTCTAAGAGTTCTTTAAGCGCTTCGAAATTTTCAGGTTTTGTGTAGCTTCCAATTGATGTTCTGACATTTGAGGATAGTTTAGCATGATAAACATACTGAAGAAAATCTATTTTTGCTGTTTCTGATAGGGTCTTGTTTAATAACTCTGCTGTAATTATGAAACTGTCCAATTCAATATAATTACCTGTAAACAGAGGTAATGCTTTCGCGACTGTTTCTAAATTGAATGATGCCATTTCTTTTTCTGTATTTTTCCTACTTTCTAGTAAATATTCTTTAACTTTCTTGTATATATTGTTAAATTCTATTCTTATTGCTGTATTGTCTTCTTCATTCTTTTCATTCAATTCTTTTTCTAGGAAATCATTTTTTATATTTTTTATAGTTTGTAATTTTTCTTGTATTGTTTTCTCGGTATATTTTCTTCCATTTGAAGATTCTTAATTTATATTCTTATACATTCATATGTTTATTACTAGATTACAAAATTTTTAATTTTTATTATTATTATTTGTATATTTATTATACATCAGTTATTGCGTTGTTGTTCCGCTGGTATTTTCTAACGTAATTTTTGAAATAGTTATTTATTCTAAATGCTATATATAAAATAACTGATACTAATATGATAAATTTTATGTGATCTGGTATAAGATTGGTCACGTTTTTTGCTTCTCCATTGTTGATAATATTTTCTTGGATTTCCACCTTGCTTTGTGGTTTACCCATTTTGTTTATATTATTACCCCAAATGGGTCCTACCATAACCTATTATTATTATTAATTTTTTTTTTTTTTTTTTATCTTTTATATTTTTCTTTATTTTGTCGCACTCCTCCTTCGTGTTTGTGAGGGTGAGCCTTTGGTAGAGTAAGGCCAGTTGTTTTCTGCCTTGGAATCTCTTCCCAGCACGCTTTTTCTTTTTCTTTGTTGTTATTTCAGGTTGTGTTGGTTTTTTGGTTGACGCGGTCCTCTTTCGGTACTCCTCGATGGTGATAGCCTTCGGGCCAGCAGTCAGTGGTAGCGGGTAATATACTGGTGCTGTTGTTGTTGGTTGTGGGTTGTATTCTTGCTTTAGGTATTTTTCCCACTTTTCGAAAATTTTGTTCACTTCGTCTTCCATCAAGTTATCAGGATGTATCCTAAATTTCCTTCGTATTTTATCAATTTCTATTAATTATTTTCGTCTGTGTATGAGGATCTTTTGAAATATTCAAATGGTCCGTGTGGGCAGGATCGCCATGTAATGTATATTTTAAAGTGTTTTATGTTGTAATGTATAATTTAGGATGTTTATGTTCCTTGAAGCCCAATATAATTTTATGCAGCTGTAGGGGACCAGCTTAATGGTTAGGCGTTCATACAAACTGCCAGATTTGAGGATATTAATAAAACAAGGCAACGATGTGCCGATTTCAGTTTCAAAAATAGAATTCCTGTTTATTTGTGGGTTGCTGCCCCTTTTATACTAATTTTACAGTATTGCTTACTTATTCTAACTTATTACATTCATTCTTAAATCTATTATTTTCTTTGTCAGTGCCATGCAATCATCAAGTATGCATTTGGTTTCAACCAATCAAAATGAGAGAGCTAGGAATGCACTCATTTACATTTGACACTCACATTTTGATTGACCTATTTTACTATTGTTTACTATTGTGTGCTCATATTTAAATATATTGAGTCACTAACTAATGTCGTTATTTGATCTTTTGCTTATGGCATTCACCCTACTAATATTGGGATGGTATGTATGTGTTTCAAAGTTGTTGTTAAGTAGGCGGTGGACACTACTAAGGTACACTACAGTCGAGGCTTCACTGGATCTTTCTTCAGATCACTCACCCACTGTAACACCATCAGAAGTCCTCAGCAAATCGTAACTGATGCCTTACTTCTTGTCAAACGTCTGAATTGGTTAAAATACAAAAAATACATCAGCACTCACTGCACAGAGAAACTCCCGTTAAAAACTGCTGAAGACATCGATGCCTGTATAAAAAGTCTTAATGAACATGTCGAGAAAGCCGCAGAACATGCTTCTTCCACTTACCGCCCGAATAGGTACAACAGAGTTTTTTCTGCAGATGTTGAGCAACTTTTGTCTGAAAAAAGGAGAGTCCGAAGAGAGTGGCAACAACACAGATTGCCCCAACTTAAAACTAGGTTGAGAGAATGTACCAAAAATCTTAGGATCTTGCTAGAAGCGCAAAAAGCAGATTCTCTCAAACAACATCTGGAAGGTCTAGACGCAACTTTCCAGTCAAATTATTCATTATGGCGTGCAGTCCGAAATCTAAGAAAACCCGTAATCGCAAAACCTCCACTGTGTACTTTGAACGGATCTTGGGCACGAAATAACGAAGAAAAAGGCAACCTTTTCGTAAGTCATTTAAGAAATGTATTCACTCCCAATATGGATACTGACATTAGCCAACTACCGCCTGTTGTTGCCAGACCACCTGTACAAATAAGATTTCAATATCTGGAGGTTGTTGAGGCTATTGATAATTTAAATGTTAAAAAAGCACCTGGGTTTGATAAAATCAGCAATAAAATGATTTTTGAGCTGCCTCGCATTGCAAAAAGATTAATCCTCTTTCTTTTTAATGCCATCTTACGGCTTGAGTACTACCCTCCGGTTTGGAAAATTGCATTAGTAAAGATGATTCCTAAGCCGGGAAAAGATCCTTGCAAACTTGAGTCGTATAGGCCAATAAGTCTATTACCAACTATGTCCAAATTATTCGAGAAATTGCTTATAACCAAGCTGACTCCGATTTTGAATAAAAACAACTGCATTCCCAATCACCAGTTTGGCTTCAGACGTCAACACAGTACAATAGAACAAACACATAGATTGGTACAAGTCATAAGAAAAGCCTTTGAGGAAAAGAGATACTGTTCGGCACTCTTTATTGACGTCTCTCAAGCTTTCGACAAAGTATGGCATGAAGGCCTGATATCTAAATTAAAGCAGAACTTGCCGGTGAATCTTCAACACCTACTATGGAAATACTTAATCGACCGTCAGTTTATGATTAAAGAAGGTGACTATTTAAGCCGTCCTCAACCTATAGGTGCTGGCGTCCCTCAAGATAGTATCTTAGGACCAATTCTATACTTGCTGTACACAGCAGACATGCCAACAAACAATGAAATTCACACGTCAACATTTGCTGATGATACGGCATTTTTCAGTACTCACAAAGATCCAAAAGATGCCTCGATTCAATTACAGCACCACGTAACGCAAGTAGAGAAATGGGCAAGACAATGGGGAATAAAAATAAATGAACAGAAATGCACCCACGTAACATTTACTCTACGTAGGGAATCATGTCCCCCTATTCGTATTAATGACCATATAGTGTCTCAAAACTCACACGTGAAATATCTTGGTATTCATCTGGACCGTCGCCTCACATGGAAACCACATATATATGCTAAGCTGACTCAAATGAAACTGAAAGCAGCCCAAATTCATTGGCTCATCGGCAGAAACTCCGTCCTTCGGCTCGATTGTAAGCTTCTACTCTACAACTCAATCTTAAAGCCAATTTGGTGCTATGGTATCCAGTTATGGGGCACTGCCTCCAACTCCAATATTGAGAAAATTCAACGCCGTCAAAACAAAATTCTACGAATGATAACTACCGCTCCTTGGTATATTAAAAACAACAACATACACAACGATCTTGATGTTCCACTTGTCAAATGGGAAATAACTAAACACGTGGCCCATTATTTGGGTAAGCTGGAAACTCATCCAAATCCCCTCGCTCGAGACATCTTACAACATCCCGGTCATAGCCGTTTGAGAAGGAGGGACACCACCGCTCTCAGATGAATAAATTCAAGTTGCTCATTATATCCTATCGAATTTGAAAACTAGATTTTGTCTAGCATTGGCTGGACTTATCTTAATTAACTTTAGTTATAGGATTTGAATACCTATTGTTAGTTCATTTAAAATGAAGATACAATAAAAAAGTATATGCAAAAAAAAAAAAAAAAAAACACACAGAAAAAATTATGGCCAAAAAATATTTAGACAAATTGATTATTGAGTTTATTTTTACTTTTTATATTTGATTCTATTAAATTTTTTGTTTGGTTTTCACGTTTTTAACATAGCAATGTTGTAAACCTTAAATATAAAATAAAACAGCTAATCTAGTATCCAGTTTAGTATATTTTCGTATGAAAATTTAAAAATGATCTTCAATTAGCGTTTGATATATGCTGTATTTTAAGTTGTATGCAACATTCTTTCGTTTACGAATAAAACAATACAGTATAAAAAACATTGATTCTTACAATTCACTCAATTATAAAAGAAACTATTAATTTCATATATAAAATTTGCCAACATTATTTGCAGGAATAAGTCTATTTCATACTGTAGACCAAGAGTAAAGGGCTGCTGTAAACTTAAAGAGAATTTTAAGAAAAATAGAGAGAAGTTTTGAGAATAGTATTCATGAGCAGTGTTGCCAGAAAAATCGCACTTAGAATCCCCAGTTTTGGTTACTTTGTCTCGGAAAAATTTAACGCCGTATTTTAATAGGCGTTAGATAGAAAAATTTATTTAACAAAAATAAACGTTACAATAATATATAATGCATTTTTCACCTTTTTTTCAAAGTATTTTTGGCGGCGTGATGCGTTCAGTATAAGCAAAATGAAATTAGGGGAAACAAGTCAGAGTGTTATATTCGGCTGTGCCGAATCTTAGTTATTAAGAGTTGAAAAATTGTTGGCAATTTATATATATGTCATTTATAGTATGTATAATTTTAAAAAAATTTCAGATTTTTTAATTTTTTAAAAAATTTCTATTTTTTAAAATTTAAAATTTTTTAAAAATTTCTAATTTTTATTTCAAATTTTTTTAAATTTCTAGTTTTTTAAAAATTTCTAATTTTTTAAAAATTCTAATTTTTGAAAAATTTCTAATTTTCTAAAAATTTTATGTAAATTTCCCCCCTTGAAAGTCTGTCACCAAATAAATAGAAGCAGAAATTCCTAATTTGGAAACAAATCCCCATATCTGGCTACACTCCTCATGAGATCTAACAGCAACAAACATATTAAAATCGCAATTTTAAAATTGTAATTGACGCCACAGACGAAATTTGTCTTACGCTTGACACTATAAATATTAATGTTTTAAAGTCTGTAGTCAGCGTCGTTCATTGTGATCATAATTTTGTTTTCTCTGGAATAGAGAAATATATAACGGTAATAAATTCTGTGTCATTTAAAGTATGCAAAGAAATCATTTAAAGTGTGGAAAAAATCATTTAAAGTGTGGAAGTAGTATTAAAAAGACAAATATAAAATATAAGCAGTTTTCAAGTTTAATTAAAATAAATGATCTATTAAATACATGGAATTTAAGTCATTTGTATGATAAATTAAAAGGTAAGTAGAAAAAGAAATACATTTCATTCAAATACATGTCTAATTGTTATTTTTTTTAGATGAAGGCATAACCATCGATAGTACTGCAGAAATTTTTAATCTATGGCCAGAATATGAAAATCCTTCAGGTTTTCATTTGGTAAGTCATAAAAAAATTATATGTCGTAATATTATCTGTAGAAAAATGTTTATATCGAAAAATTTTCTATAAAATATTAAACTTTATAGTGAAAATTTTCGGACGTTAAAATTTTTACAGAACATTTTTGAGACATTAAAGTTTAATAAAAAATTTTTATTATTAGTATGAAATCAGTAAAAGGTATATACGATTTGGCATATCCGAATTTACAGCGTTTAGTTATTCCTTCTTTCCTTCCTGTTTTGTAAAGTTATTTCATGATTTCTTGTATATTTATATTTTTTGATATTTGTAGATCAATATTGACTTCTCATTGAAATTTCCTTTGGCAAAAAGTATACATGACAAGTGGACACGGCATAAGGAACAAATTTTGATTACAATAAAATCAAAAATTCAAAATGCGCATATTTCCAGGCAACTTCTAGAATTGGAAAATAAGAATACTGGTAAAATGCATCATCACAAAAATACATACATACATATTTATATTAATAATAATATTAATTCTATGTTTTTGTAGAGTTGCAAAGTTTCATCATTTCTTGGTCGCTTCACCAAGTTTTTCCACCACACCAAAAAGCTTCAACCGAGCCTAGCGGATCAAAAATTCGCAAAACCCACACTATTTCTGATTCCCAAGAAGGTTTTGTAACAATGGCCTCATCAAACGAAGAACTTGAAATGAAATTAAAGTTATTGAAATTACAATGCCGCAATATACAACCAAAATTGCTACTAATTGGTGACTTGGATAATATTCAATCAATTTTTGTCTACATCGATGATGTAAAATATCCATTTTTAACTTTTCTACATGCTGTTGACACTTTATTTAAAACTTTCTTTCTTTTCAATCTAAAATATCCAGAAGAATCGGAAATATTTTATAGTTTTGTACAATCATTTTTTACGAAATACCTACATCCACAAATTTTTAATATTATTAATATTGATCTCATGTATAGATTTTCTTGTAAATATTAATAAAAAACAATTTATAGAACTGAATAATACATTTGTTTGATATTGGGACAACATTTTTATAGAACTGAATAATATTTTATTTGAAGTTTGGACAAAATTTTTATAGAATTGAATAATATTTTATTTGACATTTGGACAAAATTTTTATAGAATTGGATAATATATTTGTTTGAAATATTTACAATATTTTTATAGAATTGAATAAGGTTTTTGTTTGAAGTTTGGACAACAGTTTTATAGTATTGAATAACATTTTTAATAGAATTTATTTTTCATTTTAAATTGCAAAATACTTTACCAAATTTACTAATTTCGTTATAGGTTCCTTTTTAAGCAAAAATTTGTTTGTTTGTGCGAATTTCGTTATTGAAATCGACTTTCAGTTTTTTCTGTGCAATATTGTGTAATAAAATTAATAACTTACCACTACTAATAATTAAAGATAAATAGAAAATTAATTAACTCTGTGTTTGTATCGTATGTTAAATGTTGTACAAAAAAGGTGTAGTATATTTAAAAGTATTCAAATGTAATACCATCTCATCAATTTGGCTTCAGAGAAAAGCACTCCACAATAGACCAAGTACACCGAATAGTTCATACTATAGAGGAAGCTTTGGAACAAAAAAAAGTCTGTTCAGCCATCTTTTTAGACGTTGCTCAGGCATTTGATAAGGCTTGGCACAAAGGTCTTATATATAAAATTAAAACACTATTACCAATACAATTTTCATCACTTTTGGAATCCTATATGACTGATCGTTATTTTAGAGTAAAGCTGGAGTACCTCAAGGCAGTATCCTTGGTCCAATTCTATACTTACTGTATACTTCAGATATACCCATACCAACAAATAGCAAAATAGCTACTTTTGCTGATGACACGTGCATCTTAGCTACTGGTAAAAATGAAACCGAATCTACATCAAAACTACAGACAGCAGTTGATGAAATCGTAGACTGGACAGATACTTGGAGAATCAGACTTAACAAAAGTAAGTCGACACATGTGGACTTTACTAACAAAGTAATAACACATAAACCAATAAAAATTTAAAGTTTAGCTGTACCTTATGCTAACAATGCAAAATATTTGGGAATGACGCTTGATTCTAAACTAACATGGAAGGACCACATCAAAATTAAACATACTGAACTGAACATAAAACAAAAAAAAACTAATTTGGCTAATTGGGAGGAATTCTGTACTCTCAATTGATAACAAATTGCTGATTTATAATCAAGTACTTAAACCTGTCCGGACCTACGGGATCCAATTATGTGGATGTGCTTCCAAAACTCATATAGAAATTATACAACGTTTTTAAAATAAAATTGCTAAAAATTTGGTCAATGCGCCCTGGTATATTAGGAACGACGATTTACATAGAGATCTCGGGTTAAACAAAGTATCCGAGTTAATTCAACTATTTGCATCTAAACATGCGAATAGACTTCAACTCCACAGCAACGAAGAAACTTCCATTCTTATCAATGATGATATATATTCAAGACGTTTAAAAAGAAAAAAACCTCAAGACTTAATGTCTAATATTTTATAAAACTAATTTAAAAGAAAAAAGTTACTTGTTAGTGTAAACTATGTGTAATTTTATGAAATGTTAACTAAAATATAGTATTAAGATCATTTCAATAAAAAAAAAAAAAAATTTAAAAGTAATGTAAAATTGACGAAAAGACTATATGTAATTATTTTATTGTTAAATTTATGGTTGTTTGTTATTACTATTGTTATTTTCCTTTATATATTTATATGGTTGCCAGATTCAATAAAATTAATCCCTGAGAGGTCGGAAAAATACCGACGAAACGTAGGATTGGAGAAAATGAAATAAACTAGTCTTTTATTTATTTTATAATAAAAAATACCTGACCTTGAAAGCCCAATTTAGAAAATTCTAATAAAAAAATTAAGCAAAATCAAAATATAAAAAGGTCGATTAAAATTAAACATTTCAAAAAAATTCAGTTCAAAATTCATTCAGTCTCGTCCCATCGAACTGTTCGGACGTGTTTTTTTTAGTGCGGCTGAATTTTCGGTGAAAAAATCGTAATAGGTGAAAAAGTGTAAAAAGTTGAAATTAAACAAAAAAGTGAAAAAATCGTAATAGGTAAAAAATATAAAAAAAACATTAAAAATCGAATAAAAACTGTATGAGTGTTCCTCTCAGATGTAATTCTGAGAAAGAGCTTAGCTCGACTAGAAAACTATATGGGTCTCTGAGGAAGAATCCTTAAAAAAATCTGTGGAGAATTTTCTCACTGCACGAGCCGTGGAACGGCGTCGTTCCTGTTCGCCCAATATAGTGATTTCAAAAGATGAAGGAACATCAACACCTTCTACATCAAATAGTGCAGTCAAACCTAGAAAACAAGTAGGTATGGATAAATACGTCACAGTTCTTAAGCGACAAAGGAGCCCGACATCTGCTCAAGTGTCATCAAATTCAAAAGCTCCTAAGACCGTGAGTAATTATCAAAATTATCCAGACGGATGAGCCAGAACTTCCTAAGAAGACGTTTAAGCCCCCACCAATTTATCTGAGAGAGCCCACTTCCAGTAAATTGGTACAAGGAATTGTTTCGGTAATAGGTGAAAATATGTTTAGCGTAACATCAATTAAACATGGAAATATCAGCGAAACCAAAATTCAAGTAAAAAAGGAAGATGATTTTCGAAAATTGTCCAGCCAGTTGGAGAGGGAGACTAGGGATTTCTATACCTATCAGCTCAAGAGCGCAAAAGGACTCCAAGCCGTTCTAAAGGGTATAGACCCATGTGTTGATCCTGCGGAGATAAAAACCGGCTTAATGGACAAAGGGTTCAAAATTAAGAGTGTTGTGAATATTAGAAACCGTGAAAAGATCCCTCAGCCCATGTTCAGAGTAGAATTGGAACCTGGAGATGTCGTATTAAAGAAAAACGAGTCCCATCCCATCTACAATCTGATTTACCTTCTGCATCGTAGAATCACCGTGGAAGAACCGCATAAGCGTCAGAAACCCGTCTAGTGTGTTAACTGTCAAGAATTTGGTCACACCAAGGCGTATTGTAAATTGCCGTCAGTTTGTGTTGCGTGTGGGGAGCTACATGCAACTGCTCAATGCGATAAGTCGAAAACTGATTCAAAAATTAAAAAATGCGGTAACTGCGGGTCAGAATTGGAGTCAACTTAGTCATTAACAATTTTTCGAACAGTTTAGAAATTGTCTGCAGTAGGCTAATTGGCCTATATGACTCCACTTTAGTGGGGTCCTTCCCTGGCTTAGGAATCATGGTAATCATAGATACCTTCCAATCTGCAGGATAGTATTCTAGGCGTAAAATAGCGTTGAAGATAAAAAGGATAATTCTTCTAGCTACACGAGGTAACTCCACAAGCATTTTATTGCTGATTTTATCCATACCTGGAGCCTTTCTAAGGTTCAGAGTACTAATAGCGTTTGGACATCACGAAAGTTTAGTCTTAGGGGTACAGGAGGCCTTATAACAAGTGGTGGCAAATCAGATTCGTTATTATTTGAATTGTTTATAGTAAACACATTTCTCAAATGGTTAACAAATAATGTCCCTTTCTCGGAATCATTTCTAGCCCAGTCACCAGTCGGATTTCGCAAAGGAGGTTTTCCTCTCACTGGTCTTTTTAAACCTCTTGCCGCCCTCCATAACGAGTAGTCCGATTGTGGGGTACTATCAAGACCTTCCAAGTAAGATCTAAGTGAGGCCGTTCTTTGGGTTTCTAAGAAATGTCTTAGTATATCTCTGCATTCCCGTAGCCTAGCTTTCAGTTCAGGAGACCTGTGAATTTGCCACTCTCTTCTCATTCTTCTTTTTTCTGATAGAAGATGTTCGAGTTCAGATAAATAAGTTCTGTTTGTCCTATTTCTACATTCAACGTGATAAGTGGAAGCGTGATGCACAGCTCGTCGAAGGTCCTCGGTAAAGTTGCCAATCGACTCATCAATATCGTCGGTAGTTCTCAACACAACATTTTCCGTGCAATGAGAACTTAAATACTTTTTGTATTTTATCCAACTTACTCGGGTCTTAGTCATGTTCATAAATGGAGAACCACACACTTGAGGGAAATGCATTGAAATGATAGTAGGAGAGTGATCTGAGGACAAGTCCAGTGAAGGATCCACTTGCATCCATTCTACAGGGATATTTTTCACTACCCCAAAGTCAATAACATCGGGAATCTTCCGTCGGTCCGTCGGCCAAAAGGTGGAATGTCCACTTGAGAGTACATCTAAGCCCATTTTAGCAATGGTGTTGAAGAGTATGCGTTCCTTTGGGGTTACCAGACGTGAACCCCAAAATGTGTGTTTGGCGTTAAAGTCACCAGCAACTAAAAATCTAGCTCCAAGGGATTTCAAGAAGTTATGGTATTGGTGTTCTTTTATTTAAAATCGAGGCGGAGAATAAATCGATGATAAAACAAATTTGTATTGACAGAATTCAATGCAAATGTTTGTTGCTTGGAGGTAATCCTCACTTATGTTATTCATTAGATAGTGCTTTATTCTGTTCTTTATAAGAATTGCCGAACCTCCACAAGCTCTTCCGCGGGTGTCTTTAGTATCGTAGAACTCGTAGCCATTAATTTTGAAGTACCCTGTCGACGTCAAGTGAGTTTCAGCAATCATCATAACATCAATCTGCTTATCCATCAGGAAGTATTCCAGTTCATTTTTATGTTGGCGGAGGCCGTTCGCGTTCCAGAAACAAATTTTTAAATAAATCATTTCTTTAAAATGGCTTGCAAGATAGTGGATTGCATTTTCAGCATTTCCTGCATCATGGATGTCATGGTGGTCGTAAAAGTGTTCATAGTTTGGACAAGTGTCTGCAATGTTGTCTCTAGATTGTTGATATGCGGCTCAGAATATTGGGGTTTAGGTTCCTGCTCCAGACCTGGCATATTAGATTTAACGACGTTTGCGTAAGAAACTTGTCTAGAACTAGGCGCGTTTACATGACTAGTGGACCGTAATAATTGAGGGAAATTGTCACTCGATGCTAAATTTGGCTGTTGAGGACGATTAGGCAATACTGACGTCTTGTTGGTTCTTATGCCTTTCAAATGAGTGTAAATTGGACAACCTCTATAATTTGCGGTATGATTAAATCCGCAGTTACTGCATTTTTTGATTTTTGAGTCAGTTCTCGACTTATCGCATTGAGCAGTTGCATGTAGCTTCCCACGCGCAACACAAACTGTCGGCAATTTACAATACGCCTTGGTGTGACCAAATTCTTGACAGTTGAGACACTGGACGGGTCCCTGACGCTTATGAGGTTCTTTCACGGTGATTCTACGATGCAGAAGGTACATCAGATTGTAGATGGGATGGGACTCGTTTTTCTTTAAGACAACATCTCCAGGTTCCAATTCTACCCTGAACATGGGCGGAGGGATCTTTTCACGGTTTCTAATATTCACTACGCTCTTGATTTTGAACCCTTTGTCCATTAAACCGGTCTTTATCTCCGCAGGATCAACACACGGGTCTATACCCTTTAGAACGACTTGGAGTCCTTTTGCGCTTTTGAGCTGGTAGGTATAGAAATCCCTAGTCTCCCTTTCCAGCTGGTTGGACAATTTTCGAAAATCATCTTCCCTATTCACTTGTATCTTTGTCTCGCAGATATTTCCATGTTTCATTGAGGTTACGCTAAACATGTTTTCACCTATTATTATGAGTACTAAATGATTATCGGAAGAGGGCTTTATATGAAGCATACGGTTAAAAATAGACCGAAATTCACAAAATTTTGTGGGATGATTTTTGTATATATGAAAATGATCTGTGCAAAGTTTTGAGTTGGTACCGATATTTATACAATATATATAGGGAAAAATGTATTTTTCAGATGTGGTCCTTGTATGGGAGCTATGACCAGTTTTGGGCCGACCACCATAAAATTTGCTACAATAATTTATTTGCCTATAAAGAGTATTTATGTCAAATTTTAGCCGTTTACCATTATTTATATCTGTTTTATACGTATTTAAGTGAATTTTGTAAGTGGACTTTATATGGGGTCTATGGTCAAACATGGACCGAAGTAAAAAAAAAATTCGGTTTGTGATTTCTTTTTGTATAAAACTTATTTTTGCTGAATTTTGTCTTGATATTCCAATTTTATAGGCATTTATTTATCATTAAGCCATATTTCGGGAATATATATATTTGTATGGGGGCTATGAGAAATCATGGACCGATTCTTACTATTTTCCGCACACTTTCTTCTTTTATAGTACAAACAACGTATACAAAATTTCATGGTATTATCTGCAATATATTTCAAAATATTGCAATAAAATGCACGAAAAATATCAAATTTTTATGGAGGTGGTCTCACATATTGGTGCATAACTCTGGTTGACCCAAACCGATTTTGCTGATTTTAAATAGCAAACTTCTCGAAAGCACTTCTGACAGAAATATTGAAGACTTGGATCCCGAATATATCTGGGGACTTCAAAAAACTGATTTCAACACTCAGACAGACAGACAGACGGACATGGCTTAATCGACTCCGCTATCTATAAGGATCCACAATATATATACTTGATAGGGTTTGCAGATACCAGCAAAAAAAATTTGTTGGCGGTCACGCCTATTTTCGAGGGGGCGGGCCCGTAAAATTGAAAATATATAAGCCTATATCTCGAGAACTACTGGCTGTCTGATAATTTGTAATACATTAAATAAAACGTACTAAAAATACATTTCCAACGATATATATCATTATCCGAAAAGAATATTTTTTGACCCGAATTTATTTGTTTTTTTGAAATGGTTCTATATGGCAGGTATGACAAATTATGGGCCGATCTTCTTAAATTTTGGAACAGTTATTTTCATGCATATGAGGATATTTCACGTCGAATTTCAACATAATAACGCTATATATACGATATATATTAGTATTAACGTGGATTTCGAGAGTGGACCTTATGTGGGGGATATAGTCAAATATGGACCGATATTCTCAAAATCCAGCAGTTTGATTTTGGCATGTATGTAAATGATCCGTGTAAAATTTGCGATTGGTATTTATAAGAGATTTATGAGTATTAAAGTGATTTTCGGAAGAGGGCTTTATATGGGGCATACGGTTAAAAATAGACCGAAATTCACAAAATTTTGTGGGATGATTTTTGTATATATGTAAATGATCTGTGCAAAGTTCTGAGTTGGTACCGATATTTATACAATATATATAGGGAAAAATGTCTTTTTCAGATGTGGTCCTTGTATGGGAGCTATGACCAGTTTTGGGCCGACCACCATAAAATTTAGTACAACAATTTATTTGAATATAAAGATTATTTCTGTTAATTTTTAGCCGTTTAACATTATTTATATCTGTTTTATACGTATTTAAATGAATTTTGGAGTTGGACTTTATATGGGGTATATCTATGGTCAAACATGGACCGGACTAAAAAAAAATTCGTTTTGCGATTTCTTTTTGCATAAAACTTATTGTTGCTGAATTTTGTCTTAATATTCCAATTTTATAGGCATTTATGTATAATTGAGCAATATTTCGGGAAGATTTTTTTTGTATGGGGGCTATGAGAAATCATGGACCGATTCTTACTATTTTCCGCACACTTTCTTCTTTTATATTACAAACAACGTATACAAAATTTCATCGTATTATCTGCAATATATTTCAAAATATGGCAATAAAATGGACAAAAAATATCAAAGTTTTATGGAGGTTGTCCATAACTCTGGTTGGCCTAAACCGATTTTGCTGATTTTCAATACCAAAGGTACCTGCAAAATAAGAAATATTTTTCTGGAAATTTCGTTTAGTGAAGTTGTATAGTTTGGCCGTGAGAGTGTTTTACACAGACGGACATTGCTAAGTCGACTCGACTTATAAGGATAAAAAAAAAATATACTTTGTTGGGTCTCAGATGAATATTAAAAAAGTTTCACACGGAATAACAAACGTAATATACCCTCATTCGCCACTCTTGGTGGTGGAGGGTATAAAAATGGGGGAAAATAAAAATGGTACAGTGCCAAATATTGAAAAATCCTATTCTTGAGTTAAAAAATAATTTTTTTGATAGATATCCCACTCGCATCCCATTAAGCGATTATAAAGGCCTTAAATTAAATTGTATAAGCTTTCATTTGAGAAAAAAGGGCCCAAATTTAAAAAAAAAAATAATTTAAAAAAAAAAATTTTAAAAATTAAAAAAAATATATTTTTGAAATTATTGAAGAAATAGCTATCTAAAGTGCTTCGGACAATTTTTGCTAGGACCAATAGGTGAAAAGTTACACTCATTTAAAAAAAAACCTGTATGACCAAAATTGACCAGTTCTTGACTGATAGAGCTGAAAATTTGTGTCTGGCCTACTATCCAATAGTACTAAACTTGGTGCTAATTTCATCTAAATCGGAAGACATAGATTTTTAAAATTGGGTCACTAGACGTGAAAATCACCATATAAAATAGGATGTATAGCTGTGTTCACATTGTGTGTATTTGTCATGTGGACTGTCACTTTTTCGCATGCCAAATTTGTACTATAGTCTGAACACCTGCAAACAATATCAAATGTTATATCTCTGTGTACAATACACATGACATTTTTTTATTTAGAACGAGTTCTATTTTCAAGTGACAAACCATCTGACATCAGTAAGTACATATGTATTTTTTTATTGCAATTTTTATAGTTATTTTTATATTTGGTAATTTTTATTTGTAATAAATGTAACGCAATATATTTCCAGAATAAAATAACATACTTGCATGGTCAATATAGCCGGGAAATTGCAAAAGTAAAAGAAAAAAGAAGCGGAGCCGGTGCAGATGATGTGCATGTGCCATGTGTGTTTTGGTTCAACGAAATGGGTTTCCTGGAAGATATACATATATGCAACTATTTTATCAACCTTTCGTTCCATTTTTAAATAAAATTTTATTTAATTACAAATTTAATTTTTATATACATACATACATCAATTAGCTGTTTTAAGATTTTTTATAGGTTATGTCATATGTATTTGACATACCAACATATGAACATGTAAATTATAAACCGTATGTAAAACTCAAATTTTGACACAAACATGAAATTACATATGGGTAGAAAAGTGACATTCCACATGACAAATACACATAATGTGAACACAGCTTATGTATGTAACGTATGGACTCCAAAAGGGCTGGGCCGATTTCGATGAAATTTTCAGGAAATATTCAGAATATTCAGGCGGGGGACACTGTGAACTCTAAGTTTTGATTTTCAGTCGGTGGGCGGAGGGGCGTGGAAAATCCATTTTTCATATTGCATTACTAAAGTTATATAATTTTTTTTACTTTTTTATATTTTATTTTATTTTATTTTATTATACCCTTCACCATCGTGAGAAGGGTAAATATAAGTTTGTCATTCCGTGTGTAATTTCCACAAAAAAATTTTCCGACCCTATAAAGTATATATATTCTGGATCCTTATAGCTAGCGAAGTCGATTAAGCCATGTCCGTCTGTCTGTCTGTCTGTTGAAATCAGTTTTTTGAAGTCCCCAGATATACTCGGGATCCAAACCTTTAATAATTCTGTCAGAAGTGCTTTCGAGAAGTTTGCTATTTAAAATCAACAAAATCGGTTTAGGTCAACCAGAGTTATGAACCAATATGTGAGACCACCTCTATAAAAATTTGATATTTTTCGTCCATTTTATTGCAATATTTTGAAATATATTGGAGATAATACGATGAAATTTTGTATACGTTGTTTGTATGACAAAAGAAGAAAATGTGCGGAAAATAGTAAGAATCGGTCCATGATTTCTCATAGCCCCCATACAAATATATATATTCCCGAAATATGGCTTAATGATAAATAAATGCCTATCAAATTGGAATATCAAGACAAAATTCAGCCAAAGTAAGTTTTACACAAAAAGAAATCGCAAAACGAAATTTTTTTTAGTTCGGTCCATGTTTGACCATAGACCCCATATAAAGTCCACTTCCAAAATTTATTTAAATACGCATAAAACAGATATAAATAATGTTAAACGGCTAAAATTTGACATAAATACTCTTTATAGGCAAATAAATTGTTGTACTAAATTTGATGGTAGTCGGCCCAGAACTGGTCATAGCTCCCATACAAGGACCACATCTGAAAAAGACATTTTTCCCTATATATATTGTATAAATATCGGAACCGACTTGAAACTTTGTACAGATCATTTACATATATACAAAAATCATTCCACACAATTTTGTTAATTTCGGTCTATTTTTAACCGTATGCCCCATATAAAGCCCTCTTCCGAAAATCACTTTAACACTCATAAATCGCTTATAAATAAGGATACCAATCCAAAATTTTACACGGATCATTGACATACATGCCTAAATCTAACTGCTGGATTTTGAGAATATCGGTCCATATTTGACTATATCCCCCACATAAGGTCCACTCTCGAAATCCACGTTAATACTAATATATATCGTATATATAGCGTTATTATGTTGAAATTCGACGTGAAATATCCTCATATGCATGAAAATAACTGTTCCAAAATTTAAGAAGATCGGCCCATAATTTGTCATAGCTGCCATATAAGAACCATTTCCAAAAAACAAATAAATTCGGGTCAAAAAATATTTTTTTCGGATTTAACCCATATTAGGTCTATATTTTATAATCATGATATATATCGTTGGAAAGGTATTTTTAATACCTTTTATTTAGTGTATTACAAATTATCAAGCACCCAGTAGTTCCCGAGATATAGGCCTATATATTTTCAACTTTACGGGCCCACCCCTTCGAAAATAGGCGAGACCGCCAACAAATTTTTTTTTTGCTGGTATCTCCTCTAAAAGCCCTATTTCATTTTGTTTTTTTTTTTTTGAGCAAAATCACTAAAATCGAATTGTACCCCTTTTTATACCCTTCACCATCGTGAGAAGGGTATATATAAGTTTGTCATTCCGTGTGAAATTTCCACAATATAATTTTCCGACCCTATAAAGTATATATATTCTGGATCCTTATAGATAGCGAAGTCGATTAAGCCATGTCCGTCTGTCTGTCTGTCTGGATGTTGAAATCAGTTTTTTGAAGTCCCAAGATATGTTCGGGATCCAAACCTTCAAGAATTCTGTCAGAAGTGCGTTCGAGAAGTTTGCTATTTAAAATCAGCAAAATCGGTTTAGGTCAACCAGAGTTATGAACCAATATGTGAGACCACCTCTATAAAAATTTGATATTTTTCGTCCATTTTATTGCAATATTTTGAAATATATTGCAGATAATACCTTGAAATTTTGTATACGTTGTTTGTACTATAAAAGAAGAAAGTGTGCGGAAAATAGTAAGAATCCGTCCATGATTTCTCATAGCCCCCATACAAATATATATATTCCCGAAATATGGCTTAATGATAAATAAATGCCTATAAAATTGGAATATCAAGACAAAATTCAGCAAAAATAAGTTTTATACAAAAAGAAATCACAAACCGAAATTTTTTTTAGTTCGGTCCATATTTGACCATAGACCCCATATAAAGAGTCCACTTACAAAATTCACTTAAATACATATAAAACAGATATAAATAATGTTAAACGGCTAAAATTTGACATAAATACTCTCTATAGGCAAATAAATTATTGTACCAAATTTTATGGTGGTCGGCCCAAAAATGATCATAGCCCCCATACAAAAATCTTCCCGAAATATTGCTCAATTATACATAAATGCCTATAAAATTGGAATATCAAGACAAAATTCAGCAAAACTAACTTCTGTGCTAAAATAAATCGCAAAACGAATTTTTTTTAGTTCGGTCCATATTTGACCATAGACCCCATATAAAGTCCACGTACAAAATTCACTTAAATACATATAAAACAGATATAAATAATGTTAAACGGCTAAAATTGGACATAAATACTCTTTAGAGGCAAATAAATTGTTGTACTAAATTTTATGGTGATCGGCCCACAACTGGTCATAGCTCCCATACAAGGACCACATCTGAAAAAGACATTATTCCCTATATATATTGTATAAATATCGTTACCGACTCAAAACTTTGTACAGATCATTTACATATATACAAAAAACATTCCACACAATTTTGTTAATTTCGGTCTATTTTTAACCGTATGCCCCATATAAAGCCCTCTTCCGAAAATCACTTTAATACTCATAAATCTCTTATAAATAAGGGTACCAATCTAAAATTTTGCACGGATCATTAACATACATGCCTAAATCAAACTGCTGGATTTTGAGAATATCGGTCCGTATTTGACTATGTCCCCCACATAAGGTCCACTACCGAAATCCACGTTAATACTAATATATATCTTAAATATACCGTTATTATGTTGAAATTCTACGTGAAATATCCTCATATGCATGAAAATAACTGTTCCAAAGTTTAAGAAGATCGGCCCATAATTTGTCATACCTGCCATATAGAACCATTTCCAAAAAACAAATAAATTCGGGTCAAAAAATATTCTTTTCGGATTTAACCCATATTCGGTCCATATTTTATAATCATGATATATATCGTTGGAAAGGTATTTTTAATACCTTTTATTTAATGTATTACAAATTATCAGACACCCAGTAGTTCCCGAGATATAGGCCTATATATTTTCAACTTTAAGGGCCCGCCCCCTCGAAAATAGGTGTGACCGCCAACAAATTTTTTTTTTGCTGGTATCTCCTCTAAAAGCCCTATTTGATTTTGTTTTTTTTGAGCAAAATCACTAAAACCGAATTGTACCGCTTTTTTATACTCTGTTAAATTACACTGAAGATTATTATGAACATCAGACAGACTCTGAAAGTTATGGTAAGAATTGGTAATTAAATCAATTAAAAATGGTAAAAATTAGACAAAATTTCAAAATATTTAACATAAATTATGTTGGTCGTAAAATTGTCTTTCAAACAATATATCAAATACTAATTCAATTTGCACTAACACTGAATAGAAAACAAAGAATTAGGATATTCTAGTCTAGTGTAGTTTCTGTATTTCTTATTACGCTTAGGTGAAGGGTATTTAAGATTCGGCACAGCCGAATATAGCACTCTTACTTATTTATACTCTGTTTGTTAAATTACACTGAAGATTATTATGAAAATCAGACAGACTCTGTAAATTTTGGTAAGAATTGGTAATTAAATCAATTAAAAATGGTAAAAATTAGACAACATTTCAAAATATTTTAAAAATTTCAAAAAATTTATTGGTCGTAAAATTGTCTTTCAAACAATATAACAAATACTAATAAAATTTGCACTAAGACTTAATAGAAAACACAGAATTAGGATATTCTAGTCCTTTAACCAGTGTAGTTTTTGTCTTTCTTATTACGGTTAGGTGGAGGGTATTTAAGATTCGGCACAGCCGAATATAGCACTCTTACTTGTTTCTTTTGTCATGGTTTTCAAAACAAGATATCAAACTCTTAAATCGGTTATGTAGCTCCGAAGATATTTACAAAAAACTTATGTTCTTAACGATTCAATATCAAAATTTTAAAACTTTCGAAATGGTGCATTCAAAAATCCGAGTTTTTGGTTTATTTACAAAATATATATATCATTCGATAACAGAAGATATTTCGCGCTTACTAAGGTGCAACATTATACAATCAGTTAAAGCTAATATTATATTATTAATCGATGATAAAAAAAAAACTTTATCTACTCTTTCATTTCAGATACCTACATTTTGTGCACATTTGTGAGTTTTGTTCAAACGCTGATAAAAAATAACGGTACATTGAAACAAATTGCTCGAAGCACTTGACCGGACTCTACGTGATTTTCGAGGAAACTACAAGCCGATGGGAGGCGCTCTTATTCTTTTTGTTGGTCATTTTCGTCAAACCTTGCCCGTTATTCCAAGATCAATGCCCGCAGATGAGCCGAACGTATGCTTGAAAGCTTCATATCTTAACCGAGTCGAGAAAATCACGCTATCGACGAACATGCGTGTGCATTTGTTGCAAACCATTGTATTCCCAAGTCTAACAATATTCTACAAAATTTCGGTTTGGCTGTGGGAACGTGCCATTTTGGCACCAACTAATTATGATGCCAACAAGCTCAATGAGCAAATTCATTTGAAACTGCCCGGCAAATTAATCAAATACAAATCGATCGACAAAGTAATGGATGAAGAACAACCCGTCAATTATCCCACTGAATTTTTAAATTCATTGGAACCACCCGGAATGCCACCGCATGTGCTAACATTAAACGTTGGATCACCGGTAATTCTTATTCGCAACTTAAACGCACCAAAGTTATGCAACGGAACCACATTGATCATCAAAAACTGCTCACCAAATTTAGTCGAGGCAACAAACATCGGAGGTAGATTCAAAGGCGAAGACGTACTTATTTCACGAATTCCGATGATTTCCAACGATTTACCATTCCAATTCAAGGAATTCGCTTTGCGTCTTGTCTTTGCTTGCTCCCGAGTTGGCACGCCAAAAAAATTTATACGTTTTTACACAAAAAAAAAAACAAAAACATTGTCTATTCACTGGTCTTAAGATGAATAATAAATAAATATAATTTCCAATTTACCTTATATACTCGTACATGCGTTTCTTTTTTCGATTGAACCCATATCTACACCATATGTAAGTTATTCTGTAAAAAACATAATGATAGGTATTCCATGGATTTTTATTTAAAGGCCGTAAATTTCGTTAAAAGCTTAATTGTAGTAATACAACACTAATGTTTGATTAGGGCCAACAACGCGGACCGGGTCAGCTAGTATGAGTATATTTGAAGAAAGATTTTTGAACTCATGGTATAAAAACAAACTTTTTAAAACTGAAACTAAAATATTTATCAATTTTAAGAGATATATTTGAGCAGTAAGCAGAAGAAGATAAAACATTTTAATTTAAACACAGTTATACCACTTGCATAGCCTTCAGTGTTTACATATATTAAAAGAATTAATTTTAGAAATTTTTTTTGTTGTTTTTTTTATTATTTTATATATATTATTTCCTTTTTGCCACCACTGTGCCATGCTAAGTTATAGTGCGGATTCTCTGTTAAACTTACCTTTTCACGTTTATTTAGCTCCTCTACTTTGATTTTTTCTTGATTATTAAGCTCTTCCAGCTTACGTTCTTTGAGTGTTTTCAAAAGTTTCCACTTACTGCTTCCAAGTATGAAACCGTTCGTTTGCAAAATGTCTATACTAGATTCTTGACTTATTAGCTTTGGGAACGATTTTGTTTCTGCAATGGTTTGTTCTTCAATTGGTCTGCTTGGAATGCTAGAGCGGTTTTCAAAATGCTGTTGTTCTACGTACACTTTTGCTGACACGGTTGGATCTGATTGTGCTTGGTCAATAGTTTCCATGGTATTGTCGTAATCAGCAGTATCTGTGTAATGACCGACATGTTGTGCGTCTTCTTTATGGAAGTTCTGATTTAAATTATTCTCAGTGGCTGGTGGTATTGTTTTATCGTCCTTTGATTTCAGGTGGTTGCTGCGTTTTTTGGACATTAATTGTTGTTTTTTCTTTAAAAGTTTGTAGTTGGGTACAGTCTTAAAAAAATGCTTATCACCTTCCTCATCATCTATTTCTATATCATTGTCCAGCCCACTTAACTCAGTGGGACTGTCGGGACCTGAGGTGGCGCCTGAAGACAAACTAGAGTCAGTTAATTTTCCATTTTCGCCCTCCTTATTCACTTTTTCTATTTCTATTGTTCTTCCCTCCTCTTTATCCGTGGAAGAGCTATCCAGTGCATAAATAACTTGTTTTGTTGTTAATGTTATTGCTGTCAATGGTTTGAGGCGTTCATGGCTGTTTCGACGGATTTGTGTTGTTTTCAGACTTTTCGTATCTTTAAAATGTTGCCGTTTGGTTTCGTCTTCAGAGGACAACGATGAACTAGTGGAGTGGCTCTGAACTTCTGCGCTCTCTAAATCGTTAGAGCTATTATCTATGGTTATATTAGAACGACGCATGTTCCGTCTCTTTTTATAACGTTTTTGTACTGGTGGCTTTTCTAGGTCTTGATTTTGTACACGATGTTGTAATTGTTTCTCTTGTACTAAACGTTCAATATCGTTATCACCTAACAAATCTGATTGGTCCTTACATTTTATTTCTAGTTCTGCTGCAGTGTATGTAGCACGCATGCTTCCATCACCATTTATATCTTGCCAAGCCTTATGCATATCACTTACTTTGGTATATTTATCATCTACAACACGGGTTTTTAAAGTTCTTCGGTATGTGTGTGTCATTTCGGGTTGAAGCTTCACCTTGTGCTTTAGCTCTTTCAAAACCTCGGACATGTGGCATCGAATTTTCTCATCTGGCTCATAATGGTCAATATTACCTCCTCTTTGATTTTGTGCTGTCAACTGATCGATTTGACTAAAGACTTGCTGATTTTGCTCAGCTTCCTCCTGTTGTTGCTTTTGTTTGTCTTCTAGCTGTTGCTGCTCTTGTTTCTGCTGCTTTTCCAATTCGTCTAGTTGTCTTAGTTCATAACAGAAATATTCATCATCTGTGTCTATGCTATCCTCGGTACTTTGGCGTCTAGATGAGGACAGTGTCCGATAGGAATATTGACTTTTATTGTCTTCGTCTTCTTTGGAACTGGCCGTTAAACTAGGCATTTCTAAAGATTGTTGTGTAGTAGCACAAACAACTCGAGCATTGCCAAATGAGTTTGTATAAAATGATAATGTCTCAGCAGTGGTAATCGTTGTTATATTAGAAGTAGTTAGTAGCATATTAGAAGAAATAGTAGTAAACGGGTTTTGTCGTTCAATATCATTAAGGCAAAGTGAGTCGGTCTCTTTAAGCTGGTGCTGATTGCTTTTGGTGAGCGTTACAGTTTTAGCCGCATTATCTCTATTAAGTCTTTTTTCATTCTCAAATTCTTTCAAGTTTTGAATACTTGGGGACGTTTTAACGTCATCAAATTCTGAGGCATTTGATTGCGTAGGTCTGTCATCAACTATGGGCAACATACTAGTCATTGGTCCGTTATTACATTCTTCTCCAAAATCAGTCTTAATTTCGAGGTCTGTCTGATATTTTTCCTGAAAATTTTGATGTATTTGATCATCTATTCTGTGCGGTTCAGATTTTTTCACCTCAGCCGGTTTGTGAGATTCTAGCAGTAACTGCAAATCCAGCAGTTGCATTTCACTGGAAATGCTGTTTTTTTCATGCATTTCACTGTTGTTGTTGAGTGCAAAACTTTCATAATCGCTGGCTATAGACTCATCATTATCCGATGACGTAAAACTTGCTAAATCGGCTTCAGGATCCGAGAGACTTGATTCGTCGCGCAAGCCAAAGCTGTACCGCCTGTATGTCTTGGCTTTTTGAATGAAATTGTTCATAGTTGTGCTAAAAGAGGACCTTTTTTTATATTTCCGCCCTATTGAGCTACTCGTGATTAAATGCTGTCCGGACTTCAAGCAGCTGGCAGAAACCGAATCCTCTTGATAGGGTATGGAACTCGTGTTCTGTCTGTTAGTAGTAATGACAACAGACGGATACGAACCGGCCTGGCCACGCATGTGAATTTTGGATTGCTGTTTTGCAATATCACCAGTCGGTAATGATTGAGAGCGATTATAGCGGGTTTGACGTTTTAACTTTAAGTTGTTATTCAATAGATTCCCGAGTCTCCGCCAAACTTTGGGTTGATGTTTAACAAGATCTCTATATGCCACAGAGGAAGAAGGCTCAGATGCCACCGAGGCTATTAGAACAGATGAAGGTTCACGGAAATCTTCCCGAAATGTCGAATGTTGGTTGTTTGTATGTGGAAGCAAATCATGATCGACTCTGCAGATGTTATTGTAGTCTACTAAACTACTTGATGTTGGATAGTAGACTAAGCGATCTGCCAACTGTATATTGCTTCCGTTGTAAGTTTTACTCGTGAGGTGGTAGTCTTCAATGGTTTGCGCTAATGCAGAAGCCCTGACTTGATTCTTTAATAAGTCTGGCATACGACGTTTGTCTATTTGTTGCTGTTGCTGCTGTTGATCCCATGCCAACATTTCATCTACAGTTGTTGGTGTAGAATTTTGATGATCGAGAATATTGTGTTGAAATATTGAGAACATAGACTTGTTCTCAAAGGCCGAACATATTGGCAAGTTCTTGGAAAGTTCCCGAATATAGTTAAGGTTTTCCTCTGAAAATACGTAATCTTTTTGTTGTTTGACTTTTTCGATTCCTAATTGGCTTAGCTGAACATCCAAGGGCAGTCGGTGAGGTGTCATGGTTAAAAGTTTTAGCATTTCCAAGTTAATATCTTGGTATTTTGATAGAAAAGGATTGTTATCGCAGTTGTTAAAAGATAAAGATACCGGCGAATTAGGGGACTTATCCCACGTGGACAAACCACTCATGGAGGAAACTCCCGAATCCGATTTTGCTTGCTTGGGTGAACATGGCAAGCCTAAGTCACCTACATTCTTAGATGAGTCCAAAAGCAGAAATGGGTTAATAGGACTGATGTTAGCTTTATTTTTCAAAAATACCATGACGTCGTTGGTGGCGTGATCCATATTGTGTAGAGCCACCATATCTATATCGGGTGCTGGTGGTGGCGGACTATGATTACAGCTTTCGCTCAAAATCAGATCGTCTTCGACCTCTACCAAGCCAGCTAATTCGGGCATTTTGTCTCTGTAGCCAGGGTTTTGTAAATGCAATAAAAACATCATGCTATTGTGACGTTCGAGGCTTCGTTTTAGTGATTTAATGTAGGCATCATTGCTATAAATATTGTTCGAGGACAATGCTGCCATTGATTTTATGGATGTATCACTTAAAGATGAGCTGGGGAAGATGTTTAATTTAGGATCGATGATTTGTTGCATCAGCACATTTTCATAGGACGCATTCACGTCCACATAGTTACTTAAACCTATATAATTCGCAAAATGTTGGTGCTCATGCTGAACTTTTTTTTTGTGTATTTCTATTTCTTGAGTATCTAACAGCTTTAGCTGTTCATCGAGATTCGAGTTATGACGTATTAACTGGACACTGTAGTCGGTGAGTTCAGATTGTGCAGTGTTACATGTGTTATGTAACGCTGATATAGGTTTGATACTTGTACTACATACCGGCTCCAAAGGAGATGTCGTTAGACGACACAGAGAACTGGCTGCTTCCATTTGAGCCTTATAGTTATCAAATGAATTTCCCACCAGCTTTTTAAGTGTTTCAATATTTTTCTCAAGCTTGCGCATAACCAATTTAAACCATTCCTTATTCTCAATACTTCTTAGTTCTTCGGCCATTGTCACGGGATTTAAGAGTAATAAAATGAGATTTTGATTAACCTGATTTAGTTTCTCTAGAAATAGTTTTTCCATTTTGACTAGCTGTCTTAATTCATTGATTTCTTCCCTGGCTGGTGTAGGAAACCCAGCAATTTTATTTATTTCTAAAATTAGTATTTTCGTTATGCTATCTACTTTATCAAGGCCGTCGTAGAAACCAACGGAATTTTCCTCAGACGAAGTGGTGTTATAAAGTTTTGTCTCGCTACTACTTTTCACTGAGATACTTTGGCTATGGGGTATTAATTGTGTGAACTCGGAATTAAGATTTTTATGGTTTAAAGCGCTTTTCAAGTTATTAATCATTTCCATTTCATCTTTGTGATAATGTTTTTTCTTTTTATGCTTCTTGGAGTCTTTGCTATGTTTCAGTAATACCGAAACAGATGAATTCGTGGTAGACGATGTTGATACTTTTGTAGATAGTGGTTCTGCTGTTTGGCTATCAATCGCACTGCTTTTAAAAGTTTCAAGTTTGGGCCCGGCCATAGTTTTGTTTTGCTTTTCGTGGTTCATATCCTCTTCGTTGTCTTCGTGTATCATAACAAGAGCAGAATTGGTGCGTGTCGTTGTATTTGACTGGCTCACCATAATTTGTTCGTCTTGTTGTTGTTCCGTTTTATGCAGTAATTGATCAATATTGTGATTGAATTCTGAAACCAGATTATTTTCGCGATACATTTCGTTAAGTTGTTTATAGAAATCCTCATTCATTTCCGATTTTAGATCTCTTCCTCCGCCCGTATCGTCGGGCTTTATGAGTATTACGTCTGGCCCCGTCTTAGAGGCTGTTTCCCGAAAAAACTTATTATTATCCGTTACTGCGTCTAATTCACTAGTTGTAGTTACGGACTGAAGGGTACCATAACTACCAACGTTATCATATTCACCACATAAAATGTTGTAAGAAGATGGTTGCCCTGACATACTATTGACACGATTATTAGTTGCAAGGTGATCTAAGTGCACTTGAGTACCTTGCTGCTGCTCACAATATAGCCCCTCTAAATTGGACAATATTTTGAGTTGTGTAGCGGAGTCCAGCTTACCAGTTAGTGGTTGAAGAGGAGGTGACATTGATAAACTTATAGATCCTGTAGAACCATAATGTCTTATGTTATGCTGAGCCTCGTCCAGAGCGTATATTAAACTGGGGCTTTTGGACGTTTCTAATGAAATATACTGCAGGTCCTCTATCGAGCATTGAGGCTTTAACAGCTCGCCCAAATAATCTAGCTCACTTTCTATCCTTATGCTGGTAGAATCCTGTTTATTTAACTCCTCATTTAAATTCTCAAATTTCCCCTTTATGTACAAGTTTATGCGCTTATTAAGCACCGTTCCTGATTGACTTTGCGGCTGCACGTCGGCCGACAAAAAAATATCATTTATAAGCAATTCATTTGTATTATCAATTTCAAGCTGTTGTTGCTCTAGTCGCTTAATATTTATCAGACCCATTAGATTGTTAACCACTGACTGCTGTTCCACCATAATATTCTCCAATTTCTCCAAACGAGACCAGATCTTACTATATTCGGTTGATAGCAGATCTAAGGCGCCCCAAGCAAATTTCAACTCTGTCTCCAACATACTTATTCTCGTACCAATCTTATCCATATAATCTGATATAATGTAGTCACTATGTTGCTGTGAACTATATTTCTGGCACAATTGCTGCTCGCTGCCATAAATAGCATCAGCACTACATGTTAAAGGTAAAATCCCACCACCGCAGCCACTGTTCAAATCACTCGTCATACTGGGATACATTGCGCTATTTATTAAGCTCATATGAGAATTGTTCAACGTAAACATTTCCGGTTGTGGACCCATCTTTTGTTGTTGTAGCTGTTTTTGCTGCACACGCTGTAGACTACTAAACATAAAATTTTGAAGTTGTGTATCACTTAATTTACTGTTAATATTAATATTTGTTGAGCTGCCAAATTGTGGCATTTGTTGTTTTTGTATTTTTCTTAAAGTTTGAAGTTGTTAAGATGGCATTTCGTTGTTGTTTGTGTGGCTACTGTTATTCATTGTTTGTTTGTTTGTTTTTTTTTATTTGTTTGTTTGTTTGTCTGTTTTTTTGTTTGTTGGTTTCTTTATTTGTTTGTGTGTTTGTTTGTTTGTCTGTTTTTTTATTTGTTTGTTTCTTTGTCTATTTGTTTGTTGGTTTTTTATCTGGTTGTTTGTTTTTTTTATTTGTTTGTTTCTTTGTCTGTTTTTTTGTTTGTTGGTTTGTTTATTTGTTTGTGTGTTTGTTTGTTTGTCTGTTTTTTTATTTGTTTGTTGGTTTTTTTATTTGTTTGTTTGTTTTTTTTATTTGTTTGGTTGTCTGTTTTTTTGCTTGTTGGTTTGTTTATTTGTTTGTTTCTTTGTCTGTTTTTTTGCTTGTTGGTTTTTTTATTTTTTTTTTTATTTGTTTGTTTGTTTTTTTATTTGTTTGTTTGTCTGTTTTTTGTTTGTTTTTTTTTTGTCTGTTTTTTTATTTGTTTGTTTGTCTGTTTTTTTCTTGTTGGTTTGTTTGTCTGTTTTTTTGCTTGTTGGTTTGTTTATTTGTTTCTTTGTCTTTTTTTTTTGTTTGTTTTTTTTTTTGTCTGTTTTTTTGCTTTTTGGTTTTTTTTATTTGTTTGTCTGTTTTTTTGCTTGATGGTTTGTCTATTTGTTTGTTGGTTTTTTTTATTTGTTTGTTTGTTTTTTTATTTGTTTGGTTGTCTGTTTTTTTGTTTGTTGGTTTGTTTATTTGTTTGTTTGTCGTTTTTTTTGATTGTTGGTTTGTTTATTTGTTTTTTTGTCTGTTTTTTTGTTTGTTTATTTGTTTGTTTATTTATTTTTTATTTATTTATTTGTTTGTTTATGTGTGTTTTTATTTGTTTGTTTGTTTATTTGTTTATTTATTTATTTATTTGTTTGTTTAGTTGTTTGTTTATTATTTGTTTGTTTGTTTTTTTATTTGTTTGTTTTTTTATTTGTTTATTTATTTTTTTATTTATTTATTTATTTATTTGTTTGTTTATATGTTTTTTTATTTGTTTGTTTGCTTATTTGTTGGTTTGTTTATTTGTTTGTTTTTTATTTATTTGTTTGTTTAGTTGTTTGTTTATTTATTTATTTGTTTCTTTTTTATTTGTTTGTTTATTTGTTTGTTTAGTTGTTTGTTTATTTATTTATTTGTTTGTTAGTGGTTTGTTTATTATTTGTTTGTTTGTTTTTTTATTTGTTTGTTTATTTATTTGTTTGTTTATTTGTTTGTTTATTTATTTTTTTATTTATTTATTTGTTTGTTTATTTGTTTGTTTTTTATTTGTTTGTTTTTTTATTTTTTATTTATTTATTTGTTTGTTTAGTTGTTTGTTTATTTATTTATTTGTTTGTTTTTTATTTGTTTGTTTGTTTATTTGTTTGTTTAGTTGTTTGTTTATTTATTTATTTGTTTGTTTAGTGGTTTGTTTATTATTTGTTTGTTTGTTTTTTTATTTGTTTGTTTATTTATTTGTTTTTTTGTTTGTTTATTTATTTTTTTATTTATTTATTTGTTTGTTTATATGTTTTTTTATTTGTTTGTTTGGCTGAATTTCAGTTTATGGGGGACACCCCTAGAGAAAAAATCTAAATATGCCATCCCCTTCAGAATGTTCCCAGGAGTACGAAAATCATAATGAAAAAGGGGGCTCACGCCCCCTATGGGCGTGGCAGTCGAAAAACGACCCGGCCCACCTACGTAGACAATATGGGTATCAAATGAAAGCTAATGTCTTCACGATTCCAAAAATAGCCATAGTTGCCAGATCGGGCGGTTTTTGCAGCCGATACGGCCATTTTTGTTAAATAGGGGCGGGGGTGAAAAACGACCCATGCCACCTACTTAGGCAATATTGGTATCAAATGAAAGGAAATGTCTTCACGATTCCAAAAATACCCGTAGTTGCCAGATCGTCCAGAATTTGAGGAAGATATGTTAATTTTTATAAAATGGGGGAAGGACTTTTTTTGTTTATTTCTTTTTAGCTCGGCCAGAGGCCGAGCACTCGAGATCCCCGCCGTCTAGAATTAAGACATACTGGAGTTAAAAACCCCTAAGCCCGGCCATAGGCCGGTCACGCAGAAAAACTTTACTAAGCGAAAACTGTACAATCCGCTAGACCCCGTGCCAGAGATTGTAGATGAGTCTGAAGACAGTGAAGATGAGGATGAAGACGACTAGATGCAGATGGCATCTTGGCCGTGAGAAGCGTGGAAACTCACAACTTTACGTGAGTTCTCATGCTTCTCCAAGGGGATTGATTTACTATGACCTCCACGCGGTAATCCCTGGGTAACGCTAACAATAGTAATTTTTTCGCACAAAATGCTCATTTTTGTTTGTTTTTAACAAAATATAAGCAAAAAAAAAAAAAAAAAAAATTTCCCCCACCCCAAATTTTGCCAAAATGGCCATATCGGCTACAAAAATCGCCCGATCTGGCAACTACGGCTATTTTTGGAATCGTGAAGACATTAGCTTTCATTTGATACCCATATTGTCTACGTAGGTGCGCCGGGTCGTTTTTCGACTGCCACGCCCATAGGGGGCGTGAGCCCCCTTATTCATTATGATTTTCGCACTCCTGGGGTCATTTAAGGGGGCGTGGCATTTTTTTTTTTTTTTCCCAGGGGTGTCCCCCATAAACTGAAATTTTGCCGTTTGTTTGCTTGTTTGTTTATTTGTTTGTGTATTTGTTTATTTATTTGTTTGTTTGCTTGTTTGTTTATTTGTTTGTTTGTTTATTTGTTTGTTTGTTTATTTATGTGTTTGTTTGTTTATTTATTTATTTGTTTGTTTATTTGTTTGTGTATTTGTTTATTTATTTGTTTGTTTGCTTGTTTGTTTATTTGCTTGTTTGTTTATTTATTTATTTGTTTGTTTATTTGTTTGTGTATTTGTTTATTTATTTGTTTGTTTGCTTGTTTGTTTATTTGTTTGTTTATTTATTTATTTGTTTGTTTATTTGTTTGTGTATTTGTTTATTTATTTGTTTGTTTGTTTGTTTATTTATGTGTTTGTTTATTTATTTATTTGTTTGTTTGTGGATTTGTTTATTTATGTGTTTGTTTATTTATTTATTTGTTTGTTTATTTGTTTGTGTATTTGTTTATTTATTTGTCTGTTTGCTTGTTTGTTTATTTGTTTGTTTGTCTATTTATGTGTTTGTTTATTTATTTATTTGTTTGTTTATTTGTTTGTGTATTTGTTTATTTATTTGTTTGTTTGCTTGTTTGTTTATTTGTTTGTTTGTTTTTTATTTGTTTGTTTATTTATTTGTTTATTTGTTTTTTTGTTTGTTTATTTGTTTGTTTGCTTGTTTGTTTATTTGTTTGTTTGTTTTTTTATTTGTTTGTTTATTTATTTGTTTGCTTGCTAGTTTGTTTATTTGTTTGTTTGCTTGTTTGTTTATTTGTTTGTTTGTTTATTTGTTTGTTTGTTTATTTATGTGTTTGTTTATTTATTTATTTGTTTGTTTATTTGTTTGTGTATTTGTTTATTTATTTGTTTGTTTTTTAGTTTTTTGTTGTTTTGTTGTTTTGTTTGTATGTTTGTTTTATAGTTACTTGTTTATATGTATGTTTATTTGTTTGTTTGTTTCTTTTTGTATAGTTAAGTTTTGATTTTCCTACTCATATAAAGTTAATTTTTGCCATTGTACGCCAAGAGTTGTAAATATATTGAGAATTTATTTTTTTTTATTTTTAAGTTAATTTAAAAGTTAAAGATTGAATTTGGAAAATGGTATAAAAAACGCAGGAATGCCTAAACTTTATCATCGGTAGACAGAAAATCAAAAATGCAAGTGCAAAAATACATTGCCGTATAAAATATCTCAAAATGAGGAAACTTTTTTCCCCTTTACATCTATGTATAGCGAGATGGGGGATTTTTAACAGTTCTGAAATTTACCAACCAATTTTCAAGTTTTATATATCTTTAGAAAGTTAATTCTATGTAGATTGCGCCGCCGTTTTAATTAAATGTAAATTAAAATAGATTTGCAAATATATGGTCAGGTTAAAGTAGTCTGAAATGATATGCAATCTGAATTTAATGTGATGTTATTGACATTGTTTGGAATAATTTTTTGAAAAGTTCTCAATATAAACAACTAATATGTAACAAACCCTATAAATAAATTTTTTAATTTTACCATATACATATGTATAATTTAAATCCACACAAGTTAAATTTGAAATTGAAATATAAACAAATAAACTGACTAAATATCCGATTATTTTCTTTGAACTAAACAATAAAAAATTTGCACAAATTAATATGTGTAGTTGTTTTGAAAAACCATATTAATACAAACGCAAAAACACAAACAACAGTCAGCCATATTTTTTAATATTATTATTTTATAAATAATTCGGTTCATTACCAAAGAAATGTAAGTATAATTTGTTTACAGTTTCAAGCAGATATGCATAAGAATTTACAAAATTTGTTCAAAACTCGTTCGCTATAATGATGATTCTCAACAAATGTACACACACTCGCGCTCGCACATTATTTTTGTATGTATACGAATTTCGTTGATGTCACATTTATATTACACTTTTAATAATTACAATTATGTTGCATAGATTACCGGATATTCATATGCAATTCAAATATTTTTATTTATTACACTTTAATTGGTGTTAACAAAAAATTTTATTAGTTAATTAAATTAGTTAAAGCACTAAACACTTTGTTACAATCTAAATCCTGTATGAAAAATCTATCTTCTAATTTACGTATATTTTACTTCCCTTAAATGTCCCGTGACAAGCTTCGAATAAAACTAGAGAAGTATGAAAGCTGGTAGTATTTGTTGCTCTGCTATTTCTTACGTGATTGGTTGTTAGAACCAAAAAAGCATAGTTTTTTTCTGTTTGGAAAAACAGTTTTTTGTATTAAAGCTTTAATAGTTATATGAACTCTGATGATAATAGAAACTTAGGTTGCTTAAAGCTTTATGTTAGAATTATTATAAACTCCTGAAAAATGCAACTCTATGTTTATGTATACACCATCACCACCCACCACCACATAAATAGAGCAAAAATTATAATAATACAAAAAACCCCTAAAACTGAGAACATGTTTTACTCTTTTTAACACACACTCTCAAACACATTCATTTACTTTATGCTAGGAACACAACTGGGACAAACGACGAATTTGTGTATGTATGTATATATACATACACACAACAATGGCGTCGGCTGAATTCGTTATACGCGGCGAACTTTTAAAAACATTTATTTATACATATGTATATCTTACGCCAGCAAACGACGAACAAACAATACGAGGTGACAATGTTTCGTTTATGTTTTTACCCCCTTATTCAAAAACGATTATTAAATTTAACAAACGTTTATTATGACAGATTTCCATATAAAATTTGCTTAATAAACGTTTGTTAAATTTAATAACCATTTTTGAATAAGGAGGTTAATCTTTTACGGTCTAATTCATAAATACATTATAACAGTCTAATAAGACAATGAGAGGCAAAATACGAAAAAATTGAATTCATAAATGCATAATAGCTTGTTAGCTGGTTATTAGACGCTTGTATATATTGATATTTTTATTGTGTTCTCTACCCAACTTTAACCATTTAATAAAGTGACACTTGAATGCTTGTTTGCAAAATATTTAAACAGATACGAGAAAATTTGTATAAAAATTAAAAAAAGTGATTAAAGAAGTAAAAATGTTTACAATAAATTTGGCTTAAGTAAACCAACTTTTTTCAAATCACTTCCAAAATTGTATTCCTCATAGAGTTTTAAATTCTGATTTAAATAAAAAAAATTTTTTGCTCCAAAGTTCATAATATATTTAGATATATCTTGCAAACTACATTTCTTTATTAGACGATATATATATCAAATGTTAGGCATTTTAAATACCTTTCCAACGATATATAACATGACCTATTTGTATGGTCAATTTCGGAAAATGATTTTTTGATCCTATATTTTTTAAAAAAATCTAAAAATCGTGGAAAAAGCTCCTTATGAGTAGATATATAAATTACAAAACTTTAAAGTCAAAAAATTAGGCTTCAATTCAAGGTATAATATGACCATGTAGGTAATATAGATCCGAAGATATTAAAGAAAGATTATAACATTTCACCATAAAAAATTAAATTTTTACTATGCTAAGCCGGTAAACTGTATACAATAGAAAAGAAAATTCTTTCCTGTATACAAAATTTTGAAGAAATATGTTTTTTTTTTAATTTTTGAGATCTTATAATTCTGTGATTGCAGTACCTATAGACACATGTCATACCTTAAATTAAAGCTTTATGTCTTGGCTATTCATATAATTAAAGGTAAATAACACTTATATAGATTTTTTTTAATTTTTTAGATTTTTATATACATACATACCGAACTGTTCGGACGTGTTTTTTTAGTGCGGCTGAATTTTCGGTGAAAAAATCGTAACAGGTGAAAAAGTGTAAAAAGTTGAAATTAAACAAAAAGTAAAAAAAAATCGTAATAGGTAAAAATATAAAAAAAAATAAATATTAAACATCACATAAAAACTGTATGAGTGTTTCTCTCAGATGTAATTCTGAGAAAGAGCTTAGCTCGACTAGAAAAACTAGATGGATCTCTGAGGAAGAAGCCATAAAAAATCTTTGGAGAATTTTCTCACTACAAGAGCCGTAGAACGGCGTCGCTCCTGTTCGCCCAATATAGTGATTTCAACAGATGAGAAAACATCATCTTCATCAAATTGTGCAGTGAAACCCAAAAAACAAGTAGGTATGGATAAGTACATCATCGTTCTCAAGCGAGAGAGGAGCCCGACGTCTGCTCAAGTGTCATCAAATTCAAAAGCTCCTAAGACCGTGAGTAATGATCAAAATAGGTTTGCTCTTTTCCAGACGGATGAGCCAGAACTTCCTAAGAAGACGTTTACGCCCCCACCAATTTATCTGAGAGAGCCCACTTCCAGTAAATTGGTACAAAGAATTGTTTCGGTAATAGGTGAAAATATGTTTAGCGTAACATCAATTAAACATGGAAATATCAGAGAAACCAAACTTCCAAAACCAAAATTCAAGTGAATAGGGAAGATGATTTTCGAAAATTGTCCAACCAGTTGGAGAGGGAGACTAGGGATTTTGTAATATACGAATCTTACAGAAATGGAAAAATAACCTAAGATCAATTTTTCTACTTAATTATATCATAAAAACATTGTTTTACAAAATTCTTATTTTTTTACCTTTGTTATAATATAATAATTAAAATTATAAGATATATCTGTTTGATTATAAATATGTATTTTTTTAAATCTTCTAAAATCATAACTACGTAACATGTAACACAATAACTAACATTCTCATTGCTTGACATTATCATTAGTAACATACGTCTCCATTGACATTTTTGTTATACGCAAGTTTGCATTTTTTTTGTTGTTTGGTGATGTTATAGAATGTAATAGGGCGAAATATTTTATACACATTAACTGGTTTATTTTTGGATATTGTCTTAACTATAGTGTTAAACTAAATTCCTAATGTTAAAGTGATATTAACATTTGTTATGATAATCTATTTTACGAATGATACACGAAAGAAGATGAGATACTTTGTTAAATAAATAGATTTTTTTTCAATAATTCAGATAATTTTTAATACATTTTTTTTTTAATGTGTAAATTAGCTGTGTTTAGTTATAATACTCATAGTTACCATTCACTGGTAGATATTCTGACCAATGTTGTCAACACATTTTTATGGAACGGTTGCAAGCAAACAATTCAAACATTTGATTGACCATAACTCAAGCTTTAAAACTCTTAAACTTGTGAAGCGAGGTGTGCTAATAGAAATTGCATTAGGCAATAATTCTTTTCCCTCCATCAGCGAACAACTTCACTAGCAATAAAAGATATAGAACAACCTTTCAAGAAACCTGCCGCAGAAACATAATTGTAATAACTATATCTACATTAAAGTTATTTTTTTAAATAAATCTTCGCAAAGGTAATTGCATAAATTTGTTTGTTAACGTAATCTTATTCTCATATTTTTTTCCATAACTTCTTCTATTTTTTTATTAGAATCATTTTTAAAACATACAAAAGCTCTTCTACTTAAAACAAGAAAAAAAGAGAAAACGCAATTAAATTTATTTTTATCTTTGTGGTGGACTCATTATTTGAGCCACCACTGTGTAAATTTTATATCAAGCATATGAATATTTGATTCACTTTGTACATTAATTTACCGATATGTATTCTCTTCAATTTGCTGCGAAGACATGAAATTCTGATTATTAACTTAAACAACAGAATCAATACCATATGAAATTTAAAACAAATAAGTAAAAGAAATCAAGTTGTGCTTACACCGCGGTAGAAGCTTAGGATTATTTGCCTGATTATAAATCACACCAAATACCAACCATACAGAAATTTCCAATCTAACCATTAAATACAAAAAAAGTTGAAACTAAAATATTGTAAAAAAAAAAAATCAACCTAAAACATTGGATGTCAATTAAATATTAAATGGCAACTACAACTTTATGAGGAATTTGTCCCAACCAAGGAAATTTGTGTCATCCAATTCTATGATGGAAGTGTCGAGGGAGAAATATCTATAATAATATTACTTTTGTTGTCCCCGTAAATATATTGGCTACTAATAAAAAAAAAGTAAATTTCATAATGCTACAATAAAATTTAAATAAGATGTGCCACAAGCTTAAGAAATAAAACACAGATAGAATTTTAAAATTTGTAGCTAAAGCAAATAACACAAAAAACCAAAAAAAAAAAAAAAAAAAAATCAATATCACAGAATTTAAAGAATTAAAAAATTTATGTTGCCTACAGTCATATTTTTAAGCATTATGGAATTTACATTTCAATATTTAATCTGATTTTAATAATTTCTTTAATTATTTAAGGTAGCTAAGTAATGATAAATTTTTTTTCATGGAAATACCCATCATTATTTCTTTTCTCTCACAACACACATAATATTGTAAACATATCTACAAAAAGAACACTTCAAGAACCAGCAATTGAAGAGGCCTCATCAACCGCTGCTCTCAACATTTTTTTTGGTAAGTGAAAACAACTTTGTATATATGTATGTATATAATAATTAAGATATAAATAGGTTTAGGTCAAGCTTTAAATTCGTTGTAAATATATTGCTTAGAGAGGTGCTAAAAATAGCTTGTCAACATTCTATAAATAGATTTTAGTTTTTTTCCCATATTGAAAATGAATACATTATTTCTTTGGTACTCTATTGTCGGTCGAAAACACAGTATATATTTTTTTTTGTCGAAAGTCTAAACAATATTCTAGTGTTTGCAATTTGAGTAAAAACTATAATATTAATAAGCTTAATTAAAAAGAAAAAAAAATTTTTAAATTATGAATTTGATATAAGTCTAGATCATTAATAAGTTTATTTATAAGTTTCATAGTATTAATGATATCATTAGAGCGTTGTCTAGTTAACATATTTTCGCGGTTTGTACGATTAAAATATCATGATTATTTTTGAAATTTTGTTAATAAAAAAAAAAAATCAATTAACGATGGAAGAATAATTTGGACAAAATTTCTTACGTAATGTGAAGTGATGAGAAAGTGGTAGACGATTGTGGGATTTTAGGTAGAATTTCAGCGCCACTAAAATCAATGGTAGGGAGGGTAAAGACGCGCTAATCTATCACCTAACACCTGTGGTAGATTGTTAAATGCTTTTTTTTATGGTTTATCATTGTATTTTTTCCCCGTCTTAAGTTGATCTAAATAGGGGTTAATTACTATCTGGATTTGTGTAAGAAGATCAACTCCAGCCCATATTTTTTTAGAACTAAGGGAGTCTAAAATAATATTTATGATGAACGTTATTTATTGACTAAAGGAAGTGTTGAAAACAAGAACCCCCCCCAACCGACTGACCACTAGTAGTTATCAATGGCTCCCATTTGTTTTCATACTTCGTCGTAGAGCATCAATAGTTAATAGTACCTAAATTTACTACAACTGAATAGAAGTAGTTTAGTAGGAATCATTTTTGTGACCGTTCCTTTTGGTGACATTTGTTCATCACATAAATTGGCGCCCAACGTGGGGCATGAAGGTTTAGTATTTTATTCTATAAAGTTAAAAATATTAGATTTTCTTTGCTCTGCATCAAATTATTCATATTTTTACTTTAAAATTTTTAGATTTCATTAACATACAAATTTATTAACTTTATGTGTAATCAAAACTGAGATTTCAAATAATTTCTAGAGTTATTCGGATTTCGATTATGTGAGGTTTTCAGGTTCGGATATATCGACCAATAATATACTATTAATCCTTTTGGACTTCCAGAAAATATTATACATAAAAGTAATAAATTTTGTATTAGTTTATATAGTTTTTGAACATCATTCTTTTAATGTAACTTAGTTATCGATATCCTGATTTTTCCCAGGATATACAATATATTTGCTTAGTTGCTGCAATTTATTGTCCGTTAAAATCAGTTTGTAATAAATGACGAAAATGCATATCGGTTAGTTTGTGTTTAAAATGGTGTTTAAATACTATGTGAACCCCATAACATGGATTAGTTTTCCTATCAACCATAAAAAAAAAAAAAAAATGTTGAAATACCCTTTCAAATTCATATCACTTATTGTAAGAAATTGTTTGTAAAGTAATTTTCGATCATTTTTAGAAACCAAATTTTTGCAAGAAATTAATTTGTAATTTTTTTTTATTGATGAATGATTCTTGCTAAAATTTGATAAAATTTAATTTGAATGAATTTTCCCCGATTCAGTTTTCTGATTTTGAACAACATTATTTTCCAATTTTATAAATTGTGTTTTGTTTTTTTTTTTTTTTGTTGGGATTATATATGAATTACATATTTGTCCTTATTTTGGAAAAAAAAAAACATATTTAATTACATATTTTGGCACTTGTTCTTATTTATTTTTTTTGCATGATTTTAGAAAAAAAAACATATATATATTTTCATCTTATTTTTTTGAAACATATTGGAATAACTATTCGAAGACACAAAATTTTAAATTATTTTTCTTTTACAATTTTTCGTAGAAGTATCTATATTATTTTACCAAGGTATATTCTTGAGTAGATTTCTAAACCTCAGTTTTTTTTAGTAATTTTTATATTTTTATTATGGAACGATCACCTCCACAACAATTACAGCCTTCTGCTGTACATAAAGATCAGAACTGTATACTTTGTAGTGAGATAATGACTGAAAATCAAGATTGCTTGATTATTTCAGAGTGCAATCATGCGTTTCATCGCCATTGCATTGAAAATCATTTGGCTAACTCTTCTGCTTGTCCTTCATGTAAATGACCTTGCTCATTAGCAGAATTGAAGACAGTAAATATTCAAGATTCATCCCAAGTGGTGGAAATATCTAAAAATATTAGTCGTGGTAGACCTCGGGGTGCCATGGTGAAACAATATAACACCCGAAGTAATTCAAGGAATTTGTTTAATGAACCACAAACTCCACAACCGCCAAACCAACATATGTTGCTGGAAATTCCACCAAATGTTCAAAGTAATCAAACTCAACCAATTCCGAATAATAATAATTCTCCTCAAGTTTATAGGCAATCAAATCCTAGAACTAGTTTTGGAAACAATTCTCCACCTTTTGACCAGTCACAGTTAAATTCTATAATAGAAAATACTGTAACACGTCTTTTGCAAAACTTAAATTTGGTTCCAAATTCTGTAAATATTCAAACTTCACAAATACCACCTCCCAGACAAAATAATTTGCAAAATTTGCCAAATTCATATCAAACACGTCAAAATTACCGACCAACTTCTAACTCACATGTAGATGAAAACTTCGCAATAAGAGCGGATAAAATTACATCAATTATCCAAAATTGGAATATCAAATTTGATGGATCCAGTAATGGCATAAGTGTAGATGAATTTTTATACCGAGTGGGGAGTTTAACAAGGGAAAATTTTAATAACGATTTTTCTATAATATGCCGAAACCTTCATATATTGTTAGCAGGTAGAGCGCGCGATTGGTATTGGCGCTACCACAAACAGATTGAAGTTGTGGAGTGGAAAGAGTTTTGTGAAGCACTCAAGTATCAGTATAAAGAGTTTAAATCTAGTTTCGACATACATGAGGAAATAAGAAATCGGAAAATGAAACCTAATGAAAGTTTTGAATCGTTTTATGAATCTGTATGTGGCATGCTCGACAAACTTTCAACTCCCATACCAGAGTCTGATTTAGTAGAAATACTGACCCGAAATCTTCGCCCAGAAATCAGACACGAATTGCTTTATGTACCCGTGTACTCTATTGCTCATTTACGAAAGTTGGTTCAGATGAGAGAACACTTAATGGATTCTGATTACTTTAAAAAAAAAAATATATCAAACAAACCTACATTTAATTATACAAAACGCCAAGTGGCAGACATAGATTGTTCTCATGACTTATTAACTGTCTCTGACCCCCACAACGAATCGGAAATATCCGTAAATGCAAATTAGCAAACTCCCCAATTATTTAAGTGCTGGAATTGTGATCAAGCAGGTCATCATTGGGAAGATTGTTTGGAAGTCAGAAATATATTTTGCTATGGGTGTGGTATGAAAAATACATACAAACCACAGTGTACCAAATGTGCCAACAGAAAACTTGCAAAAAACTGCATAATTCCGAACAATATTCGAAATCTGCCATAGAAACTACTTTGTTAACAACAAATGATTCTAATGTAATACTTGAGAATAAAAATATAATTTTAAAAAATGAAAACCTTGATAAAGAAAAATTTAATAAGAGAAATAGTTATAAATATCTTCATCCTATAACGCCTTATCATATAAGACTACAAAAATATTTAGAAAAGCGAAAACAAATTTTTGAAGTAAATGCTCTAACGAACGCATTACGCAAACCAAAGCGATCAACTATAAGGTTGCGTAGGTATTTCAAAAACCGTAAAATTAGCTCCAAATACATTTTATCTTCTATTGTGAATAACTCGTCCGATAAACGTTATTATGCCCCAGTAAAATTATTGTCTTTTGTTGAATTTGGTCTCTTAGATACAGGGGCTAATGTTTCTTGTATAGGCTCTGATTTAGCAAATTTAGATTTTAGCAAATTTAAAGAATTTAATCCCATGAAAACCTGGGTTAAGACGGCTGATGGTACCACACAACGTGTTCTAGGTTTCCTGTATGTTGACGTTACCTTCAAAGATACCGTGAAAAAACTAAAAATTCTGATAGTGCCCTCAATTACGCAGAGGCTAATATTAGGTCTAGATTTTTGGAAAAATTTCAATTTAGCTCCACAAATTTTTGAAAATGTTGTTTTTACCACTATTAGAGAAAGCCCCTCTCAAATTATGTCACTTTTTTCTGGTGAAAATTTAATTTCGTCCTAGGTTCCGTCCGATTCCAATGGTAAAAAGGAATATCCTTTAACCCCCTCTCAAAAAGAGCAGCTTGCTGTCGTAGTCAAACTGTTTCCTAATTTTGATCAGCAAGGCTTAGGCCGTACAAGTTTGATTGAACATAATATTGATATTGGCAAGGCAAAGCCTGTAAAACAGCGGTTTCACCCTGTTTCACCTGCTGTCGAACAGTTAATGTTTCAAGAAATAGATCGCATGCTTGCATTGGGAGTGATTGAGCCCTCTACTTCACCTTGGAGCTCACCTATGAGGTTGGTAATTAAACCCAACAAGGTAGGGTTATGCTTAGATGCGCGTAAACTAAATGAGATTACTCGAAAAGACGCCTATCCTCTACCCAATATCGAGGGAATATTTTCAAGACTGCCCAAAGCGAATATTATTTCAAAATTGGATCTAAAAGATGCCTACTGGCAAATAGGTTTGTCCGAAGAATCAAAGCCCCTTACTGCCTTTACAGTCCCCGGCAGGCCATTATATCAATTTTTAGTTATGCCCTTCGGGCTATGTAATGCTCCATCCACTATGTGTCGTTTGATGGATAGTCTTATCCCCCCTTATCTTCGCCATTCTGTATTTGGATACTTAGACGATCTCGTCATAGTTTCAGAAGACTTCTGTACACATTTAACGATTCTTGTGCGAATAGCGGAACAATTTCGAAAAGCCAATCTTACCCTCAATATTGCTAAATCTAAATTTTGTGTCACCGAAGTAAATTACCTAGGCTATATAATAGGAAACGGTGGAATTAAAACTGACCCAGATAACGTACAATCTATTATTAACTGGCCAATCCCTAGGAACTTAAAACAGGTTCGTGGATTTCTTGGTATAGCCGGCTGGTACCGCAGATTTGTTGCCAACTTTTCTACTATTGTAGTTCAAACGAAAATTTTGTTGGACCCCAGAGGCCCAAAAATCATTTGAGTTAATTAAAAACTTACTCACTTCTGCTCCTGTACTGTCAAATCCTGACTTTTCCAAAAAGTTTTATTTACATTGCGACGCCAGCGACTTTGGCATCGGTGCTGTGTTGGTGCAATTCGACGATGAAGGCAACGAAAAGCCGATAGCATTTATGTCAAAGAAGTTCAATTCTGTCCAACGCAATTATAGTGTCACCGAACGCGAATGCTTGGCAGCGATAGAGGCAAGTAAGAAGTTTAGATGCTATCTGGAACTTCAAGAATTTGAGGTCATAACCGATCATTCTTCTTTGGTATGGCTCATGAAACAGCAGGATGTGACAGCAAGGTGGGTATGGAAACTACAGGCATAAAAATTTTCAATCAGTCATCGGAAAGGGAAGGATAATGTAGTACCAGATGCCTTATCGAGAATTCCATTTGAGGAAATTGCAGGACTAGATTTTGCTGAACCAGAAATAGATATAAATTCTAACCATTTTCAAGATGCTGAACATTTAGAATTACAAAATAAGCTAAACGAAAATCCATCTAAGTTCCCTGATACAAAAATTATTTTTTTTTTATTGCATTTAATTATTTATTGAATCTTCATATTTGAAATGATAATAAGTATTCAAATCTTAATACTAAAAAGAAAATAATAAGCCCAGCCAGTGCTAGACAAAAATTTTTATGATACTAAAAATATTTCACATCAACTGATCCAGTCATCTATTTTGCGCTTGAGTTAAAGCAAGGGTATCCCTCCTTCTCAACCGATTGTGACCACTAAAGTTAAGGATGTCTCGTGCAAGTGGGTTTGTATGGTGTTCAAGTTTGCTGACATACTTTGACGCATATTTTGTAAATTCGACTTTTACTAATGGCACGCCTAGATCTTTGTGGATTCGAGAATTTTTAACATACCATGGAGCTGCAGTAATTATACGGTGAATTTTATTTTGATCCCTTTGAATTTTTTCAATGTTTGATGCTGAGGCAGTACCCCATAATTGAATTCCATAACACCAGATTGACTTTAGAATTGCATTGTACAACAAAAGTTTGCAATCCAATTTCAATGTAGAGTTTCTGCCGATTAACCAATTAAGTTGCACTGCTTTTAATCTCATTTGTGTAAGTTTCGCTTCAATATGAGACTTCCAAGTTAAACGGCGGTCGAGGTGAATGCCGAGGTATTTGACTTCATTATGTTGAGGAATAATTTGATTATTTATTCTGATGGACGAGCAGGTATCTTTTCGCAATGTGAAAGTGATATGAATACATTTTTGTTCATTTACCCTGATTTTCCAAAGCTCTAGCCAATTCTCTAGTTTATAAACATAATTCTGCAAATTCTGTGATGCAACTTGGTGGTCCTTATGGACGCTGACAAAGGCTGTATCGTCTGCAAAAGTTGACGTGTGGATTTTGGGGTCTGACGGCATGTCGGAGGCATAAATCAAATATAAAGTAGGGCCCAGTATGCTACCCTGTCGCACACCTGATTCAATTGGCTGAGCGGTACTTAAAAAATTGCCTTCTTTGATTTTAAATTTGCGACCGTATAAATAACTTTCCATGAGTTTATGGGTGTTAGCAGGCAGAGTTAATTTAATTTTGTGCATTAAACCGTAATGCCAAACTTTGTCGAACGCTTGGGACACATCAATGAAAAGGGCGGAGCAGTATTTTTTATCTTCAAACGACCCTCTTATCACATTTACCAATCTGTGAGTTTGTTCGATGGTACTGTGTTTAGCTCTGAATCCGAATTGATGATTTGGAATACATTCAGTGTCATTCAGAATTGGAGTCAACTTAGTCATTAACAATTTTTCGAACAGTTTAGATATTGTCGGCAGTAGGCTAATTGGCCTATATGACTCCACTTTGGTGTGGTCCTTCCCTGACTTAGGAATCATAGTGATCATAGACACCTTCCAATCTGCAGGATAGTATTCTAGGCGTAAAATAGCGTTGAAGATAAAGAGGATAACTCTACAAGCATTTTATTGCTGATTTTATCCATACCTGGAGCCTTTCTAAGGTTCAGAGTACCAATAGCGTTTTGGACGTCACGAAAGTTTAGTCTTAGGGGTACAGGAGGCCTTATAACACGTGGTGGCAAATCAGATTCGTTATTATTTGAATTGTTTATAGTAAACACATTTCTCAAATGGTTAACAAATAATGTCCCTTTCTCGGAATCATTTCTAGCCCAGTCACCAGTCGGATTTCGCAAAGGAGGTTTTCCTCTCACTGGTCTTTTTAAACCTCTTGCCGCCCTCCATAACGAGTAGTCAGATTGTGGGGTACTATCAAGACCCTCCAAGTAAGATTTAAGTGAGGCCGTTCTTTGGGTTTCTAAGAATTGTCTTAGTATATCTCTGCATACCCGTAGCCTAGCTTTCAGTTCAGGAGACCTGTGAATTTGCCACTCTCTTCTAACTCTTCTTTTTTCTGACAGGAGATGATCGAGTTCAGCGAAATAAGTTCTATTTGTCCCACTTCTGCACTCAACGTCGTATGTGGAGGCGTGATATACAGCTCTTCGTATGTCCTCAGTAAACTTGCCAATCGACCCATCAATATCCTCGGTAGTTCTCAACACTACATTTTCCGTGCAGTGGGAACTTAAATACTTTTTATACTTTATCCAACTTACTCTGGTTTTAGATATGTCCCGAAATGGAGAGCCATTCCCTTGAAAGGAAAAAATAGAAGGAGAGTGATCTGAAGACAAGTCTAATGAAGGCTCCACTTGTATCGATTCTACAGGGATATTTTTCACTACTCCGAAGTCCATAACATCGGGAATCTTCCGTCGGTTTGTCGGCCAGTAGGTGGGATGCCCGCTTGAGAGTACATCTAATCCCATTTTGGAATTGGTGTTGAAGAGTTCACGACCCTTCGGGGTCACCAGACGTGAACCCCAAAAAGTGTGTTTGGCGTTAAAGTCACCAGCAACTAAAAATCTAGCTCCAAGGGAATTGAAGAAGCTGTAGTATTGGTGTTCTTTTATTGAAAATCGAGGCGGCGAATAAATTGATGATAAAACAAAATTGTATTGACAGAATTCAATACAAATGTTTGTTGCTTGTAGGTAATCCTCACATATGTTGTTCATTAAATAATGTTTTATTCTGTTCTTTATAAGAATTGCCGATCCTCCACATGCTCTTCCGCGGGGATCTTTAGTATCATACAACACGTAGCCATTAATTTTGAAGTACGCTGTCGCCGTCAAGTGAGTTTCAGCAATCATCATGACATCAATCTGCTTATCCATCAGGAAGTGCTCCAGTTCGTTTTTATGTTGACGGAGGCCGTTCGCATTCCAAAAACAAATTTTTATACAAATCATTTCTTTAAAATGGCTTGTAAGATAGTGGATTGCATTTTCAGCATTTCCTGCATCATGGATGTCATAGTGGTCGTAAAAGTGTTCATGGTTTGGACAAGTGTCTGCAATGTAGTCTCTACAGTGTTAATATTAGGCTCAGAATATTGGGGTTTAGGTTCCTGCTCCAGACCTGGCATATTAGATTTAACGACGTTTGCGTAAGAAACTTGTCTAGAACTAGGCGCGTTTACATGACTAGTGGACCGTAATAATTGAGGGAAATTGTCACTCGATGCTAAATTTGGCTGTTGAGGACGATTAGGCAATACTGACGTCTTGTTGGTTCTTATGCCTTTCAAATGAGTGTAAATTGGACAACCTCTATAATTTGCGGTATGATTACCTCCGCAGTTACTGCATTTTTTGATTTTTGAGTCAGTTCTCGACTTATCGCATTGAGCAGTTGCATGTAGCTTCCCACGCGCAACACAAACAGTCGGCAATTTACAATACGCCTTGGTGTGACCAAATTCTTGACAGTTGAGACACTGGACGGGTCCCTGACGCTTATGAGGTTCTTTCACGGTGATTCTACGATGCAGAAGGTACATCAGATTGTAGATGGGATGGGACTCATTTTTCTTTAAGACAACATCTCCAGGTTCCAATTCTACCCTGAACATGGGCGGAGGGATCTTTTCACGGTTTCTAATATTCACTACGCTCTTGATTTTGAACCCTTTGTCCATTAAACCGGTCTTTATCTCCGCAGGATCAACACACGGGTCTATACCCTTTAGAACGACTTTGAGTCCTTTTGCGCTTTTGAGCTGGTAGGTATAGAAATCCCTAGTCTCCCTTTCCAGCTGGTTGGACAATTTTCGAAAATCATCTTCCCTATTCACTTGGATCTTTGTCTCGCAGATATTTCCATGTTTAATTGAGGTTACGCTAAACATGTTTTCACCTATTACCGAAACAATTCCTTGTACCAATTTACTGGAAGTCGGCTCTCTCAGATAAATTGGTGGGGGCTTAAACGTCTTCTTAGGAAGTTCTGGCTCATCCGTCTGGAGGAGAGCAAACCTATTTTGATTATTACTCACGGTCTTAGGAGCTTTTGAATTTGATGACACTTGAGCAGACGTCGGGCTCCTCTGTCGCTTGAGAACGGTGATGTACTTATCCATACCTACTTGTTTTTTTGGTTTGACTGCACTGTTTGATGAAGATGATGTTTTTTCATCTGTTGAAATCACTATATTGGGCGAACAGGAACGACGCCGTTCTGCGGCTCTTGTAGTGAGAAGATTCTCCACCGTTTTTTTAATGGATTCTTCCTCAGAGACCCATTTAGTTTTTCTAGACGAGCTAAGCTCTTTCTCAGAATTACATCTGAGAGGAACACTCATACAATTTTTATGCGATTTTTAGTGTTTTTTTTAATTACCGATATTACCGTAGATTTTTTTTTTAACCTATTACGAGTTATTTTTTCACTTTTTTGTTTTATTTTAACCTATTGCACTTTTTCACCTATTACGATTTTTTCACCGAAAATTCAGCCGCACTAAAAGTAACACGTCCGAACAGTTTGATGAGACGAGACTGAATGAATGAAAAAAATTATTGACAATTTCGTTTACATTCGAACTGCTCACTATACAGGTGATATCAGTCAGGAAAATGAAGCCTGGAAACTTTGGTTACCGCAAGGATTAAGAGCAGGTGTAATAAAAAAATTTCATGACTCCCCTATAGCAGCACACGGAGGTATGGTGAAAACATTAGAATTAATTCGCAGGAAATTTTATTGGCCAGGCATGGTTCGCGACGTTAGGAAATATATAGGCTCATGTGATGTATGTATAGAATGTAAAGCCCCAAATACAATTTTAAAGCCAACTATGGGAAAGCAAGTAGTTACTTCAAGACCTTTTCAGAGACTCTATGTAGACATCTTAGGACCGTATCCACGCAGCAAACAAGGCAATATTGGTATACTAATAGTTCTTGACCACATGACAAAATTCCACTGGTTATGCCCACTTCGAAAATTTACATCTTCTGTCATTCAAAAGTTTTTACTAGAACAAATATTTCACGTTTATGGTGTTCCAGAGACGTTAGTGAGTGATAATGGTTCGCAGTTTAAGTCTAATGAGTTCAACTCATTTTTAACACATATGGGCATTAGACACACCTACACTGCCATCTATTCACCACAATCAAATGCCTCAGAAAGGGTTAATAGGTCCATTATATCCGGCATTAAATCTTATTTGAAAAAGGATCAAACGCTATGGGACAAAAACTTAAGCTCATATGCTCTGCTTAGAAATTTAAATTCACTTGATGAATCTGCAATAATTTTAGAAAAAGATGATAAGCTTCAGCTCATTCATAAAGAACTTAAAAAACATATCGACAAAGCCTGTGAACGAAACAAAAATCAATATAATTTAAGGGCCAGACCAATTACCTATGACGTAGGACAATACGTTTATCGCAGGAATTTTGCACAATCAAATTTCGAGAAAAAATTTAATTCGAAACTTGCTCCCACTTTTTTGAAATCAACAATAAAAGAAAAAATAGGAAACAATTGTTATGTATTAGAGGATGAAAACGGAAAAATTTTGGGAACTTATCACGCAAAAGATTTGCGTGTCTAATATCGCTTCCTCCTAATACTGTTGTCAATAGACCTGTATTATGTGGTTTGTAATATACGAATCTTACAGAAATGGAAAAATAACCTAAGATCAATTTTTCTACTTAATTATATTATAAAAACATTGTTTTACAAAATTCTTATTTTTTACCTTTGTTATAATATAATAATTAAAATTATAAGATATATCTGTTTGATTATAAATATGTATTTTTTTAAATCTTCTAAAATCATAACTACGTAACATGTAACACAATAACTAACATTCTCATTGCTTGACATTATTATTAGTAACATTTCGATTATGTGAGGTTTTCAGGTTCGGATATATCGACCAATAATATACTATTAATCCTTTTGGACTTCCAGAAAATATTATACATAAAAGTAATAAATTTTGTATTAGTTTATATAGTTTTTGAACATCATTCTTTTAATGTAACTTAGTTATCGATATCCTGATTTTTCCTAGGATATACAATATATTTGCTTAGTTGCTGCAATTTATTGTCCGTTAAAATCAGTTTGTAATAAATGACGAAAATGCATATCGGTTAGTTTGTGTTTAAAATGGTGTTTAAATACTATTTGAACCCCATAACATGGATTAGTTTTCCTATCAACCATAAAAAAAAAAAAAAATGTTGAAATACCCTTTCAAATTCATATCACTTATTGTAAGAAATTGTTTGTAAAGTAATTTTCGATCATTTTTAGAAACCAAATTTTTGCAAGAAATTAATTTGTAATTTTTTTTTATTGATGAATGATTCTTGCTAAAATTTGATAAAATTTAATTTGAATGAATTTTCCCCGATTCAGTTTTCTGATTTTGAACAACATTATTTTCCAATTTTATAAATTGTGTTTTGTTTTTTTTTTTTTTTGTTGGGATTATATATGAATTACATATTTGTCCTTATTTTGGAAAAAAAAAAACATATTTAATTACATATTTTGGCACTTGTTCTTATTTATTTTTTTTGCATGATTTTAGAAAAAAAAACATATATATATTTTCATCTTATTTTTTTGAAACATATTGGAATAACTATTCGAAGACACAAAATTTTAAATTATTTTTCTTTTACAATTTTTCGTAGAAGTATCTATATTATTTTACCAAGGTATATTCTTGAGTAGATTTCTAAACCTCAGTTTTTTTTAGTAATTTTTATATTTTTATTATGGAACGATCACCTCCACAACAATTACAGCCTTCTGCTGTACATAAAGATCAGAACTGTATACTTTGTAGTGAGATAATGACTGAAAATCAAGATTGCTTGATTATTTCAGAGTGCAATCATGCGTTTCATCGCCATTGCATTGAAAATCATTTGGCTAACTCTTCTGCTTGTCCTTCATGTAAATGACCTTGCTCATTAGCAGAATTGAAGACAGTAAATATTCAAGATTCATCCCAAGTGGTGGAAATATCTAAAAATATTAGTCGTGGTAGACCTCGGGGTGCCATGGTGAAACAATATAACACCCGAAGTAATTCAAGGAATTTGTTTAATGAACCACAAACTCCACAACCGCCAAACCAACATATGTTGCTGGAAATTCCACCAAATGTTCAAAGTAATCAAACTCAACCAATTCCGAATAATAATAATTCTCCTCAAGTTTATAGGCAATCAAATCCTAGAACTAGTTTTGGAAACAATTCTCCACCTTTTGACCAGTCACAGTTAAATTCTATAATAGAAAATACTGTAACACGTCTTTTGCAAAACTTAAATTTGGTTCCAAATTCTGTAAATATTCAAACTTCACAAATACCACCTCCCAGACAAAATAATTTGCAAAATTTGCCAAATTCATATCAAACACGTCAAAATTACCGACCAACTTCTAACTCACATGTAGATGAAAACTTCGCAATAAGAGCGGATAAAATTACATCAATTATCCAAAATTGGAATATCAAATTTGATGGATCCAGTAATGGCATAAGTGTAGATGAATTTTTATACCGAGTGGGGAGTTTAACAAGGGAAAATTTTAATAACGATTTTTCTATAATATGCCGAAACCTTCATATATTGTTAGCAGGTAGAGCGCGCGATTGGTATTGGCGCTACCACAAACAGATTGAAGTTGTGGAGTGGAAAGAGTTTTGTGAAGCACTCAAGTATCAGTATAAAGAGTTTAAATCTAGTTTCGACATACATGAGGAAATAAGAAATCGGAAAATGAAACCTAATGAAAGTTTTGAATCGTTTTATGAATCTGTATGTGGCATGCTCGACAAACTTTCAACTCCCATACCAGAGTCTGATTTAGTAGAAATACTGACCCGAAATCTTCGCCCAGAAATCAGACACGAATTGCTTTATGTACCCGTGTACTCTATTGCTCATTTACGAAAGTTGGTTCAGATGAGAGAACACTTAATGGATTCTGATTACTTTAAAAAAAAAAATATATCAAACAAACCTACATTTAATTATACAAAACGCCAAGTGGCAGACATAGATTGTTCTCATGACTTATTAACTGTCTCTGACCCCCACAACGAATCGGAAATATCCGTAAATGCAAATTAGCAAACTCCCCAATTATTTAAGTGCTGGAATTGTGATCAAGCAGGTCATCATTGGGAAGATTGTTTGGAAGTCAGAAATATATTTTGCTATGGGTGTGGTATGAAAAATACATACAAACCACAGTGTACCAAATGTGCCAACAGAAAACTTGCAAAAAACTGCATAATTCCGAACAATATTCGAAATCTGCCATAGAAACTACTTTGTTAACAACAAATGATTCTAATGTAATACTTGAGAATAAAAATATAATTTTAAAAAATGAAAACCTTGATAAAGAAAAATTTAATAAGAGAAATAGTTATAAATATCTTCATCCTATAACGCCTTATCATATAAGACTACAAAAATATTTAGAAAAGCGAAAACAAATTTTTGAAGTAAATGCTCTAACGAACGCATTACGCAAACCAAAGCGATCAACTATAAGGTTGCGTAGGTATTTCAAAAACCGTAAAATTAGCTCCAAATACATTTTATCTTCTATTGTGAATAACTCGTCCGATAAACGTTATTATGCCCCAGTAAAATTATTGTCTTTTGTTGAATTTGGTCTCTTAGATACAGGGGCTAATGTTTCTTGTATAGGCTCTGATTTAGCAAATTTAGATTTTAGCAAATTTAAAGAATTTAATCCCATGAAAACCTGGGTTAAGACGGCTGATGGTACCACACAACGTGTTCTAGGTTTCCTGTATGTTGACGTTACCTTCAAAGATACCGTGAAAAAACTAAAAATTCTGATAGTGCCCTCAATTACGCAGAGGCTAATATTAGGTCTAGATTTTTGGAAAAATTTCAATTTAGCTCCACAAATTTTTGAAAATGTTGTTTTTACCACTATTAGAGAAAGCCCCTCTCAAATTATGTCACTTTTTTCTGGTGAAAATTTAATTTCGTCCTAGGTTCCGTCCGATTCCAATGGTAAAAAGGAATATCCTTTAACCCCCTCTCAAAAAGAGCAGCTTGCTGTCGTAGTCAAACTGTTTCCTAATTTTGATCAGCAAGGCTTGGGCCGTACAAGTTTGATTGAACATAATATTGATATTGGCAAGGCAAAGCCTGTAAAACAGCGGTTTCACCCTGTTTCACCTGCTGTCGAACAGTTAATGTTTCAAGAAATAGATCGCATGCTTGCATTGGGAGTGATTGAGCCCTCTACTTCACCTTGGAGCTCACCTATGAGGTTGGTAATTAAACCCAACAAGGTAGGGTTATGCTTAGATGCGCGTAAACTAAATGAGATTACTCGAAAAGACGCCTATCCTCTACCCAATATCGAGGGAATATTTTCATGATTGCCCAAAGCGAATATTATTTCAAAATTGGATCTAAAAGATGCCTACTGGCAAATAGGTTTGTCCGAAGAATCAAAGCCCCTTACTGCCTTTACAGTCCCCGGCAGGCCATTATATCAATTTTTAGTTATGCCCTTCGGGCTATGTAATGCTCCATCCACTATGTGTCGTTTGATGGATAGTCTTATCCCCCCTTATCTTCGCCATTCTGTATTTGGATACTTAGACGATCTCGTCATAGTTTCAGAAGACTTCTGTACACATTTAACGATTCTTGTGCGAATAGCGGAACAATTTCGAAAAGCCAATCTTACCCTCAATATTGCTAAATCTAAATTTTGTGTCACCGAAGTAAATTACCTAGGCTATATAATAGGAAACGGTGGAATTAAAACTGACCCAGATAACGTACAATCTATTATTAACTGGCCAATCCCTAGGAACTTAAAACAGGTTCGTGGATTTCTTGGTATAGCCGGCTGGTACCGCAGATTTGTTGCCAACTTTTCTACTATTGTAGTTCAAACGAAAATTTTGTTGGACCCCAGAGGCCCAAAAATCATTTGAGTTAATTAAAAACTTACTCACTTCTGCTCCTGTACTGTCAAATCCTGACTTTTCCAAAAAGTTTTATTTACATTGCGACGCCAGCGACTTTGGCATCGGTGCTGTGTTGGTGCAATTCGACGATGAAGGCAACGAAAAGCCGATAGCATTTATGTCAAAGAAGTTCAATTCTGTCCAACGCAATTATAGTGTCACCGAACGCGAATGCTTGGCAGCGATAGAGGCAAGTAAGAAGTTTAGATGCTAGCTGGAACTTCAAGAATTTGAGGTCATAACCGATCATTCTTCTTTGGTATGGCTCATGAAACAGCAGGATGTGACAGCAAGGTGGGTATGGAAACTACAGGCATAAAAATTTTCAATCAGTCATCGGAAAGGGAAGGATAATGTAGTACCAGATGCCTTATCGAGAATTCCATTTGAGGAAATTGCAGGACTAGATTTTGCTGAACCAGAAATAGATATAAATTCTAACCATTTTCAAGATGCTGAACATTTAGAATTACAAAATAAGCTAAACGAAAATCCATCTAAGTTCCCTGATACAAAAATTATTTTTTTTTTTTTTTTATTGCATTTAATTATTTATTGAATCTTCATATTTGAAATGATAATAAGTATTCAAATCTTAATACTAAAAAGAAAATAATAAGCCCAGCCAGTGCTAGACAAAAATTTTTATGATACTAAAAATATTTCACATCAACTGATCCAGTCATCTATTTTGCGCTTGAGTTAAAGCAAGGGTATCCCTCCTTCTCAACCGATTGTGACCACTAAAGTTAAGGATGTCTCGTGCAAGTGGGTTTGTATGGTGTTCAAGTTTGCTGACATACTTTGACGCATATTTTGTAAATTCGACTTTTACTAATGGCACGCCTAGATCTTTGTGGATTCGAGAATTTTTAACATACCATGGAGCTGCAGTAATTATACGGTGAATTTTATTTTGATCCCTTTGAATTTTTTCAATGTTTGATGCTGAGGCAGTACCCCATAATTGAATTCCATAACACCAGATTGGCTTTAGAATTGCATTGTACAACAAAAGTTTGCAATCCAATTTCAATGTAGAGTTTCTGCCGATTAACCAATTAAGTTGCACTGCTTTTAATCTCATTTGTGTAAGTTTCGCTTCAATATGAGACTTCCAAGTTAAACGGCGGTCGAGGTGAATGCCGAGGTATTTGACTTCATTATGTTGAGGAATAATTTGATTATTTATTCTGATGGACGAGCAGGTATCTTTTCGCAATGTGAAAGTGATATGAATACATTTTTGTTCATTTACCCTGATTTTCCAAAGCTCTAGCCAATTCTCTAGTTTATAAACATAATTCTGCAAATTCTGTGATGCAACTTGGTGGTCCTTATGGACGCTGACAAAGGCTGTATCGTCTGCAAAAGTTGACGTGTGGATTTTGGGGTCTGACGGCATGTCGGAGGCATAAATCAAATATAAAGTAGGGCCCAGTATGCTACCCTGTGGCACACCTGATTCAATTGGCTGAGCGGTACTTAAAAAATTGCCTTCTTTGATTTTAAATTTGCGACCGTATAAATAACTTTCCATGAGTTTATGGGTGTTAGCAGGCAGAGTTAATTTAATTTTGTGCATTAAACCGTAATGCCAAACTTTGTCGAACGCTTGGGACACATCAAGGAAAAGGGCGGAGCAGTATTTTTTATCTTCAAACGACCCTCTTATCACATTTACCAATCTGTGAGTTTGTTCGATGGTACTGTGTTTAGCTCTGAATCCGAATTGATGATTTGGAATACATTCAGTGTCATTCAGAATTGGAGTCAACTTAGTCATTAACAATTTTTCGAACAGTTTAGATATTGTCGGCAGTAGGCTAATTGGCCTATATGACTCCACTTTGGTGTGGTCCTTCCCTGACTTAGGAATCATAGTGATCATAGACACCTTCCAATCTGCAGGATAGTATTCTAGGCGTAAAATAGCGTTGAAGATAAAGAGGATAACTCCACAAGCATTTTATTGCTGATTTTATCCATACCTGGAGCCTTTCTAAGGTTCAGAGTACCAATAGCGTTTTGGACATCACGAAAGTTTAGTCTTAGGGGTACAGGAGGCCTTATAACAAGTGGTGGCAAATCAGATTCGTTATTATTTGAATTGTTTATAGTAAACACATTTCTCAAATGGTTAACAAATAATGTCCCTTTCTCGGAATCATTTCTAGCCCAGTCACCAGTCGGATTTCGCAAAGGAGGTTTTCCTCTCACTGGTCTTTTTAAACCTCTTGCCGCCCTCCATAACGAGTAGTCAGATTGTGGGGTACTATCAAGACCCTCCAAGTAAGATTTAAGTGAGGCCGTTCTTTGGGTTTCTAAGAATTGTCTTAGTATATCTCTGCATACCCGTAGCCTAGCTTTCAGTTCAGGAGACCTGTGAATTTGCCACTCTCTTCTAACTCTTCTTTTTTCTGACAGGAGATGATCGAGTTCAGCGAAATAAGTTCTATTTGTCCCACTTCTCCACTCAACGTCGTATGTGGAGGCGTGATATACAGCTCTTCGTATGTCCTCAGTAAACTTGCCAATCGACCCATCAATATCCTCGGTAGTTCTCAACACTACATTTTCCGTGCAGTGGGAACTTAAATACTTTTTATACTTTATCCAACTTACTCTGGTTTTAGATATGTCCCGAAATGGAGAGCCATTCCCTTGAAAGGAAAAAATAGAAGGAGAGTGATCTGAAGACAAGTCTAATGAAGGCTCCACTTGTATCGATTCTACAGGGATATTTTTCACTACTCCGAAGTCCATAACATCGGGAATCTTCCGTCGGTCCGTCGGCCAGTAGGTGGGATGCCCGCTTGAGAGTACATCTAATCCCATTTTGGCAATGGTGTTGAAGAGTTCACGACCCTTCGGGGTCACCAAACGTGAACCCCAAAAAGTGTGTTTGGCGTTAAAGTCACCAGCAACTAAAAATCTAGCTCCAAGGGAATTGAAGAAGCTGTAGTATTGGTGTTCTTTTATTGAAAATCGAGGCGGCGAATAAATTGATGATAAAACAAAATTGTATTGACAGAATTCAATACAAATGTTTGTTGCTTGTAGGTAATCCTCACATATGTTGTTCATTAAATAATGTTTTATTCTGTTCTTTATAAGAATTGCCGATCCTCCACATGCTCTTCCGCGGGGATCTTTAGTATCATACAACACGTAGCCATTAATTTTGAAGTACGCTGTCGCCGTCAAGTGAGTTTCAGCAATCATCATGACATCAATCTGCTTATCCATCAGGAAGTGCTCCAGTTCGTTTTTATGTTGACGGAGGCCGTTCGCATTCCAAAAACAAATTTTTATACAAATCATTTCTTTAAAATGGCTTGTAAGATAGTGGATTGCATTTTCAGTATTTCCTGCATCATGGATGTCATAGTGGTCGTAAAAGTGTTCATGGTTTGGACAAGTGTCTGCAATGTAGTCTCTACAGTGTTAATATTAGACTCAGAATATTGGGGTTTAGGTTCCTGCTCCAGACCTGGCATATTAGATTTAACGACGTTTGCGTAAGAAACTTGTCTAGAACTAGGCGCGTTTACATGACTAGTGGACCGTAATAATTGAGGGAAATTGTCACTCGATGCTAAATTTGGCTGTTGACGATTAGGCAATACTGACGTCTTGTTGGTTCTTATGCCTTTCAAATGAGTGTAAATTGGACAACCTCTATAATTTGCGGTATGATTACCTCCGCAGTTACTGCATTTTTTGATTTTTGAGTCAGTTCTCGACTTATCGCATTGAGCAGTTGCATGTAGCTTCCCACGCGCAACACAAACAGTCGGCAATTTACAATACGCCTTGGTGTGACCAAATTCTTGACAGTTGAGACACTGGACGGGTCCCTGACGCTTATGAGGTTCTTTCACGGTGATTCTACGATGCAGAAGGTACATCAGATTGTAGATGGGATGGGACTCATTTTTCTTTAAGACAACATCTCCAGGTTCCAATTCTACCCTGAACATGGGCGGAGGGATCTTTTCACGGTTTCTAATATTCACTACGCTCTTGATTTTGAACCCTTTGTCCATTAAACCGGTCTTTATCTCCGCAGGATCAACACACGGGTCTATACCCTTTAGAACGACTTTGAGTCCTTTTGCGCTTTTGAGCTGGTAGGTATAGAAATCCCTAGTCTCCCTTTCCAGCTGGTTGGACAATTTTCGAAAATCATCTTCCCTATTCACTTGGATCTTTGTCTCGCAGATATTTCCATGTTTAATTGAGGTTACGCTAAACATGTTTTCACCTATTACCGAAACAATTCCTTGTACCAATTTACTGGAAGTCGGCTCTCTCAGATAAATTGGTGGGGGCTTAAACGTCTTCTTAGGAAGTTCTGGCTCATCCGTCTGGAGGAGAGCAAACCTATTTTGATTATTACTCACGGTCTTAGGAGCTTTTGAATTTGATGACACTTGAGCAGACGTCGGGCTCCTCTGTCGCTTGAGAACGGTGATGTACTTATCCATACCTACTTGTTTTTTTGGTTTGACTGCACTGTTTGATGAAGATGATGTTTTTTCATCTGTTGAAATCACTATATTGGGCGAACAGGAACGACGCCGTTCTGCGGCTCTTGTAGTGAGAAGATTCTCCACCGTTTTTTTAATGGATTCTTCCTCAGAGACCCATTTAGTTTTTCTAGACGAGCTAAGCTCTTTCTCAGAATTACATCTGAGAGGAACACTCATACAATTTTTATGCGATTTTTAGTGTTTTTTTTAATTACCGATATTACCGTAGATTTTTTTTTTAACCTATTACGAGTTATTTTTTCACTTTTTTGTTTTATTTTAACCTATTGCACTTTTTCACCTATTACGATTTTTTCACCGAAAATTCAGCCGCACTAAAAGTAACACGTCCGAACAGTTTGATGAGACGAGACTGAATGAATGAAAAAAATTATTGACAATTTCGTTTACATTCGAACTGCTCACTATACAGGTGATATCAGTCAGGAAAATGAAGCCTGGAAACTTTGGTTACCGCAAGGATTAAGAGCAGGTGTAATAAAAAAATTTCATGACTCCCCTATAGCAGCACACGGAGGTATGGTGAAAACATTAGAATTAATTCGCAGGAAATTTTATTGGCCAGGCATGGTTCGCGACGTTAGGAAATATATAGGCTCATGTGATGTATGTAAAGAATGTAAAGCCCCAAATACAATTTTAAAGCCAACTATGGGAAAGCAAGTAGTTACTTCAAGACCTTTTCAGAGACTCTATGTAGACATCTTAGGACCGTATCCACGCAGCAAACAAGGCAATATTGGTATACTAATAGTTCTTGACCACATGACAAAATTCCACTGGTTATGCCCACTTCGAAAATTTACATCTTCTGTCATTCAAAAGTTTTTACTAGAACAAATATTTCACGTTTATGGTGTTCCAGAGACGTTAGTGAGTGATAATGGTTCGCAGTTTAAGTCTAATGAGTTCAACTCATTTTTAACACATATGGGCATTAGACACACCTACACTGCCATCTATTCACCACAATCAAATGCCTCAGAAAGGGTTAATAGGTCCATTATATCCGGCATTAAATCTTATTTGAAAAAGGATCAAACGCTATGGGACAAAAACTTAAGCTCATATGCTCTGCTTAGAAATTTAAATTCACTTGATGAATCTGCAATAATTTTAGAAAAAGATGATAAGCTTCAGCTCATTCATAAAGAACTTAAAAAACATATCGACAAAGCCTGTGAACGAAACAAAAATCAATATAATTTAAGGGCCAGACCAATTACCTATGACGTAGGACAATACGTTTATCGCAGGAATTTTGCACAATCAAATTTCGAGAAAAAATTTAATTCGAAACTTGCTCCCACTTTTTTGAAATCAACAATAAAAGAAAAAATAGGAAACAATTGTTATGTATTAGAGGATGAAAACGGAAAAATTTTGGGAACTTATCACGCAAAAGATTTGCGTGTCTAATATCGCTTCCTCCTAATACTGTTGTCAATAGACCTGTATTATGTGGTTTGTAATATACGAATCTTACAGAAATGGAAAAATAACCTAAGATCAATTTTTCTACTTAATTATATTATAAAAACATTGTTTTACAAAATTCTTATTTTTTACCTTTGTTATAATATAATAATTAAAATTATAAGATATATCTGTTTGATTATAAATATGTATTTTTTTAAATCTTCTAAAATCATAACTACGTAACATGTAACACAATAACTAACATTCTCATTGCTTGACATTATTATTAGTAACATACGTCTCCATTGACATTTTTGTTATACGCAAGTTTGCATTTTTTTTGTTGTTTGGTGATGTTATAGAATGTAATAGGGCGAAATATTTTATACACATTAACTGGTTTATTTTTGGATATTGTCTTAACTATAGTGTTAAACTAAATTCCTAATGTTAAAGTGATATTAACATTTGTTATGATAATCTATTTTACGAATGATACACGAAAGAAGATGAGATACTTTGTTAAATAAATAGATTTTTTTTCAACAATTCAGATAATTTTTAATACATTTTTTTTAATGTGTAAATTAGCTGTGTTTAGTTATAATACTCATAGTTACCATTCACTGGTAGATATTCTGACCAATGTTGTCAACACATTTTTATGGAACGGTTGCAAGCAAACAATTCAAACATTTGATTGACCATAACTCAAGCTTTAAAACTCTTAAACTTGTGAAGCGAGGTGTGCTAATAGAAATTGCATTAGGCAATAATTCTTTTCCCTCCATCAGCGAACAACTTCACTAGCAATAAAAGATATAGAACAACCTTTCAAGAAACCTGCCGCAGAAACATAATTGTAATAACTATATCTACATTAAAGTTATTTTTTTAAATAAATCTTCGCAAAGGTAATTGCATAAATTTGTTTGTTAACGTAATCTTATTCTCATATTTTTTTCCATAACTTCTTCTATTTTTTTATTAGAATCATTTTTAAAACATACAAAAGCTCTTCTACTTAAAACAAGAAAAAAAGAGAAAACGCAATTAAATTTATTTTTATCTTTGTGGTGGACTCATTATTTGAGCCACCACTGTGTAAATTTTATATCAAGCATATGAATATTTGATTCACTTTGTACATTAATTTACCGATATGTATTCTCTTCAATTTGCTGCGAAGACATGAAATTCTGATTATTAACTTAAACAACAGAATCAATACCATATGAAATTTAAAACAAATAAGTAAAAGAAATCAAGTTGTGCTTACACCGCGGTAGAAGCTTAGGATTATTTGCCTGATTATAAATCACACCAAATACCAACCATACAGAAATTTCCAATCTAACCATTAAATACAAAAAAAGTTGAAACTAAAATATTGTAAAAAAAAAAAATCAACCTAAAACATTGGATGTCAATTAAATATTAAATGGCAACTACAACTTTATGAGGAATTTGTCCCAACCAAGGAAATTTGTGTCATCCAATTCTATGATGGAAGTGTCGAGGGAGAAATATCTATAATAATATTACTTTTGTTGTCCCCGTAAATATATTGGCTACTAATAAAAAAAAAGTAAATTTCATAATGCTACAATAAAATTTAAATAAGATGTGCCACAAGCTTAAGAAATAAAACACAGATAGAATTTTAAAATTTGTAGCTAAAGCAAATAACACAAAAAACCAAAAAAAAAAAAAAAAAAAATCAATATCACAGAATTTAAAGAATTAAAAAATTTATGTTGCCTACAGTCATATTTTTAAGCATTATGGAATTTACATTTCAATATTTAATCTGATTTTAATAATTTCTTTAATTATTTAAGGTAGCTAAGTAATGATAAATTTTTTTTCATGGAAATACCCATCATTATTTCTTTTCTCTCACAACACACATAATATTGTAAACATATCTACAAAAAGAACACTTCAAGAACCAGCAATTGAAGAGGCCTCATCAACCGCTGCTCTCAACATTTTTTTTGGTAAGTGAAAACAACTTTGTATATATGTATGTATATAATAATTAAGATATAAATAGGTTTAGGTCAGAGGTGATCATTTCATAGAACAATTGCTTATTGGCCCAACCCACTACTTTGTTATGCTCTTTTAATTCAGTTGTCTTTCATAAGGCAAATGGTACACATGCTTAGCGGATGCTTTGAATGTTTTTTTAAAACAGTACGTTAAAAAAGTATGGTACCATCACGAGAATTATTTGTAATCAAAAATGCATTTGGTAATTCTCAATGCCTTTTGTGTTATAAAACATTTAAAGGTCAATGGGAAACCCGTTTTTAATTTTCAAGATGGGTTTAAAGATTTTGATGCCCTTGAACCATTTCTTGATCTTTTTAAAGCCCCCTTTAAAGTTGAAGTTACAAAATATGAGTTAAAAATACAAACGGAACTCAATATTTTGCGAAGCGAAATAATTTTTTAATATTTTTTAAACCGAAACAATTTTTTAGGTTTACTATTTTATAAAAATCGATCGTTTACTTTTTCGTTTTACTGTACCTTTAAATTTGTCTCATTTTCTCACCAATACATAAGCATTTAAATTTTGATCACCTCTGGTTTAGGTCAAGCTTTAAATTCGTTGTAAATATATTGCTTAGAGAGGTGCTAAAAATAGCTTGTCAACATTCTATAAATAGATTTTAGTTTTTTTCCCATATTGAAAACGAATACATTATTTCTTTGGTACTCTATTGTCGGTCGAAAACACAGTATATATTTTTTTTTGTCGAAAGTCTAAACAATATTCTAGTGTTTGCAATTTGAGTAAAAACTATAATATTAATAAGCTTAATTAAAAAGAAAAAAAAATTTTTAAATTATGAATTTGATATAAGTCTAGATCATTAATAAGTTTATTTATAAGTTTCATAGTATTAATGATATCATTAGAGCGTTGTCTAGTTAACATATTTTCGCGGTTTGTACGATTAAAATATCATGATTATTTTTGAAATTTTGTTAATAAAAAAAAAAAAATCAATTAACGATGGAAGAATAATTTGTACAAAATTTCTTACGTAATGTGAAGTGATGAGAAAGTGGTAGACGATTGTGGGATTTTAGGTAGAATTTCAGCGCCACTAAAATCAATGGTAGGGAGGGTAAAGACGCGCTAATCTATCACCTAACACCTGTGGTAGATTGTTAAATGCTTTTTTTTATGGTTGATCATTGTATTTTTTCCCCGTCTTAAGTTGATCTAAATAGGGGTTAATTGCTATCTGGATTTGTGTAAGAAGATCAACTCCAGCCCATATTTTTTTAGAACTACGGGAGTCTAAAATAATATTTATGATGAACGTTATTTATTGACTAAAGGAAGTGTTGAAAACAAGAACCCCCCCCAACCGACTGACCACTAGTAGTTATCAATGGCTCCCATTTGTTTTCATACTTCGTCGTAGAGCATCAATAGTTAATAGTACCTAAATTTACTACAACTGAATAGAAGTAGTTTAGTAGGAATCATTTTTGTGACCGTTCCTTTTGGTGACATTTGTTCATCACATAAATTGGCGCCCAACGTGGGGCATGAAGGTTTAGTATTTTATTCTATAAAGTTAAAAATATTAGATTTTCTTTGCTCTGCATCAAATTATTCATATTTTTACTTTAAAATTTTTAGATTTCATTAACATACAAATTTATTAACTTTATGTGTAATCAAAACTGAGATTTCAAATAATTTCTAGAGTTATTCGGATTTCGATTATGTGAGGTTTTCAGGTTCGGATATATCGACCAAAAATATACTATTAATCCTTTTGGACTTCCAGAAAATATTATACATAAAAGTAATAAATTTGGTATTAGTTTATATAGTTTTTGAACATCATTCTTTTAATGTAACTTAGTTATCGATATCCTGATTTTTCCCAGGATATACAATATATTTGCTTAGTTGCTGCAATTTATTGTCCGTTAAAATCAGTTTGTAATAAATGACGAAAATGCATATCGGTTAGTTTGTGTTTAAAATGGTGTTTAAATACTATTTGAACCCCATAACATGGATTAGTTTTCCTATCAACCATAAAAAAAAAAAAAATGTTGAAATACCCTTTCAAATTCATATCACTTATTGTAAGAAATTGTTTGTAAAGTAATTTTCGATCATTTTTAGAAACCAAATTTTTGCAAGAAATTAATTTGTAATTTTTTTTATTGATGAATGATTCTTGCTAAAATTTGATAAAATTTAATTTGAATGAATTTTCCCCGATTCAGTTTTCTGATTTTGAACAACATTATTTTCCAATTTTATAAATTGTGTTTTGTTTTTTTTTTTTGTTGGGATTATATATGAATTACATATTTGTCCTTATTTTGGAAAAAAAAAACATATTTAATTACATATTTTGGCACTTGTTCTTATTTATTTTTTTTGCATGATTTTAGAAAAAAAAACATATATATATTTTCATCTTATTTTTTTGAAACATATTGGAATAACTATTCGAAGACACAAAATTTTAAATTATTTTTCTTTTACAATTTTTCGTAGAAGTATCTATATTATTTTACCAAGGTATATTCTTGAGTAGATTTCTAAACCTCAGTTTTTTTTAGTAATTTTTATATTTTTATTATGGAACGATCACCTCCACAACAATTACAGCCTTCTGCTGTACATAAAGATCAGAACTGTATACTTTGTAGTGAGATAATGACTGAAAATCAAGATTGCTTGATTATTTCAGAGTGCAATCATGCGTTTCATCGCCACTGCATTGAAAATCATTTGGCTAACTCTTCTGCTTGCCCTTCATGTAAACGACCTTGGTCATTAGCAGAATTGAAGACAGTAAATATTCAAGATTCATCCCAAGTGTGTAACGTGCCGTTCCAAATATATATACATACATAAGAATAAAACTTAATATATAACACTAGAAGCACTAGTTGTATGTAATAATAGAATACACACACGCACACACACAAACTCAGTAGCTGAGAGTAATACGTACAAACTGGTTACAGTTGGATGTATGTTGATATAATTCCCAAGTAGTTTATTTTTATTTCTATATAAGTATTCAGAGTTGTATGATAAAAGGGAGATTTCTCTCTCTTGTAGTTTGCCGATTGTAAGAATTTCCGAATCTTTCTTACACTCATACTAACCGTATCGTAGAATTATTGTAGCCGATTGTGAGAACTCCCGAATTTTTTCTCGCATTCGTATTTTAGTAGTCATAATCAAATTCAAGAACTTCCGAATTCTTCTTGAATTAGTCTTAGTTTGACCGATCGTAAGAACCCCCGAATTCTTTTTACAATCGTATTTTTGCATCCGTAGTTAGCCGACCGTAAGAGCTCCCGAATTCTTCTTACAATCGTATTTATCCGTAGCCGAACTCAAGAACTTCCGAATTCTTCTTGACTTCGTTATAGCTTGCACCGATCGTAAGAGCCCCCGAATTCTTCTTACGATCGTATTTTTGCATCCGTAGTTAGCCGATCGTAAGAGCTCCCGAATTCTTCTTACAATCGTATTTATCCGTAGCCGAACTCAAGAACTTCCGAACTCTTCTTGACTTCGTTATAGTTTGCACCGATCGTAAGAGCCCCCGAATTCTTCTTACGATCGTATTTTGCATCCGTAGTTAACCGATCGTAAGAGCTCCCGAATTCTTCTTACAATCGTATTTTTGCATCCGTAGTTAACCGATCGTAAGAGCTCCCGAATTCTTCCTACAATCGTATTTATCCGTAGCCGAACCCAAGAGCTTCCGAATTCTTCTTGGCTTCGTTATAGTTTGCACCGATCATAAGAGCCCCCGAATTCTTCTTACAATCGTATTTTTGCATCCGTAGTCGAATTAGTTAGCCGATCGTAAGAGCTCCCGAATTCCTCTTACCATCGTATTTTTGCGTCCGTAGCCGACTATAGATACTAGACTGCTAAACAACCCGAACTATATTTCACTACAAACTTTCGTTTGTTCTTTTCTTTATTTTCTCCGAGGATCTACCGTCTCACCGCTACTACGTTTCATCATCAATATCTACCGTCCCGCTGCTACTACGTTTCATCATCGTATAAGTTTCTACCATCCCGCCGCTACTACGATTCATCATTTCAACGGATTCGAATTCCTGAATACCTTCGTAGATTTAAGTATTTAATAAGTAGATTAAGGTTTCGTTAATAAAAGCTTTGTTTTGAATATTTTTTATATAACACCCAAAAATATTCGTTTTTTATTTCAAAGGAAGCAGACCTCTGAATCGAACCTTGGACAGACTGAGACATACCTCAGCTGGAAAAATAAACTGCATTACAATGGCGCCCGAGCAGGGACCCGATTCCAAGAACGCACCCAGTGGAAAAACTTCGCAGACAACCACCAACGAACTTGGATCGGGCCAAGAAAAAAGCAACGAAACCCAATCTACTCATAATACGCTACACACCGACTCACTAGGCTGGGTATATCTTCTTCGCAAAGATAAATTAATTGAAGTATGTCGACAGTACAATATCCCTATAACCGATCGGGCTACTGTTGACCAACTTCGTCGTCAACTAATTGAACTTATACGATTGAAACGGCAGCGAGCATCTTCGGAAAACCTTCTTCGTTTATTATAGGAGGAAGTTTTGAATGAAGAGAGAAAACCCCTAATAGATGAGCCGGTAACAATTCAAGTACCCTCCATCGATCATCGGAAATCATCGTCAAATACTCCAAGTGACGCAGAGGTAATGTCAACCATCCGAAGGTGGGATTTAACGTACGATGGTGGCGATGATTTAATGGATTTTATCGAACGGCTTGAGGAACTGGCGGATTGTTACGGTTTTAATCGTAGTCGTTTACTCCTCTCATTATTAGAAATTTTAAGAAATAAGGCTTTGCAGTGGTATCGTGTCAAACGGGAGCAAATAGTGACATGGGAGCAGTTCAAAGAAGAAGCTAGTCGTTTCTTCTTGCCAAAGCGATACCATGCACATCTAGAAGAAAACATCTATCATCGTAAACAAGGTCCTAGAGAAAAAGCAAAGGATTATATTATGTCCCTACAGGCTCTTATTCGACAACATCCCGAATTAAAAAAGCTAAATCATACTGATCGTATTTACGATGGCTTACGTTGCGAGTATAAATTATATGTCCGCAGGAGTGACTTCAACTCACTAGACGAATTGATAGAGTTAGCAGACGAATATGAACTTCTTCGGAAAGACGAAGCTAAGCAGGGAAAACCACAACCAAACCATTACATTGACGTCTTACCACATAACTATCGACGGGAAACACACTGTTGGCATTCCAAACAACCCGGCCATTTCCGAGCTCAATGCTCTGACCCTGGTCGTATATTTTGTTCATGGTGTGGTGAAGATGATGTAATGTCTAGAGATTGTGTATGCGTTCGGGGTGAAACGAACGTAGATGGTCGATTCTATCTCACCATTTCCATCTTTAATACCCCTATACGGGCATTGGTAGAAACTGGTGCTACTCTCACTTATATCGGACAGAGAGTACGATACTTACTTGAAACGCATAACGTCCGACCTAGAAACCATCAACGAACCCTGCAGTTGACCGACGGTTCATTTACATCTAGTGCCAACGTTTATCCCCTCGTCGTTGAAGCTAACGGAAAGGTTACACACCTGTTGGCTTCATCCCTTGACACCCTAGCCGAACCAATTATTCTTGGGATGGGTTTTCTTCGTCGACGAAAAGCCACACTTATAATCGACGGGATTAAGCTACAGGCCGTGCCCTCTGGGTCAACGAATCAACTTTATACAGCACATTCCATAGTCTCACGCAACATTTTTAAACCCGAACAAGAAAGTCAACTTCAAACTGTTCTTGCATCAACGAATAAATCTTCGGAACCTTTAACAATAATAAAATCCGGAAAATCCAGCTGGTACGAACAAATTATAGTTAAGCTCCGATCTTCTCCTGAAAAATTTCCCGATTACCAATTAGGTAACGGCAGACTCTTCCGCCACTTCAAGACAACTTCGGCAAAAAAGTATAAAAGACCGTACACCAAAAAACCATCACTCAGTTGTAAGATGGAACGCAAACCGACCAGACCCTTGCCACCAGGCCAAATTAAAAAATATTTAAGGCAGACAGCCATGCCCAGACATATACCCACATTTTTGCCCACATTTGAGGCAAGACCGAAAATACATACGGTCGAAAGTGCCCCACTAGCCCAATCAGGCAATATGGAAGTGGATAGGTTGGCGCAAAAAGTATGGGACAAAAGAGTGGTAAACCCTCTATACTGTGTATCCGACGGGCCGCCGCCGCTAGCACCGTTATCAACTTACACTACAGCAGATAAAGGAAAAACCAACAATCTACCCCCAGTCAAGCCACCCAAAACGGATGGGGTAAGACAGCACGAGGAGGATTTCCAAAATGATGTACTAGCTTTAAACACACCTGACTTAAGTGAAGAAGAGGAATCGGAAGATTTATTTAAGGGAATAACAATAGATATTCCCCCTAACACGAAACGCACCAGGTGGATGATATACCCAAAAGGTAGACCCAAAATCGAGGTAAAAGTAACAAATAGGATGGTACGTCTCCGATGTCAGGGCAAAGTAAAAACGTTTTGCCGCGGTGAAAAAGGAATAAATAATGAATCCATTTAAAATTTTTTAATTTTATATATGTATATTTTTTTTTTGCATCCCGTATTATATGAACTATGTTTTTTTTGAAGAAATGAATTTGTCTTAATTATTATGAATTATTTAAAATTTTTTTTTAAAAATTTTATATATGTATATTTTTTTTTTTGCATCCCGTATTATATGAATTATATATTTTTTTTTAAGAAATGAATTTATTTTAATTATTATGAATTATAATATATTGTGTTAGAGAAAAAAGAAGAAAAGAAAAAAAAAACAAAACATAAGCACTTAGGTTACGAGCCGAAGCTCTTAACAGTTCGGTAAATTTTACCTTAAGGTAGTGTAGGTCAAAAGACCAAAACTCGTCTTAGTGCACAAATGTTTTCTTTTTTTTTTGTTTAAAGTAGGAGGGGAATGTAACGTGCCGTTCCAAATATATATACATACATAAGAATAAAACTTAATATATAACACTAGAAGCACTAGTTGTATGTAATAATAGAATACACACACGCACACACACAAACTCAGTAGCTGAGAGTAATACGTACAAACTGGTTACAGTTGGATGTATGTTGATATAATTCCCAAGTAGTTTATTTTTATTTCTATATAAGTATTCAGAGTTGTATGATAAAAGGGAGAGATCTCTCTTGTAGTTTGCCGATTGTAAGAACTTCCGAATCTTTCTTACACTCATACTAACCGTATCGTAGAATTATTGTAGCCGATTGTGAGAACTCCCGAATTTTTTCTCGTATTCGTATTTTAGTAGTCATAATCAAATTCAAGAACTTCCGAATTCTTCTTGAATTAGTCTTAGTTTGACCGATCGTAAGAACCCCCGAATTCTTTTTACAATCGTATTTTTGCATCCGTAGTTAGCCGACCGTAAGAGCTCCCGAATTCTTCTTACAATCGTATTTATCCGTAGCCGAACTCAAGAACTTCCGAATTCTTCTTGACTTCGTTATAGCTTGCACCGATCGTAAGAGCGGTCAATTTATATGCAGTGCATGGTATGAAGTATGGTTTTCCGACCAACGTTTTCGCAACAATAATTTTGAATGCTTGGAAGAATCTGTGAAGCCGTTCAAAACTGCACACCAATGTTTAAATAGACACTGGGTGAAGGAAGATTCAGCCATTCCAAATTTAAAAAAATTTTAATATATGTGCCGAACGAGCCATTAAAGAAGTGAAAGATTTATATTCGTTTTGTAGAAATGGAAGAACCTTGAATTTGAAATTTATTTCTTCTAATGTCAAATTAAATAATTAAAAATATTTCCAATGTAAGAATTTTTTAATTTTCGTTTTCAAGTATAACAAAACAAAACAAAAGCAAGCGAAAACAAATAGCAAAAGCGGTTAACAGCTATACATTGCCAATGCAAATGTACATGTTTGTGTGTATATGCGCATGTAAATTTTAAAATCGTTTGGTGCGTGAACTTTTTTGAATGAAATAAAAAACTAAAAACGCAGTTAACATTTTTTTAATGTTTTTCATCGTGAATGGGCATGTAAAACATAGGTTAAAAAAATAGAATACCCCTAATGTACATACATATACATATGTCTACAGTACAAATGGTATCTTCATAACAACTATTACATAGAAGAAATGTCGACATCTACTACAAGACGATCAAAAACAATTGCTAGCATGTTTCCTATTCAGTACGGAAGGAGAAGCATCATAAATTGTGTCCATTCTTTTTATTAAAATACATATTACTTAAATAAAAATAAACATAATTATAGAGATGCATTAACAATTACATTAAAGTGAGTAGTCGACTACCTGTTGTTGATGGCGGCACAGAGTACTCTTTCAACTCTGTGCCAGCGGTGAATAATTTTATCTAAAAGCAAATGTTTACTACTGAACTTACTTTTTATGTAATAAGAAGTAATAAAACACATGTTTTTTAACATTTCGATTAAATTATGTGCAATAATTCATATTATTTTCAGTATTCCATTAGGGTACTTAAATAATCAATTGTAATTATATTCATCACTAAGTATAAAATGAGAGCGAAAATAACATATTATTGCCAACATAAAACTACAAAAACATTAAAACCGACAAATTGTTAATTTACTCTTATGGTGTAGTTATGAATACAAATTTTTATCAGTAGCTATAAAACAAAAAGAAACTTATAACTATTATCAGCTTATAAGTTAAAATTTGAAATTTTTATGAATTAGACCGTTAGTAAATAATGTTCATTATACCCTACACCACCATAGAGGTGGGGGGGGGGGTATATTGGATTTGTGCATGTGTTTATAACGCCCAGAAATATTGGTCCAACACCCACCTTAAAGTATACCGTCCGACTCAGAATCACTTTCTGAGTCGATTTAACGATGTCCATCCGTCTGGCTGGCTGGCTGTCCATATAAAGCTTGTGCGCAGAGTACAGGTACAGAGTACAATTTTGAAGATATTTCGATAAAATTTGGCACATGATATTTTTTCGGACCAAGGATGGATGGGATTGAAACTAGTAGAAATCGGTCCATTATTTCACTTGGCCCCCATACAAATGTACTCCCGAAATTAAGGTTTAAAGATCATAAATGTTTGAATTACGCAAGAAACGAAACAAATTTCATCACAAATGAGTGGTAAATGAAACCAAATCACATCTAAAAATTTTGTACAGATCGGTGCATAATTACTCGTAGCTCCCATATAAGGCCCATTTCCGAAAATCCCTTTAAAGAGCATAACTCACTCAAAAATGTTGGTATCAAAATTATATTTAACACAAATATATCCTATATGTATATAAACAATGCGGTACAATTTTATTGTGATCGGCCCATAATTAGTCGTAGCTCCCATATAAGGCCCATTTCCGAAAATCACTTTAACCTCCATAAATCTTTTAAAAGTATTTATATCGAGATAACGTGTAACATACGCAATATTTATATTCACATAAATTATGACACTAAATTTTTGGATGGTCGGTCCATAATAGGTCAAATCTCCCATATAGCTCACATTTCTGAAAAACTGTTTTATATATATACTGGGTGTAGGGTATTATATGGTCGGGCTTGACCGACTATACTTTCTTACTTGTTTTTTAAATATGTTCACACTATCTATCAGATGTTAAAGGTAAACACAACAAAACACAACACTTCCTACGACGAATTTACACAGCGAATTTTCACCGACTAAGCCCCGGTTTACATGATGATTTTAACGACGTTGCTTTTGGTTTGTTGGCGAACGTTGTAGTGAAGCAAGCGGGATAGGAAAAAAAACACGATTTCTGTTTTCATGTTGTTTTTTCATATTTCTCTTTACACTCATTTCTGTTTTTGTTGTTTCGTTTTATTTTTGTAAACAAGAAAATAATTATTTCGTTTGGATTTCTGAAATTACTTATTTATATGTGTGATGTTTTTAGTGCGTGCATTATGTCCATAATTTAAAATTATTTGTTAAAAGACAAAGAACATTTTTTAATACGAACAATGAACTAAAGAACGACGTCGAAAAAACAACGTCGTATAAATGCAAACAAATTTTCGTAGCATCTTCGAAAGAGAATTAATAAAAAACGACGTCGTAAAAATCATCATCTAAACCGGGCCTAATTCGTCATGTTGGGTGAAATTCGTTGTTCGTTCCAGTTGTGTTCCTAGCATGAAGTGTTGTCAGCTGAACATTTTTCATTTAGTATTTTATTTAGCTGTTTTACAAAATATTTGCATAATTTTTAGGTTTTTACATATATATGTATATAGATGGAGAACTTAAATAATCAATTCAATAAAAATATGTAATTAAATATAAGACTATAACTATTTCTGGCCACTAAATAAATATTCGCCGAGTAATTAGCACATTGTTTTGATAATAACTTTAATAAATGCTAAAATCAAAAAAATCGGTATAGTAGTTACATATATTTAGAGTCATGTGACAACCTTAAAAAAAATTTATATATTTCAAAAATGTTTTGCTATTTTGTCTAAATATATTTAAATACTTACGGTCTAATTCATAAACACATTATAACAGGGTAATAAGGCAATGAGAGGCAAAATACGAAGTCACTTTATATTATAAGTCACTTGTATGTGTTGATATTTTTATTGTGTTCTCTACCCAACTTTAACCATTTAATAAAGTGACACTTAAATGCTTGTTTGCAAAATATTTAAACAGATACGAGAAAATTTGTGTTTTTTTGTATAAAAGATAAAAAAAAGTGATTAACCTTTATGTCAACAGCTGAAAAATTATACTTACGTCAACAGCAAGCATACCCGGGTATGCAAGCACATTTTATATGGGAATTCACACATTTCTAAATATGTTTCTGTTTTATATGTTTTATTTGGATTTTGTTTGTGTTTTTCCCCTACTTTGAATTGTTTTTATTCATGCATATACTTAAATTTTGTATTCGTCTTCATGTATGAATATTTACAATTAGGGACAAACACTTATTAGTTGCTCAATTCTATGAACATGAAAATCCAACAAGGAATGAAAAACTGACCACATTTATGATCTGATTTGTCCAATTTTATTCAAACATCAGAATATAGTAGAAAACACTTCTAGTGAGGATATCATGAAGTTTCAGATAGATATAATGGCCACTTTCAGAGATACAGAGTTTTTAAAATTCAAAACATACCCGGGTATGTAGCTGTTGACATAAAGGTTAAAGAAGTAAAAATGTTTACAATAAATTTGGCTAAGTCGGTATAAGTGACTTTTTTCAAATCACTTCCAAAATTTTATTACTCATAGAGTTTTAAATTGTGATTAAAATAAAAATTTTTTTTGGCGGCGGCGCCTATTTTCGAGTGGGCGGGGCTCCAAAGTTTATAATATATTTATATATATCTTGAAAACTACATTTCTTTATTAGACGATATATATATATATATATCGCATGATAGGCATTATAATGACCTTTCCTACGAAAGTCAAGAAATCAAGCTTCAATTTAATGTATAATATGACCATGTAGGTAATATAGATCCGAAGATATTAAAGAAAGATTATGACATTTCACCATAAAAAATACAATCTTTACTATGATAAGCCGGTGTTCTGTATACCATAGAGGAGAAAATCCTTACGCCCGGCTGTAGGCCGGCAATACAGGAAATCTTAAGCCGGTAAACTGTATACCATAGAGAAGAAAATTCTTTCCTGTATACAAAATTTTGAAGAATTATGTTTTTTTTTTAATTTTTCAGATCCTATAATTGGTCCATATTTTCTAATATAATATATATGGTTGGAAAGGTATATTTAATACCTTTAATTTGATGTATTACAAATTATCATAGACCCAATAGTTCACGAGATATAGGCTAATATATTTTCAATTTTGAGGGCCCGCCCCCTCGAAAATAAACGTGGCCGCCAAACATTTTTTTTTATTCCTTTTAACTCCTCTAAAAGCCCAATTTGATGATTTTTTTTGAGCAGTGAGTAAAACCAACTTGTGTCATAAATTTAATTACCCTAATTCGTAAGTATATACACATGTATGTACATTAGAGTGCCAGTTATTTTTCAAAGTTGGAATTTGTTTCACGGCACCCCCCAGATTGGTTCGAATTGCTAAAAAAAATACTCCCTTAAAAATTTGAGCTCAATCGGATAAGGGGAAAGGGTGCCCCTGAGCCGCCCAATATTTGCAAAATACCTGATTTTTTACTTTAATTGTCAATAACTTCTTTAATATCTCTTTTACAAAAAAAATTTGTTAGTAAAAGTTATAGACAAAACTCAGGGGAACAACCTTTGCTCAGAAATTTTTTTCGTATCTCCAATATCTACTGAATTAAGAAAAAAAAAATAAACGAAAAACCATGGATTTATACATATGTTTATATGGGTGATTTTATTTACTTAAGTGTAGGCATTACATGAAAAAAACTTGTATTTAGCATTGATATTTTTATTATATTTGTAGCAAGTATTTTTTTTATATTTTTTATTGTTTAAAAAGATATCTACTTTGATTTAAAGTAAATTTTTTCGATAAGAATATGATAAATTAAGATTTTTAGGTAAGGATTTTGGGACTATATTAAAGAAATGACGGGAGTTGCCGAATTTAAGCCGCACAGGTTAATATTAACCCTTTCGACTTTTATACGGGAATTCCTGGATTTCACTTGTCTTTAATTAAACTAATGACGAGAATTCCCGCTAATATTCAAACAAGTTTTTTTTAGCTGCTACAGCTAATTTGTGTTATTCTTTTTTCAAAGTTAGAGTTGCTATTATGTATAACCACACCTGCGTTGTACGTAAAGATAATGATTCTCGTCATCTCGGGAATTCGTTTTTGCATTATTTTTTCTAGGAAGTGTGCCATTATGTTCTTCGTCAGAAAGTGGAAAATCTGTCACTGCAGATCAGGAGAATAATTATAAACATTTTCCAGTAGTTACCACTCCTGCTCCTCAAAAGAAACCTAGAGGAAAAGTGGTAGTAATAACAGAAAAACTTGCAGCAAAATAAGTGATCGAAATGCAGTTCATATCATTGTCGCAACAGCTGAATCGTTGGGTCATTATATTGCAAATATTATTTTGAACAAAGAATCGGTTCGTGCTTCTAGACAAAAACTACGTTCAAATAGAGTATCTGAATTGAAAAATAAATTGAATGACAACAATTTTGATGCAGTTTGTCTCCATTGGGACGGAAAATTACTACCTGTCTTAGAAGGAAAGGAAAAAGTCGACCGTCTTCCAATTCTTATATCAAACGGAAACATTGAGCAGCTGCTGGAAGTACCTGCTTTGAAAAGTGGTACTGGAAGAGCACAAGCACGTGCTATTTGCAAATCGCTTTTTGAATGGGGTATACAAGATTATGTAAAAGCTTTAGTTTTCGATAAAACAGCAGTTTATACTGGACGATTCAATGGAACTTCTTCCATAATTGAAAATACACTAGATAGGAATCTGCTATATTTGGCTTGTAGGCATCACATCTTTGAACTTATTCTTAAAAGCGTTTTTGATATTAAATTTTGCAAGACAGGTCCTAATGTTCAAATATTTCAACGATTTCAGAAGTGCTGGCCATCAATAAACATTTTTAATTTCAGGATCGGTATCGAAAATGAAAAAGTTAAAAACGCTATTAGTTTATGTGATGTAGAGCGAATTACAAATTTTCTTAATAATGTTCTGCAGGAAAAACAACCGCGAGATGACTATAGGAAATTTATAGAACTTGCTCTAATATTTCTCGGAAAAACACCAGCCCGATCATGTATAAAATTCCGAGCCCCAGGCGCTATGCATCATGCAAGATGGATGTCAAAGGCAATATATATCTTAAAAATATTTTTGTTTAGAGACGAGTTCGATTTAACAGAGGTTGAACTAAATGCTCTTTGCGATGTTTCCATTTTTATTGTCAAAGTGTACGTTGAGGCTTGGTTTTGCGCTCCATTACCTATAAAAGATCCGTATCACGATTTTATGCTTATTACAGTATTAAGTCAATATCAAAGTGTTGAAAGTGAAATTGCTACCGTCGCTTTTGCAAAATTTTGCAGTCGCCTGTGGTATTTAGGGACACAAAGCGTTGCTTTGGCATTTTTTGATGAAAATGTACCAGTCGAAACCAAAAAAAAAAAATGTAAAAGCTTTGAAGAATGAATCTGATGTAAATAGCAAAACGGCCCTAATAAACACTTTGAAAGTAGATGATGTTATCAAAATAGGTATTGCACAGTTTGTGAATATAAACACTATAACATTTTTTAAGCGTTTTGAATTATCTGCAGAGTTTTTAAAAACAACTTCCACAAAATGGCCGAGTAACAAAAAGTTTATTGAAGCTAAAAAAAACTCTTTCAGGTTTAAAAGTAGTGAACGATACCGCTGAAAGGGGAGTCAAATTAAAACAGGATTATAATGATATTTTATCAAGAAGCGAAGAACAAAAACAATATATTTTACAAATTGTTAAGGATTACCGTTTACGTTTTCCAAATTGCAATAAGGAAACCTTTTGTAACTATATAAATTAAAACAAAAAACAAAGCCATAAAAAATACTTGCTACAAATAAAATAAAAATATCAATGCTTCAAGTTTTTTTTTCATGTAATGCCTACACTTAAGTAAATAAAATCACCCATATAAACATATGTATAAATACATGGTTTTTCGTTTATTTTTTTTTAATTCAGTAGATATTGGAGATACGAAAAAAATTTCTGAGCAAAGGTTGTTCCCCTGAGTTTTGTCTATAACTTTTACTAACAATTTTTTTTGTAAAATAAATATTAAAGAAGTTATTGACAATTAAAGTAAAAAATCAGGTATTTTGCATATTTTGGGCGGCTCAGGGGCACTCTTTCCCCTTATCCGATTGAGCTCAAATTTTCAAGGGAGTATTTTTTTAGCAATTCGAACCAATCTGGGGGGTGCCGTGAAACAAATTCCTTCAAAAAAATTGTCCCATATAGTTAATTGGCACTCTAATGTACATACATACATATGTATGTATGTATACAGTACAAATGGTATCTTCATAACAACTATTACATAGAATAAATGTCGACATCTTCTACAAGATGATCAAAAACAATTGCTAGCATGTTTCCTATTCGATACGGAAGGAGAAGCATCATAAATTGTGTCCATTCTTTTATTTATATAAATATAACTTACATAAAAATAAACATAATTATAGAGATGCATAAACAATTACATTAAAGTGAGTAGCCGACTAATTGTTGTTGAAGGCAGCAGAGAGTGCTCTTTAAACTCTGTGCCAGCGGTGAATAATTGTATCTAAAAGCAAATGTTTACTACTGAACTTACTTTTTATGTAATAAGAAGTAATAAAACACATGTTTTTTAACATTTCGATTAAATTATGTGCAATAATTCATATTATTTTTAGTATTCTATTAGGGTATTTAAATAATCAATTGTAATTATATTCATCACTAAGTATAAAATGAGAGCGAAAATAACATATTATTGCCAACATAAAACTACAAAACTATTAATTTACTGTTAATTTACTCTTATTGTGTAGTTATGAATTAAAATTTTTATCAGTAGCTTATAAAACAAAAAGAAACTTATAACTATTAACAGTTTATAAGTTAAAATTTCAAATTTTTATGAATTAGACCGTTATTATATATTCCAATGACAACAAACTATGTTAAATATAATAAGAATCGATTTCGGATTTCTTATATACATATGTAAATAAAATTGCTGTGCCGAATTCTATGATGATCGTCAAATGATTTGATGCCCATAGAAGGACCACATCCAAAAAGGCCATTTGGACCAGTTGGATAATAACAATTTCTGGTTGGGAAATAGGAATACACTGTTGGATAACACAGTGCAACAGCGAAAATATGCTCGAATAACCACTATATGCATTTGATGTATCATGGGTACCTTAGTACAAAAATGGTAAAATTTTTAAATTCTATGGGTAGATTTTTTTTTTTAAATTTTTTTGTAAAATTGCATTTTTTTTAGACGCTTTTTCACATTATTAGTGATAACTCAAAAACGGCTAATCGGATATTATTCAAATATAATCAGAAAAATTAAGATTTACATAGCCTTTAATCCGTCTATATCTTTTGCTTTAATCGGATCAACAGTTTCGGAGTTATAATAAAAAATGTAAGAAAAAAATATATTTTTTACGTAAAAATGGCAAAAATTTTTGTTTTAAAAAAATCATGAAAAATAGAAAACGGCAAAAAATGTTCAGATTCATTATTCTATTACAAAGCCAAAACTAATAGCAACAAAACGAGATATCGACCATAAAAATCGACTGATTATTTTCGAATTTATTCACAATTAAGTAAATTAAGCAACAAACCGTGAATAACCTATATTTAAATTTATTACAACATATAAAATAAGAAAATAAATATTATAAACTACAAACTGTGGAATTTTCTTTTATGAGATTTTCTATTATTGAATAACGAAGTATTACTCTGAATACTCCAGCAAAAATCTGCCATCATGTGTGCATCCTCCATTGTCCGAATATCTTGATGAAATCGTTCGCCCTGTTCCTCACTGAAGTCTGCTAGATTTTCAGGAAAACGATCTAGGTGACTGTGAAGGTAATGTACTTTGACGCTCATGTTGCATCCAAGATTCTGGAAGTGAGTTAACATCTCTTCAACGTGCGCAACATAATCATCATCCTTGTTATTTCCTAAGAAATTTTGAATAACCCATACAAACGAATCCCATGCATTTTTCTCAATTTCTGACATTGAACTGAGAAAATCGGTATCTTTGACCAATTTGCGAATTTGTGGGCCGGTAAATATTCCTGCTCTCATCTTTTCCATACTCAAATTTGGAAATTTCCTTGACATATACTTGAAACATTCACCATCTTTGTTAAGTGCTTTAACAAATTGTTTCATCAGACCAAGTTTAATGTGAAGAGGGGGTAATATGATACGATCTCGGGGCACCAGAGGTACATTTATAACATTTGGCATACCTGGATTCAGTGTTTCCCTATAAGGCCACTGTTTTCTCTTCCAGTGTTCTGACTTAGCTCTGCTGTCCCATAAACATAAAAAACAAGGGTATTTGGTATAGCCACTTTGTTGACCTAATAGGAAATTTACCATCTTAAAATCAACACAAATTACCCAGTTATGTTCACTATACTTTATCTTCTTCATGACCAATGCAATTACAGAGTATTCTTCTTTCACTTTGGTTGAATGTGCGATTGGCAAGGAGTGAAATTTATTTCCATTATGCAAAAGGACACACTTCAAGCTGCGTTTTGATGAGTCAATAAATAAACGCCATTCGCTTGAATCATATCCATGTAAGCCCATGGCAGTCATCAACCCAGGAATATCTGTGCAGTAGACAAAATCGTCCTCTTCTGCAAAATAATGAAGTAAGCCTTTTTCTCGAGTACGGTAATACGAAACTTTAGTTTCCTCCGTTATGAGATCCGATTCCTTCATCCGGGATGCAAGTAATTCCGAAGATGCTTTTGACAATCCAAGTTCTCTAATTACATCATTTAGCTGGTCTTGATTCCATGGTCTCGGCGAGAAATTTTTGTGCGGGATGAACTCGTCATTTTATGATATAGTTGGTAGTTCTGAATCCTGATTGAGAACACATGCTTGAGGTTGAGTGTCCTTGTGAAGATGAAAGCACTTGACTTTTTCCATTCAAACGCTATTTTTCAGATTTGGGGCCTGGGCGCCACGTGTTAACCTTGTCTAAATTCGACTAAAATTTTGCGGGTGAAAGTTTGTCACCAAATCTCATAATAATCCGACATGAAATTGGAAAATTTATTTTTTTTCATACATTTGAAAAACCGCTCTATACGTAAGTATATCAAGCAAAAAACTAAAATTTTTGAAAATAAGCGAATTTACTTAATTGTGAATAAATTCGAAAATAATCAGTCGATTTTTATGGTCGATATCTCGTTTTGTTGCTATTATTTTTGGCTTTGTAATATGTAACATTTTTTGCCGTTTTCTATTTTTCATGATTTTTTTAAAACAAAAATTTTTGCCGTTTTTACGTAAAAAATATATTTTTTTCTTACATTTTTTATTATAACTCCGAAACTGTTGATCCGATTAAAGCAAATATCGACGGATTAAAGGCTATGTAAATCATAATTTTTCTGATTATATTTGAATAATATCCGATTAGCCGTTTTTGAGTTATCACTAATAATGTGAAAAAGCGTCTAAAAAAAAATGCAATTTTACAAAAAAATTTTTAAAAAAAAATCTATCCATAGAATTTAAAAATTTTACCATTTTTGTACAAAGGTAGTCAGATACATCAAAATTGTATAGTGGTTTTAAAAGCATATGAAATTTTTTTTATTTTGTTACGTTGTCAGAAATATTTTATATATAAATTTTTAGTAGAAGTTGTCAAGTTTCATGTATATTTTTCAGCGCTTTCAATTTGAACCAATATATTATTATCGTATTTTTTTAAATTTTCATGAAACACTTGACAATTCATATCAAAATTATATTTGACTCTAATAATATCAGAAATATTTTTTGTGTTTAATTTGTTTCTTTCTGGTGTCCACTGAATTCAGAACTTCTAGAACTAAAAACTTTGAGAAATATCATAAAACAAAATTCCCAAAGGTTAAGACACACATTCAGGGAAAGAATTGACCATTTTGAAATTTGGAATGATTTGGAATTTATAAGAAGATTTCGTCTTTCAAAGAAAAGTGCATCAGCTGTTTTTCCCCCTCCAATAAACTAGCAGTTATTTTGGCACCTTTTCCAAACATTTCTGGACAAAACTAAAAAAGTCGTTGCAAACAATTAAATTTGGCAATTAATTGATGTAACTCTAAACGTCAAACACCAATGGTACCACAATTTTCACCGAATGCAGTCGGTAGTTACACGTAGGTAAAAAAACGTTAAAATTACCAAATTCTTTTTACCGGTTAGGTATGGAAAACTAATAGGTCGTAGTCCATGTATTTTTGTAGGTGACTCCAATATTGAGAGTTTGAATATTAGTTTGTATGAAGAACTCAAAAATGTCCTTGCAAATTATGATTTTATAAACTGTCACACATTAATAACTCGCCCTGATAGTAAAACATCGATTGATCATGTATATAGTAACATTGTTGATTCGTTGTACGTTGACTCTGTAGAATGTAAATTTTCAGACCACAATCTTATTTCTTGTAGAATAAATTTTGATGTTCAGGATCAGACATTTGTGGAAGATGTGCACTTATATTGTGATTATAATCGTGCCAAAGTTCAAATTTAAACCAATATACAAAGATTACATGGAACAGGAGATCCTTCATTAGATACATCATCGTTAATTGTGTATGTTGATAATGCTCTGCAAAATTCTACATTTCAAAAACGTCAAAGAAGAGAAATTCGCCATGGAATTAAACCTTGGATAAAAGGAAATTTGGCAAAATTAATAAATTACAAGAAAAAGCTGTTAAAAATGAGAAAACGGAGACCTGGAATTTGTGTTATAGAGAGTAGAATAAGAGGCATTAGCAATGTAATTAAAAAAGCAAGTAGAGAGGTGATAAACAATTTTAATAAGAACAATCTTTGCAAAACTCAGCACGATCCAAAAAAGTCTTGGAAGTTTTTGAATGAAACCCTTGGTAGACAACAAAACAGAACAATTAATTTAAAAAACGCTAGTGGTGAAGAAGTTTTAAATGATTTTGAAAAAGCTGAAGCTTTTAATAAACATTTCCTACAATCTGTAAAAGATTTAAGAGAACAAATTGATCAATCTTCAACTGATTCCTGGAATTCTTTAAGAACCTTAATTCAACATAGAAATACATTTCATTTAAATCATACATCATCTGATGAAGTACACTGTATTATTAAAAACTTAAATTCAAATAAGGGTTGTAGACATGATAATATATCACCTAAAGTTCTATTAAAATGCAATGTTTTAATACCATACTTGGTCAACATTTTTAATAATATGGTCACTAGAAGTATATATCCAGATATTTTGAAAATATATAAGGTGGTTCCAATCCCCAAAGAAAAGATTGCGTGTAGAGTTGATATGTTTAGACAGTTTAGCAGTTTTATCTATCATTGATAACGTTTTTGAAAGACTTTTGCATAACCAAATTTCTGCTTATATGCAAAACAATAATATGCTAAATAATTATCAATATGGTTTTAGGAAAGGATGTGGTACCGAGGAAGCAGTTTTGAACGTGGTTAATTTCATCTGTAAGGGATTGGATGGAGGATGTAATGGTGTAGCTGGTATCTTCTATGATTTTACCAAAGCTTTTGACCTCATTGACCATGAAATTCTTGTTCAAAAACTTGGCTTGGAATATGTGGAAGAGAATTATTGCTTATAAGAAGTTATTTAACAAATCGAAGACAATTTGTTCAAATTAACGGTGACAAGAGTTCGTATGGTTCAGTTGAATATGGAGTACCACAATGTAGTGTTCTGGGGCCTTTATTGTTTACACTCTACCTAAATGTTATAAAAAACCTTGCTCCATCAGGCCAACTTTTTATTTACGCTGATGATATTTGCCTATTTAACCCATACAAACACGAAACCGTTGCAAAATCATACATGGAACGTGATGCTGCTCTTGTATCCGAATTTACGAAAATAAATAAACTTATATTCAATGCCAATAAAACAAAATTAATTAGATTTAAACCGTATTGTACTAGCAACGTAAACTTCAGTATTTTTGTTGATTTTTTTTTTTATTAACAAACACAAACTGCGAAGCTTTTTGGCTTATCTGCAGAAAACACCCAGAGTCTTTGGCAGGAATCGAACCTGCAACCCTCTGACTGATAGTTCGGCAAAATAATTTGTCTTGGAGTCGACATATACAATATTTGAAACCAAAAACTGCACAAGCTGTTGGATTTTTGTATAAATTTAAAAACAAAGTTGATCGTAGTACTAAATTGCCAATATATAATGCCTTAATTTAAAGTCATTTTAACTACTTGGCCATATTGTATGGGTGGAAGAAAAGTACCGAGCTGAAATCACTCAACGGATGCAAAATAAAGCCCTCAAACTAGTAGGTGATCTTTCAATTAGGCACTCAACATTATTATTATATAGTAAAAATTTTGATGCAGTTTTGCCAATATATGGTATATAGTTATATGGGAGAAATAACTAATATAATTCAATACAAACACTTGTGTTGCGCATGCATAAATGCTGACGTTAGCGTCTACTCATTGCTTGTGCAACCCAAGTGTTGATAGTCTTACGTGGGAAATTGATGTGCTTGCACTTTGCTGTAGAACAAAGTATGCGGGAGTCACATTACCAGTAAGACTGTGCATGATTAAAATTAAGATTAAGGAAAATGTATAAAAGAGAAATAAATAAAGATCAGTATAGAATAAGCAACCAAACGATCAAGTTGTTTAATTCCATAACAATAACTGGCGACGAGGATAAAGCGGCAAAAAGAAAAAATATATATAACTTGATAATTATATACTAACCCACAAAATTATTCAAAATACATACAGTGAACATCAATATAAAAGAAAATACTCACTAAAAACTACATAAAAAACTAACAAAATAATTTTAAATAGAATTTATTCAACAAAATCCTCCATACTAAAGAATCAAAGAAATAAATAATTTAAATAAATAAATAAATTATAGTAAACAAACTCACACAATTAATAAAATTAATTGAACAAAAAAAAAAATACAACAAGTGACAATATCTACAAAAACATCCGAGAATATCAACAAAAGGAACAAAATATTATTAACAGCAACAGAATAGCAGCAAAATAAACAGAACATCAGCAACAATACCAACAACTATTGGCAAGAAGAAATAACGGTTACGTGGATCAACAAAGTAAATATTAGTTAAATAGATTTTATATATAGATAAATTTTATACATTGGTTGATTAAACAGTAATAGTGCATACTTTATTGTTAAGAATAAAAGATAAGGATTAAAATTGTATGAGAAAACGAAATGTTCACAAGTCTCTATTGGTCCCAGGTTTGAAATTGTAAAAAATTTATTAGAAATTTTTTTTTGAATAAAACAATACTCTGATAATACACAGTTTTCGTTTACACAGAAATTTGCGAAATGGAAAGTAGGTTAGTCGAACAATTCAATCTGATGCTAAACTGCATCAGAGAGATTCCGACATTTGATGGAAGGGAACAAAGCCAACTGCCGGATTTCTTGTCGCAAGTTGAAGCAATCCTCCCATCGGTTGCGGAGTTTGAAGAAACCAATAGAAACATATTGTTCGGATACATAAAAAACAAATGTGTAGGAGAGACTAGAGAGACAATACATCGACATGGGGTGGTAAGAACTTGGGAAACGCTAAAAGAGATCCTGGTGACTGACTTTGGAGAGAAAGAAACGACTAGGGAATTGATGGACAAATTGAAAACTTGGAGGTTAGATTCGACAATCGAAAAATACCATTATGGAATAAATAAGATTAGGAATAGACTACATAATAGAAGGTTAACTCATAGTGAAGAGGGCCTTTCGGCGGACGAAATAAACAGAATCTCACTGGAAGTATTTAAAGATAATCTACCCGAACCGACAAAGACTATAATATTCGCAAGAAACCCACAAACTTTAGAAGCAGCCTTTAGGATAATTCTTGAAGCTAGACATCAAAATTACACTGCCCCAAGAAACGGACAAAAAAACGATAACATAAGATCCTCGTACAGAACAAATTTTAGCAACGACGCACACTGTGGCCGTGTAGTGCATTTAATGGCCTTAAATCAAGGAGGTTTCGGAGCTTCATGAAATTTTGCACACATTATGTTAAATTTTTTAAGAATTTTAATTTTTTTTTTTTAAATACGCCCACCTCCCATACAACTTAAATAGAAAATGTGGCATAACTTCCATGATTTTAAATATATCAACTCAATTTTCATAAAACGTTAATATTATAATTGTAGAATGAGCTCCTTAAAATATGAACTTAATCCGCCCACTTTTACGCCCACCTCCCATACAAATGATATTTCAAAAATGCCATATCTTCTGTAAATTTGTAACTAGAATGTTTATTTTTCGCAAAAATGCATATAACATCTATTAAATACTGTTTTGAAAATATGAAGAAAATCCTCTTCTTCATCAAATGTATCATCCACTACTTCATCAGTCAACGTATAAGAATGTGTTAGCCATTCTTCATTGTCATTAAAAAATCTTGATGAAGTACGCTTACACTTGTTCCACTTCTTTAAAAATTGAGGCATAAATGTTTGTTTCAAAAACCGTTTGAACTTTTCTTGATTTTTCTCAGACACTATTTTATAATTCACGAAAACTACACCAATTATAAGATCAATATCTTTTTTACATTGAAAAACAATTTCCGAAAGCGTGCTGAAAGATATTTTTATATTTGCTTTAATTGCTCACTTATAGTATGTATAATGTAATAATATAGTATGTATAATGTAAAGAAAGTTTATAACGGATAACGGAGTTAATTTTTAAGAGAAAAAATGCGATCAATGTTAAGTTATTGATAATATATGTAAAGCTCTTCATTTCATGTGGAGTAAGTTCACATTTAGATTTTTTGTTGTTTAGTCTACGTAAACAATGTACTGATATTGCTTTGATAAACACTTTTGTGTACATTTGTTTTTGTAATCGGGACTCAAATTTAGGTTTTTTCTATATAGTACACATGCAATGAAATTTTCGTATTTCTCGATCCCAAATTGGCACCGGCTACGTGTACGAGTAGCAAAGAAAGAAAGAATGCGCATTTGGTTTTGCACGCGTAAAATAACGCATATTTTTTACTGTAATTTTTTGGTTTTTCATTGTTTTTTCGGCGGCGGGCAAATTGGGGCAGGTTTTTTTTTTTAGTCTGTTAGCTGAGACTCTCAGCTTTAATTTGGTATATGACTCCATGTGTCGCACTGCTTCGTACACAACTAAAAGTCTAAAAGAAAATCATAAATGTTTATTTTTTTGGCTCAAAATATATTGTCACAGGAAATTTTTTTTTTAAATTTTTTAAATTTTTTTTTTAATTTACATAATGCTTAATGTCTATTTTAAGTGAAAAAATACTTATAAGGTACATTCGGTGTATAGTTTATAAGTAACAAGCTTTTGAATATAACATAGAAAACTATCACATTTGAGACTTGTTCACATACTTCAACTTTGCGCTGCTCGGGACAGAAAACCAATGGAGGTATTTGCATGAAATTTTCCACACATGACCTTCAGATAGTTTTTAACCATCTGTGCAAAAATCATCAAAATCGGACAGAAGGTCCAAATTGATTTATTGCCGCAGTGGACACAGTGTGCGACGTACGAAGGACGAACTCGGGAAATAGAAATTTTGACAGTCGAAACAATGGCAACCTAAACCAAGGAAATAGTCATGACAATGGACAATGGAACCAAAATAGAAACCGTAATAACAACGGTAGTTATAACTACAACAATTATAACCGTAACAATAGGGATAACAGCGAAAATTACACTAACAACAATCAAAACAATAACTTTAACAGAAATAATCAAGAACAGAACTACCAGAATTCTGGTAACTCAAGGGGACAGTCCAACCAATCAAGGAACCCCAATAATCTAAACAGGTATAATGAAGAACCGATGGATATTAGTAACTACAATGTAAATTTTCGGGGGGACGACCCAAACAACTTCCCTATGTAATAATCGAAAACTCAACTAAATTCCTTAAGAGCAATGGGTAAAGAATTTAAGGTAAAACACTTTGTAAATTCCCAATTTTTAAAGAATTTAAATGCGAACTTTACTTCGGCGAATTTTTGGAATATAACTTTAACAATGCATTTGACGGACTAATAGGAAATAATATTTTACTGGACCTTAACTGCATTATAGATTATGAAAACAGACAAATTATAACGAATAATACAGTCATCCCGATTTACCTTAATAAAGAAGAAGAAGAGTATAAGAATAAATTCTACGCGGAAAATGTTGTTGAAATTCTCAGTAGTCATATACGGTCTAATTCATAAATACATTATAACAGTCTAATAAGACAATGAGAGGCAAAATACGAAAAAATTGAATTCATAAATGCATAATAGCTTGTTAGCTGGTTATTAGACGCTTGTATATATTGATATTTTTATTGTGTTCTCTACCCAACTTTAACTATTTAATAAAGTGACACTTGAATGCTTGTTTGCAAAATATTTGAACAGATACGAGAAAATTTGTGTTTTTTTGTATAAAAGTTAAAAAAAGTGACTAAAGAAGTAAAAATGTTTACAATAAATTTGGCTTAAGTCGGTTTTAGTGACTTTTTTCAAATCACTTCCAAAATTTTATCACTCATAGTTTTAATTTCTAGTTAAAATAAATTTTTTTTGCCGAAAACTACATTTCTTTTTTAGACGATATATATATCATATGATAGACACTTTAATAACCTCTCCAACGATATATAACATGACCTATTTGTTTGAACAATCTATAGGTCAATTTATTTTTTGATCCTATATTTTTTTAAAAAATCTTAAAAATTCTGGAAAAAGGTCTATATGAGTAGATATATAAATCTCAAAATTTTAAAGTCAAGAAATTAAGCTTCAAGCTTTAAGATATAACATGATCATGTAGGTAATGTAGATCCGAAGATATTAAAGAAAGATTATGACATTTCACCCTAAAAAATACAATCTGTACTATGCGAAGCCGGTGTTCTGTATACCATAGAGGAGAAAATCCTTACGCAATACAGGAAATCTTAAGCCGGTAAAATGTATACCATAGAGAAGAAAATCCTTTCCTGTATACAAAATTTTGAAGAAATATGTTTTTTTTTTAATTTTTCAGATCTTATAATTCGGTGATTATAGTATCTATAGACACATATCATACCTTAAATTAAAGCTTTATGTCTTGGCTATTTATATAAATAAAGTTAAGTAACACTTATGTAGATTTTTTTAAATTTTTTAGACATTAAAAAAAAATTCAGGTAAAAAATATTATTTTCAGATTTAACCCATTGTTGGTCAATACTTTGCAATCGTGATATATATTGTTGGAAAGGTGCTTTTAATACCTTTAATTTGATGTAATACAAATTATCATAGACCCAATAGTTCCCGATATATAGGCTAATATATTTTCAACTTTGAGGGCCCGCCCCCTCGAAAATAGACGTGGCCGCCAAATAAATTGTTTATTGCTTTTATCTCCTCTAAAAGCCCTATTTGAAGAATTTTTTTTTTTGAGCAAAGTCAGTAAAACCGACTTGTTCCATAAATTTAATTAACCGAATTCGTAAGTATATACATACATGTATGTATGTATATGTATGTATATACAAATGGTATCTTCATAGCAACTATTACATTGCAGAAATGTCGACATCTACTACAAGACTATGAAAAATAATTGCTAGCACGTTTCCTATTCAATACGGAAGGAGAAGCATCATAAATTGTGTCCATTCTTTTTATTTATATAAATATTACTTAAATAAAAATAAACATAATTATAGAGATGCATAAACAATTTCATTAAAGTGAGCAATCGATTACCTGTTGTTGACGGCGGCACAGAGTACTCTTTAAACTCTGTGCCAGCGGTGAATAATTGTATTTAAAAGCTATTTTTATACTATTGAAATTACTTTTTATATAATAACAAGTAATAAAACAAATGTTTTTTAACATTTCGATTAAATTATGTGCAATAATTCATATTATTTTCAGTTTTCTATTAGGGTACTTAAATAATCAATTGTAATTATATTCATCACTAAGTATAAAATGAGAGTGAAAATAACATGTTATTGCCAACATAAAACTACAAAACCATTAAAACCGACAAATTGTTAATTTACTGTTATTGTGTAGTTATGAATACAAATTTTTATCAGTAGCTTATAAAACAAAAAGAACCTTATAACTATTATCAGCTTATAAGTTAAAATTTGAAATTTTTATGAATTAGACCGATAGAATATAAAAATACATGTTCTGTATCTGATTTGAAGTTGCCACATTTGAACGCACTTGATAGCAATAGGTTACTGGCGACATTGAGAAGGCACAATAAAACATTTTACCAGGAAAACGAGAACTTGTCATTCACAAATAAAATAAAGCACAGAATAAATACGCACAATGACATTCCAGTGTATGCCAAACTTTATAGATACCCAGAAATCCACAAAAAGGAAATTAACAGGCAAATAGAAGACATGTTACAACAGGGAATAATAAGAAAATCATCTAGTCCTTACAACAGCCCAATTTGGATAGTCCCAAAAAAGCTAGACTCGTCAAACACTCAGAAATGGCGACTTGTAATCGATTACAGAAAATTAAATGGCATCACCATCGAGGATAGATTCCCAATTCCAAATATAGAAGATATATTTGATAAATTTGGAAGATGCCAGTACTTTTCAACTCTCGATTTAACCCACGGTTTCCATCAGATTGAAATGGATGAAAGAGACATCCACAAAACAGCATTCTCGACCGCGAGTGGGCACTACGAGTTTTTGCGTATGCCCTTCGGATTGAGAAACGCACCGTCCACTTTTCAAAGACTTATGAATGAGGTCTTAAGTGAATACATTGGCTAAATTTGCCTAGTCTATTTGGATGACATCCTAATATTTTCCACAAGCATAGAGGAACATATGGAATCCCTAAACAAGGTATTGAATTGTTTATCAAAGGCAAACCTAAAAATACAATTAAGTAAATGTAGTTTTCTAAAACGGGAAACTGAATTCCTGGGACATCTGGTCACTGATAGGGGCATAAAACCAAACCCGAAGAAGGTAGAGGCTAAAGATAGAATCCTACTCCCGACGAACCAAAAGGAAATAAAATCCTTTTTGGGAATAACAGGATATTACAGAAGATTCATAAAAGACTACTCAAAAGTAGCACATCACTTGGTGAAGTATTTGAAGAAAAACACTAGAATAAATCTCAAAGATGAGGACTACAGAAACTCATTCGAAAAATTGAAACTTCTAATTAGAACAGACCCAATTTTGGTGCACCCGGACTTTACAAAAAAATTTATTGTGGTTACTGACGCAAGCAACTTCGCTCTAGGAGCGGCACTAATGCAGAATGACAAAGTCATTTCCTATGCCAGCCGATCATTAAATGGCCACGAGACAAACTACAGTACTATAGAGAAGGAACTATTAGCAATAGTTTGGGCGACAAAGTACTTTCGACCTTACCTATTCGGAAGGCGATTCACTATAAAGACAGATCACAGGCCTCTTGTATGGCTAAGTAACCTGAAAGAACCTAATTCGAAACTCCAAAGGTGGAAAATTAAATTGAATGAATTCGATTTTGACATAGCCTATATAAAAGGCAAAGAAAATGTCATTGCCGATGGCCTTAGCCGAATCGTCACAGGTTCAGGCGATCAAATCGATATTAACCTAAACGAGTTGTTCGAGGAGGACATAGAAACTGTACATAGTGCAGAAACGGACGACACTGACTTCATAAAAATAACTGAGAGCCCTACCAACGTATTTAAAAACCAGTTAATCCTGAAAAATGCAGGAAGGCAATCCTGCAGTCAGAAAATCGTGTTTCGAAGAAAAATCAGAGAGACGATAAATGTGACACCAAATAGCAATTTACTGGAATTGATGAGAGAGAAACTGCCCTACAAGGGACTTTTGGTGGTGCTTTGCCCTGACAAGGATTTATTCTTGAAGTTTCAGGATCTTTACATAAGATACTTCGTGAGAAACGAAAATTTGAGGATTTTGAGATCTAGCATCCTTTTAGAGGATGTTACCGATGAGGGTAAAATCCTTCAGATAATAGAATGTGAACACCTACGGAACAATCACAGAGGAATCAATGAAATTTTTTCAGAAATAAGAAGGAAATATTACTGTCCGAATCTACAAAAAACCATTCAAAAATATATTAACAATTGCGAAGTATGCAATAGGGCTAAGTATGATAGAAACCCTATCAAACATTCGTTGAACATAACGAAAACCCCTGGCAAACACAACGAAATAGTTCATTTCGATATCTGGTACCCACAAAGGAATGTGATGTTTTTAAACAGCATTGATAAAATGACGAAATACGCAACCGCGCATCCACTGAATGATAGAACATGGGTATCAATTGTTGACGTCATTAAAGCACGGATACAATACCTTGGTAAACCGGAAACACTGGTTACGGACAATGAACTGGATACTGTAGCAGTGAAACAATTCCTACGAGATTACGGAATTAATATTCATTTCACTACAACCTATAATAAAACAGGAAATTCAGCAAATGTTTACTACTGAACTTACTTTTTATGTAATAAGAAGTAATAAAACACATGTTTTTTAACATTTCGATTAAATTATGTGCAATAATTCATATTATTTTCAGTATTCCATTAGGGTACTTAAATAATCAATTGTAATTATATTCATCACTAAGTATAAAATGAGAGCGAAAATAACATATTATTGCCAACATAAAACTACAAAAACATTAAAACCGACAAATTGTTAATTTACTCTTATGGTGTAGTTATGAATACAAATTTTTATCAGTAGCTATAAAACAAAAAGAAACTTATAACTATTATCAGCTTATAAGTTAAAATTTGAAATTTTTATGAATTAGACCGTTAGTAAATAATGTTCATTATACCCTACACCACCATAGAGGTGGGGGGGGGGGGGGTATATTGGATTTGTGCATGTGTTTATAACGCCCAGAAATATTGGTCCAACACCCACCTTAAAGTATACCGTCCGACTCAGAATCACTTTCTGAGTCGATTTAACGATGTCCATCCGTCTGGCTGGCTGGCTGTCCATATAAAGCTTGTGCGCAGAGTACAATTTTGAAGATATTTCGATAAAATTTGGCACATGATATTTTTTCGGACCAAGGATGGATGGGATTGAAACTAGTAGAAATCGGTCCATTATTTCACTTGGCCCCCATACAAATGTACTCCCGAAATTAAGGTTTAAAGATCATAAATGTTTGAATTACGCAAGAAACGAAACAAATTTCATCACAAATGAGTGGTAAATGAAACCAAATCACATTTAAAAATTTTGTACAGATCGGTGCATAATTACTCGTAGCTCCCATATAAGGCCCATTTCCGAAAATCCCTTTAAAGAGCATAACTCACTCAAAAATGTTGGTATCAAAATTATATTTAACACAAATATATCCTATATGTATATAAACAATGCGGTACAATTTTATTGTGATCGGCCCATAATTAGTCGTAGCTCCCATATAAGGCCCATTTCCGAAAATCACTTTAACCTCCATAAATCTTTTAAAAGTATTTATATCGAGATAACGTGTAACATACGCAATATTTATATTCACATAAATTATGACACTAAATTTTTGGATGGTCGGTCCATAATAGGTCAAATCTCCCATATAGCTCACATTTCTGAAAAACTGTTTTATATATATACTGGGTGTAGGGTATTATATGGTCGGGCTTGACCGACTATACTTTCTTACTTGTTTTTTAAATATGTTCACACTATCTATCAGATGTTAAAGGTAAACACAACAAAACACAACACTTCCTACGACGAATTTACACAGCGAATTTTCACCGACTAAGCCCCGGTTTACATGATGATTTTAACGACGTTGCTTTTGGTTTGTTGGCGAACGTTGTAGTGAAGCAAGCGGGATAGGAAAAAAAACACGATTTCTGTTTTCATGTTGTTTTTTCATATTTCTCTTTACACTCATTTCTGTTTTTGTTGTTTCGTTTTGTTTTTGTAAACAAGAAAATAATTATTTCGTTTGGATTTCTGAAATTACTTATTTATATGTGTGATGTTTTTAGTGCGTGCATTATGTCCATAATTTAAAATTATTTGTTAAAAGACAAAGAACATTTTTTAATACGAACAATGAACTAAAGAACGACGTCGAAAAAACAACGTCGTATAAATGCAAACAAATTTTCGTAGCATCTTCGAAAGAGAATTAATAAAAAACGACGTCGTAAAAATCATCATCTAAACCGGGCCTAATTCGTCATGTTGGGTGAAATTCGTTGTTCGTTCCAGTTGTGTTCCTAGCATGAAGTGTTGTCAGCTGAACATTTTTCATTTAGTATTTTATTTAGCTGTTTTACAAAATATTTGCATAATTTTTAGGTTTTTACATATATATGTATATAGATGGAGAACTTAAATAATCAATTCAATAAAAATATGTAATTAAATATAAGACTATAACTATTTCTGGCCACTAAATAAATATTCGCCGAGTAATTAGCACATTGTTTTGATAATAACTTTAATAAATGCTAAAATCAAAAAAATCGGTATAGTAGTTACATATATTTAGAGTCATGTGACAACCTTAAAAAAAATTTATATATTTCAAAAATGTTTTGCTATTTTGTCTAAATATATTTAAATACTTACGGTCTAATTCATAAACACATTATAACAGGGTAATAAGGCAATGAGAGGCAAAATACGAAGTCACTTTATATTATAAGTCACTTGTATGTGTTGATATTTTTATTGTGTTCTCTACCCAACTTTAACCATTTAATAAAGTGACACTTAAATGCTTGTTTGCAAAATATTTAAACAGATACGAGAAAATTTGTGTTTTTTTGTATAAAAGATAAAAAAAAGTGATTAACCTTTATGTCAACAGCTGAAAAATTATACTTACGTCAACAGCAAGCATACCCGGGTATGCAAGCACATTTTATATGGGAATTCACACATTTCTAAATATGTTTCTGTTTTATATGTTTTATTTGGATTTTGTTTGTGTTTTTCCCCTACTTTGAATTGTTTTTATTCATGCATATACTTAAATTTTGTATTCGTCTTCATGTATGAATATTTACAATTAGGGACAAACACTTATTAGTTGCTCAATTCTATGAACATGAAAATCCAACAAGGAATGAAAAACTGACCACATTTATGATCTGATTTGTCCAATTTTATTCAAACATCAGAATATAGTAGAAAACACTTCTAGTGAGGATATCATGAAGTTTCAGATAGATATAATGGCCACTTTCAGAGATACAGAGTTTTTAAAATTCAAAACATACCCGGGTATGTAGCTGTTGACATAAAGGTTAAAGAAGTAAAAATGTTTACAATAAATTTGGCTAAGTCGGTATAAGTGACTTTTTTCAAATCACTTCCAAAATTTTATTACTCATAGAGTTTTAAATTGTGATTAAAATAAAAATTTTTTTTGGCGGCGGCGCCTATTTTCGAGTGGGCGGGGCTCCAAAGTTTATAATATATTTATATATATCTTGAAAACTACATTTCTTTATTAGACGATATATATATATATATCGCATGATAGGCATTATAATGACCTTTCCTACGAAAGTCAAGAAATCAAGCTTCAATTTAATGTATAATATGACCATGTAGGTAATATAGATCCGAAGATATTAAAGAAAGATTATGACATTTCACCATAAAAAATACAATCTTTACTATGATAAGCCGGTGTTCTGTATACCATAGAGGAGAAAATCCTTACGCCCGGCTGTAGGCCGGCAATACAGGAAATCTTAAGCCGGTAAACTGTATACCATAGAGAAGAAAATTCTTTCCTGTATACAAAATTTTGAAGAATTATGTTTTTTTTTTAATTTTTCAGATCCTATAATTGGTCCATATTTTCTAATATAATATATATGGTTGGAAAGGTATATTTAATACCTTTAATTTGATGTATTACAAATTATCATAGACCCAATAGTTCACGAGATATAGGCTAATATATTTTCAATTTTGAGGGCCCGCCCCCTCGAAAATAAACGTGGCCGCCAAACATTTTTTTTTATTCCTTTTAACTCCTCTAAAAGCCCAATTTGATGATTTTTTTTGAGCAGTGAGTAAAACCAACTTGTGTCATAAATTTAATTACCCTAATTCGTAAGTATATACACATGTATGTACATTAGAGTGCCAGTTATTTTTCAAAGTTGGAATTTGTTTCACGGCACCCCCCAGATTGGTTCGAATTGCTAAAAAAAATACTCCCTTAAAAATTTGAGCTCAATCGGATAAGGGGAAAGGGTGCCCCTGAGCCGCCCAATATTTGCAAAATACCTGATTTTTTACTTTAATTGTCAATAACTTCTTTAATATCTCTTTTACAAAAAAAATTTGTTAGTAAAAGTTATAGACAAAACTCAGGGGAACAACCTTTGCTCAGAAATTTTTTTCGTATCTCCAATATCTACTGAATTAAGAAAAAAAAAATAAACGAAAAACCATGGATTTATACATATGTTTATATGGGTGATTTTATTTACTTAAGTGTAGGCATTACATGAAAAAAACTTGTATTTAGCATTGATATTTTTATTATATTTGTAGCAAGTATTTTTTTTATATTTTTTATTGTTTAAAAAGATATCTACTTTGATTTAAAGTAAATTTTTTCGATAAGAATATGATAAATTAAGATTTTTAGGTAAGGATTTTGGGACTATATTAAAGAAATGACGGGAGTTGCCGAATTTAAGCCGCACAGGTTAATATTAACCCTTTCGACTTTTATACGGGAATTCCTGGATTTCACTTGTCTTTAATTAAACTAATGACGAGAATTCCCGCTAATATTCAAACAAGTTTTTTTTAGCTGCTACAGCTAATTTGTGTTATTCTTTTTTCAAAGTTAGAGTTGCTATTATGTATAACCACACCTGCGTTGTACGTAAAGATAATGATTCTCGTCATCTCGGGAATTCGTTTTTGCATTATTTTTTCTAGGAAGTGTGCCATTATGTTCTTCGTCAGAAAGTGGAAAATCTGTCACTGCAGATCAGGAGAATAATTATAAACATTTTCCAGTAGTTACCACTCCTGCTCCTCAAAAGAAACCTAGAGGAAAAGTGGTAGTAATAACAGAAAAACTTGCAGCAAAATAAGTGATCGAAATGCAGTTCATATCATTGTCGCAACAGCTGAATCGTTGGGTCATTATATTGCAAATATTATTTTGAACAAAGAATCGGTTCGTGCTTCTAGACAAAAACTACGTTCAAATAGAGTATCTGAATTGAAAAATAAATTGAATGACAACAATTTTGATGCAGTTTGTCTCCATTGGGACGGAAAATTACTACCTGTCTTAGAAGGAAAGGAAAAAGTCGACCGTCTTCCAATTCTTATATCAAACGGAAACATTGAGCAGCTGCTGGAAGTACCTGCTTTGAAAAGTGGTACTGGAAGAGCACAAGCACGTGCTATTTGCAAATCGCTTTTTGAATGGGGTATACAAGATTATGTAAAAGCTTTAGTTTTCGATAAAACAGCAGTTTATACTGGACGATTCAATGGAACTTCTTCCATAATTGAAAATACACTAGATAGGAATCTGCTATATTTGGCTTGTAGGCATCACATCTTTGAACTTATTCTTAAAAGCGTTTTTGATATTAAATTTTGCAAGACAGGTCCTAATGTTCAAATATTTCAACGATTTCAGAAGTGCTGGCCATCAATAAACATTGATAATTTCAGGATCGGTATCGAAAATGAAAAAGTTAAAAACGCTATTAGTTTATGTGATGTAGAGCGAATTACAAATTTTCTTAATAATGTTCTGCAGGAAAAACAACCGCGAGATGACTATAGGAAATTTATAGAACTTGCTCTAATATTTCTCGGAAAAACACCAGCCCGATCATGTATAAAATTCCGAGCCCCAGGCGCTATGCATCATGCAAGATGGATGTCAAAGGCAATATATATCTTAAAAATATTTTTGTTTAGAGACGAGTTCGATTTAACAGAGGTTGAACTAAATGCTCTTTGCGATGTTTCCATTTTTATTGTCAAAGTGTACGTTGAGGCTTGGTTTTGCGCTCCATTACCTATAAAAGATCCGTATCACGATTTTATGCTTATTACAGTATTAAGTCAATATCAAAGTGTTGAAAGTGAAATTGCTACCGTCGCTTTTGCAAAATTTTGCAGTCGCCTGTGGTATTTAGGGACACAAAGCGTTGCTTTGGCATTTTTTGATGAAAATGTACCAGTCGAAACCAAAAAAAAAAAATGTAAAAGCTTTGAAGAATGAATCTGATGTAAATAGCAAAACGGCCCTAATAAACACTTTGAAAGTAGATGATGTTATCAAAATAGGTATTGCACAGTTTGTGAATATAAACACTATAACATTTTTTAAGCGTTTTGAATTATCTGCAGAGTTTTTAAAAACAACTTCCACAAAATGGCCGAGTAACAAAAAGTTTATTGAAGCTAAAAAAAACTCTTTCAGGTTTAAAAGTAGTGAACGATACCGCTGAAAGGGGAGTCAAATTAAAACAGGATTATAATGATATTTTATCAAGAAGCGAAGAACAAAAACAATATATTTTACAAATTGTTAAGGATTACCGTTTACGTTTTCCAAATTGCAATAAGGAAACCTTTTGTAACTATATAAATTAAAACAAAAAACAAAGCCATAAAAAATACTTGCTACAAATAAAATAAAAATATCAATGCTTCAAGTTTTTTTTTCATGTAATGCCTACACTTAAGTAAATAAAATCACCCATATAAACATATGTATAAATACATGGTTTTTCGTTTATTTTTTTTTAATTCAGTAGATATTGGAGATACGAAAAAAATTTCTGAGCAAAGGTTGTTCCCCTGAGTTTTGTCTATAACTTTTACTAACAATTTTTTTTGTAAAATAAATATTAAAGAAGTTATTGACAATTAAAGTAAAAAATCAGGTATTTTGCATATTTTGGGCGGCTCAGGGGCACTCTTTCCCCTTATCCGATTGAGCTCAAATTTTCAAGGGAGTATTTTTTTAGCAATTCGAACCAATCTGGGGGGTGCCGTGAAACAAATTCCTTCAAAAAAATTGTCCCATATAGTTAATTGGCACTCTAATGTACATACATACATATGTATGTATGTATACAGTACAAATGGTATCTTCATAACAACTATTACATAGAATAAATGTCGACATCTTCTACAAGATGATCAAAAACAATTGCTAGCATGTTTCCTATTCGATACGGAAGGAGAAGCATCATAAATTGTGTCCATTCTTTTATTTATATAAATATAACTTACATAAAAATAAACATAATTATAGAGATGCATAAACAATTACATTAAAGTGAGTAGCCGACTAATTGTTGTTGAAGGCAGCAGAGAGTGCTCTTTAAACTCTGTGCCAGCGGTGAATAATTGTATCTAAAAGCAAATGTTTACTACTGAACTAACTTTTTATGTAATAAGAAGTAATAAAACACATGTTTTTTAACATTTCGATTAAATTATGTGCAATAATTCATATTATTTTTAGTATTCTATTAGGGTATTTAAATAATCAATTGTAATTATATTCATCACTAAGTATAAAATGAGAGCGAAAATAACATATTATTGCCAACATAAAACTACAAAACTATTAAAACCGACAAATTGTTAATTTACTCTTATTGTGTAGTTATGAATTAAAATTTTTATCAGTAGCTTATAAAACAAAAAGAAACTTATAACTATTAACAGTTTATAAGTTAAAATTTCAAATTTTTATGAATTAGACCGTTATTATATATTCCAATGACAACAAACTATGTTAAATATAATAAGAATCGATTTCGGATTTCTTATATACATATGTAAATAAAATTGCTGTGCCGAATTCTATGATGATCGTCAAATGATTTGATGCCCATAGAAGGACCACATCCAAAAAGGCCATTTGGACCAGTTGGATAATAACAATTTCTGGTTGGGAAATAGGAATACACTGTTGGATAACACAGTGCAACAGCGAAAATATGCTCGAATAACCACTATATGCATTTGATGTATCATGGGTACCTTAGTACAAAAATGGTAAAATTTTTAAATTCTATGGGTAGATTTTTTTTTTTAAATTTTTTTGTAAAATTGCATTTTTTTTAGACGCTTTTTCACATTATTAGTGATAACTCAAAAACGGCTAATCGGATATTATTCAAATATAATCAGAAAAATTAAGATTTACATAGCCTTTAATCCGTCTATATCTTTTGCTTTAATCGGATCAACAGTTTCGGAGTTATAATAAAAAATGTAAGAAAAAAATATATTTTTTACGTAAAAATGGCAAAAATTTTTGTTTTAAAAAAATCATGAAAAATAGAAAACGGCAAAAAATGTTCAGATTCATTATTCTATTACAAAGCCAAAACTAATAGCAACAAAACGAGATATCGACCATAAAAATCGACTGATTATTTTCGAATTTATTCACAATTAAGTAAATTAAGCAACAAACCGTGAATAACCTATATTTAAATTTATTACAACATATAAAATAAGAAAATAAATATTATAAACTACAAACTGTGGAATTTTCTTTTATGAGATTTTCTATTATTGAATAACGAAGTATTACTCTGAATACTCCAGCAAAAATCTGCCATCATGTGTGCATCCTCCATTGTCCGAATATCTTGATGAAATCGTTCGCCCTGTTCCTCACTGAAGTCTGCTAGATTTTCAGGAAAACGATCTAGGTGACTGTGAAGGTAATGTACTTTGACGCTCATGTTGCATCCAAGATTCTGGAAGTGAGTTAACATCTCTTCAACGTGCGCAACATAATCATCATCCTTGTTATTTCCTAAGAAATTTTGAATAACCCATACAAACGAATCCCATGCATTTTTCTCAATTTCTGACATTGAACTGAGAAAATCGGTATCTTTGACCAATTTGCGAATTTGTGGGCCGGTAAATATTCCTGCTCTCATCTTTTCCATACTCAAATTTGGAAATTTCCTTGACATATACTTGAAACATTCACCATCTTTGTTAAGTGCTTTAACAAATTGTTTCATCAGACCAAGTTTAATGTGAAGAGGGGGTAATATGATACGATCTCGGGGCACCAGAGGTACATTTATAACATTTGGCATACCTGGATTCAGTGTTTCCCTATAAGGCCACTGTTTTCTCTTCCAGTGTTCTGACTTAGCTCTGCTGTCCCATAAACATAAAAAACAAGGGTATTTGGTATAGCCACTTTGTTGACCTAATAGGAAATTTACCATCTTAAAATCAACACAAATTACCCAGTTATGTTCACTATACTTTATCTTCTTCATGACCAATGCAATTACAGAGTATTCTTCTTTCACTTTGGTTGAATGTGCGATTGGCAAGGAGTGAAATTTATTTCCATTATGCAAAAGGACACACTTCAAGCTGCGTTTTGATGAGTCAATAAATAAACGCCATTCGCTTGAATCATATCCATGTAAGCCCATGGCAGTCATCAACCCAGGAATATCTGTGCAGTAGACAAAATCGTCCTCTTCTGCAAAATAATGAAGTAAGCCTTTTTCTCGAGTACGGTAATACGAAACTTTAGTTTCCTCCGTTATGAGATCCGATTCCTTCATCCGGGATGCAAGTAATTCCGAAGATGCTTTTGACAATCCAAGTTCTCTAATTACATCATTTAGCTGGTCTTGATTCCATGGTCTCGGCGAGAAATTTTTGTGCGGGATGAACTCGTCATTTTATGATATAGTTGGTAGTTCTGAATCCTGATTGAGAACACATGCTTGAGGTTGAGTGTCCTTGTGAAGATGAAAGCACTTGACTTTTTCCATTCAAACGCTATTTTTCAGATTTGGGGCCTGGGCGCCACGTGTTAACCTTGTCTAAATTCGACTAAAATTTTGCGGGTGAAAGTTTGTCACCAAATCTCATAATAATCCGACATGAAATTGGAAAATTTATTTTTTTTCATACATTTGAAAAACCGCTCTATACGTAAGTATATCAAGCAAAAAACTAAAATTTTTGAAAATAAGCGAATTTACTTAATTGTGAATAAATTCGAAAATAATCAGTCGATTTTTATGGTCGATATCTCGTTTTGTTGCTATTATTTTTGGCTTTGTAATATGTAACATTTTTTGCCGTTTTCTATTTTTCATGATTTTTTTAAAACAAAAATTTTTGCCGTTTTTACGTAAAAAATATATTTTTTTCTTACATTTTTTATTATAACTCCGAAACTGTTGATCCGATTAAAGCAAATATCGACGGATTAAAGGCTATGTAAATCATAATTTTTCTGATTATATTTGAATAATATCCGATTAGCCGTTTTTGAGTTATCACTAATAATGTGAAAAAGCGTCTAAAAAAAAATGCAATTTTACAAAAAAATTTTTAAAAAAAAATCTATCCATAGAATTTAAAAATTTTACCATTTTTGTACAAAGGTAGTCAGATACATCAAAATTGTATAGTGGTTTTAAAAGCATATGAAATTTTTTTTATTTTGTTACGTTGTCAGAAATATTTTATATATAAATTTTTAGTAGAAGTTGTCAAGTTTCATGTATATTTTTCAGCGCTTTCAATTTGAACCAATATATTATTATCGTATTTTTTTAAATTTTCATGAAACACTTGACAATTCATATCAAAATTATATTTGACTCTAATAATATCAGAAATATTTTTTGTGTTTAATTTGTTTCTTTCTGGTGTCCACTGAATTCAGAACTTCTAGAACTAAAAACTTTGAGAAATATCATAAAACAAAATTCCCAAAGGTTAAGACACACATTCAGGGAAAGAATTGACCATTTTGAAATTTGGAATGATTTGGAATTTATAAGAAGATTTCGTCTTTCAAAGAAAAGTGCATCAGCTGTTTTTCCCCCTCCAATAAACTAGCAGTTATTTTGGCACCTTTTCCAAACATTTCTGGACAAAACTAAAAAAGTCGTTGCAAACAATTAAATTTGGCAATTAATTGATGTAACTCTAAACGTCAAACACCAATGGTACCACAATTTTCACCGAATGCAGTCGGTAGTTACACGTAGGTAAAAAAACGTTAAAATTACCAAATTCTTTTTACCGGTTAGGTATGGAAAACTAATAGGTCGTAGTCCATGTATTTTTGTAGGTGACTCCAATATTGAGAGTTTGAATATTAGTTTGTATGAAGAACTCAAAAATGTCCTTGCAAATTATGATTTTATAAACTGTCACACATTAATAACTCGCCCTGATAGTAAAACATCGATTGATCATGTATATAGTAACATTGTTGATTCGTTGTACGTTGACTCTGTAGAATGTAAATTTTCAGACCACAATCTTATTTCTTGTAGAATAAAATTTGATGTTCAGGATCAGACATTTGTGGAAGATGTGCACTTATATTGTGATTATAATCGTGCCAAAGTTCAAATTTAAACCAATATACAAAGATTACATGGAACAGGAGATCCTTCATTAGATACATCATCGTTAATTGTGTATGTTGATAATGCTCTGCAAAATTCTACATTTCAAAAACGTCAAAGAAGAGAAATTCGCCATGGAATTAAACCTTGGATAAAAGGAAATTTGGCAAAATTAATAAATTACAAGAAAAAGCTGTTAAAAATGAGAAAACGGAGACCTGGAATTTGTGTTATAGAGAGTAGAATAAGAGGCATTAGCAATGTAATTAAAAAAGCAAGTAGAGAGGTGATAAACAATTTTAATAAGAACAATCTTTGCAAAACTCAGCACGATCCAAAAAAGTCTTGGAAGTTTTTGAATGAAACCCTTGGTAGACAACAAAACAGAACAATTAATTTAAAAAACGCTAGTGGTGAAGAAGTTTTAAATGATTTTGAAAAAGCTGAAGCTTTTAATAAACATTTCCTACAATCTGTAAAAGATTTAAGAGAACAAATTGATCAATCTTCAACTGATTCCTGGAATTCTTTAAGAACCTTAATTCAACATAGAAATACATTTCATTTAAATCATACATCATCTGATGAAGTACACTGTATTATTAAAAACTTAAATTCAAATAAGGGTTGTAGACATGATAATATATCACCTAAAGTTCTATTAAAATGCAATGTTTTAATACCATACTTGGTCAACATTTTTAATAATATGGTCACTAGAAGTATATATCCAGATATTTTGAAAATATATAAGGTGGTTCCAATCCCCAAAGAAAAGATTGCGTGTAGAGTTGATATGTTTAGACAGTTTAGCAGTTTTATCTATCATTGATAACGTTTTTGAAAGACTTTTGCATAACCAAATTTCTGCTTATATGCAAAACAATAATATGCTAAATAATTATCAATATGGTTTTAGGAAAGGATGTGGTACCGAGGAAGCAGTTTTGAACGTGGTTAATTTCATCTGTAAGGGATTGGATGGAGGATGTAATGGTGTAGCTGGTATCTTCTATGATTTTACCAAAGCTTTTGACCTCATTGACCATGAAATTCTTGTTCAAAAACTTGGCTTGGAATATGTGGAAGAGAATTATTGCTTATAAGAAGTTATTTAACAAATCGAAGACAATTTGTTCAAATTAACGGTGACAAGAGTTCGTATGGTTCAGTTGAATATGGAGTACCACAATGTAGTGTTCTGGGGCCTTTATTGTTTACACTCTACCTAAATGTTATAAAAAACCTTGCTCCATCAGGCCAACTTTTTATTTACGCTGATGATATTTGCCTATTTAACCCATACAAACACGAAACCGTTGCAAAATCATACATGGAACGTGATGCTGCTCTTGTATCCGAATTTACGAAAATAAATAAACTTATATTCAATGCCAATAAAACAAAATTAATTAGATTTAAACCGTATTGTACTAGCAACGTAAACTTCAGTATTTTTGTTGATTTTTTTTTTTATTAACAAACACAAACTGCGAAGCTTTTTGGCTTATCTGCAGAAAACACCCAGAGTCTTTGGCAGGAATCGAACCTGCAACCCTCTGACTGATAGTTCGGCAAAATAATTTGTCTTGGAGTCGACATATACAATATTTGAAACCAAAAACTGCACAAGCTGTTGGATTTTTGTATAAATTTAAAAACAAAGTTGATCGTAGTACTAAATTGCCAATATATAATGCCTTAATTTAAAGTCATTTTAACTACTTGGCCATATTGTATGGGTGGAAGAAAAGTACCGAGCTGAAATCACTCAACGGATGCAAAATAAAGCCCTCAAACTAGTAGGTGATCTTTCAATTAGGCACTCAACATTATTATTATATAGTAAAAATTTTGATGCAGTTTTGCCAATATATGGTATATAGTTATATGGGAGAAATAACTAATATAATTCAATACAAACACTTGTGTTGCGCATGCATAAATGCTGACGTTAGCGTCTACTCATTGCTTGTGCAACCCAAGTGTTGATAGTCTTACGTGGGAAATTGATGCGCTTGCACTTTGCTGTAGAACAAAGTATGCGGGAGTCACATTACCAGTAAGACTGTGCATGATTAAAATTAAGATTAAGGAAAATGTATAAAAGAGAAATAAATAAAGATCAGTATAGAATAAGCAACCAAACGATCAAGTTGTTTAATTCCATAACAATAACTGGCGACGAGGATAAAGCGGCAAAAAGAAAAAATATATATAACTTGATAATTATATACTAACCCACAAAATTATTCAAAATACATACAGTGAACATCAATATAAAAGAAAATACTCACTAAAAACTACATAAAAAACTAACAAAATAATTTTAAATAGAATTTATTCAACAAAATCCTCCATACTAAAGAATCAAAGAAATAAATAATTTAAATAAATAAATAAATTATAGTAAACAAACTCACACAATTAATAAAATTAATTGAACAAAAAAAAAAATACAACAAGTGACAATATCTACAAAAACATCCGAGAATATCAACAAAAGGAACAAAATATTATTAACAGCAACAGAATAGCAGCAAAATAAACAGAACATCAGCAACAATACCAACAACTATTGGCAAGAAGAAATAACGGTTACGTGGATCAACAAAGTAAATATTAGTTAAATAGATTTTATATATAGATAAATTTTATACATTGGTTGATTAAACAGTAATAGTGCATACTTTATTGTTAAGAATAAAAGATAAGGATTAAAATTGTATGAGAAAACGAAATGTTCACAAGTCTCTATTGGTCCCAGATTTGAAATTGTAAAAAATTTATTAGAAATTTTTTTTTGAATAAAACAATACTCTGATAATACACAGTTTTCGTTTACACAGAAATTTGCGAAATGGAAAGTAGGTTAGTCGAACAATTCAATCTGATGCTAAACTGCATCAGAGAGATTCCGACATTTGATGGAAGGGAACAAAGCCAACTGCCGGATTTCTTGTCGCAAGTTGAAGCAATCCTCCCATCGGTTGCGGAGTTTGAAGAAACCAATAGAAACATATTGTTCGGATACATAAAAAACAAATGTGTAGGAGAGACTAGAGAGACAATACATCGACATGGGGTGGTAAGAACTTGGGAAACGCTAAAAGAGATCCTGGTGACTGACTTTGGAGAGAAAGAAACGACAAGGGAATTGATGGACAAATTGAAAACTTGGAGGTTAGATTCGACAATCGAAAAATACCATTATGGAATAAATAAGATTAGGAATAGACTACATAATAGAAGGTTAACTCATAGTGAAGAGGGCCTTTCGGCGGACGAAATAAACAGAATCTCACTGGAAGTATTTAAAGATAATCTACCCGAACCGACAAAGACTATAATATTCGCAAGAAACCCACAAACTTTAGAAGCAGCCTTTAGGATAATTCTTGAAGCTAGACATCAAAATTACACTGCCCCAAGAAACGGACAAAAAAACGATAACATAAGATCCTCGTACAGAACAAATTTTAGCAACGACGCACACTGTGGCCGTGTAGTGCATTTAATGGCCTTAAATCAAGGAGGTTTCGGAGCTTCATGAAATTTTGCACACATTATGTTAAATTTTTTAAGAATTTTAATTTTTTTTTTTTAAATACGCCCACCTCCCATACAACTTAAATAGAAAATGTGGCATAACTTCCATGATTTTAAATATATCAACTCAATTTTCATAAAACGTTAATATTATAATTGTAGAATGAGCTCCTTAAAATATGAACTTAATCCGCCCACTTTTACGCCCACCTCCCATACAAATGATATTTCAAAAATGCCATATCTTCTGTAAATTTGTAACTAGAATGTTTATTTTTCGCAAAAATGCATATAACATCTATTAAATACTGTTTTGAAAATATGAAGAAAATCCTCTTCTTCATCAAATGTATCATCCACTACTTCATCAGTCAACGTATAAGAATGTGTTAGCCATTCTTCATTGTCATTAAAAAATCTTGATGAAGTACGCTTACACTTGTTCCACTTCTTTAAAAATTGAGGCATAAATGTTTGTTTCAAAAACCGTTTGAACTTTTCTTGATTTTTCTCAGACACTATTTTATAATTCACGAAAACTACACCAATTATAAGATCAATATCTTTTTTACATTGAAAAACAATTTCCGAAAGCGTGCTGAAAGATATTTTTATATTTGCTTTAATTGCTCACTTATAGTATGTATAATGTAATAATATAGTATGTATAATGTAAAGAAAGTTTATAACGGATAACGGAGTTAATTTTTAAGAGAAAAAATGCGATCAATGTTAAGTTATTGATAATATATGTAAAGCTCTTCATTTCATGTGGAGTAAGTTCACATTTAGATTTTTTGTTGTTTAGTCTACGTAAACAATGTACTGATATTGCTTTGATAAACACTTTTGTGTACATTTGTTTTTGTAATCGGGACTCAAATTTAGGTTTTTTCTATATAGTACACATGCAATGAAATTTTCGTATTTCTCGATCCCAAATTGGCACCGGCTACGTGTACGAGTAGCAAAGAAAGAAAGAATGCGCATTTGGTTTTGCACGCGTAAAATAACGCATATTTTTTACTGTAATTTTTTGGTTTTTCATTGTTTTTTCGGCGGCGGGCAAATTGGGGCAGGTTTTTTTTTTTAGTCTGTTAGCTGAGACTCTCAGCTTTAATTTGGTATATGACTCCATGTGTCGCACTGCTTCGTACACAACTAAAAGTCTAAAAGAAAATCATAAATGTTTATTTTTTTGGCTCAAAATATATTGTCACAGGAAATTTTTTTTTTAAATTTTTTAAATTTTTTTTTTAATTTACATAATGCTTAATGTCTATTTTAAGTGAAAAAATACTTATAAGGTACATTCGGTGTATAGTTTATAAGTAACAAGCTTTTGAATATAACATAGAAAACTATCACATTTGAGACTTGTTCACATACTTCAACTTTGCGCTGCTCGGGACAGAAAACCAATGGAGGTATTTGCATGAAATTTTCCACACATGACCTTCAGATAGTTTTTAACCATCTGTGCAAAAATCATCAAAATCGGACAGAAGGTCCAAATTGATTTATTGCCGCAGTGGACACAGTGTGCGACGTACGAAGGACGAACTCGGGAAATAGAAATTTTGACAGTCGAAACAATGGCAACCTAAACCAAGGAAATAGTCATGACAATGGACAATGGAACCAAAATAGAAACCGTAATAACAACGGTAGTTATAACTACAACAATTATAACCGTAACAATAGGGATAACAGCGAAAATTACACTAACAACAATCAAAACAATAACTTTAACAGAAATAATCAAGAACAGAACTACCAGAATTCTGGTAACTCAAGGGGACAGTCCAACCAATCAAGGAACCCCAATAATCTAAACAGGTATAATGAAGAACCGATGGATATTAGTAACTACAATGTAAATTTTCGGGGGGACGACCCAAACAACTTCCCTATGTAATAATCGAAAACTCAACTAAATTCCTTAAGAGCAATGGGTAAAGAATTTAAGGTAAAACACTTTGTAAATTCCCAATTTTTAAAGAATTTAAATGCGAACTTTACTTCGGCGAATTTTTGGAATATAACTTTAACAATGCATTTGACGGACTAATAGGAAATAATATTTTACTGGACCTTAACTGCATTATAGATTATGAAAACAGACAAATTATAACGAATAATACAGTCATCCCGATTTACCTTAATAAAGAAGAAGAAGAGTATAAGAATAAATTCTACGCGGAAAATGTTGTTGAAATTCTCAGTAGTCATATACGGTCTAATTCATAAATACATTATAACAGTCTAATAAGACAATGAGAGGCAAAATACGAAAAAATTGAATTCATAAATGCATAATAGCTTGTTAGCTGGTTATTAGACGCTTGTATATATTGATATTTTTATTGTGTTCTCTACCCAACTTTAACTATTTAATAAAGTGACACTTGAATGCTTGTTTGCAAAATATTTGAACAGATACGAGAAAATTTGTGTTTTTTTGTATAAAAGTTAAAAAAAGTGACTAAAGAAGTAAAAATGTTTACAATAAATTTGGCTTAAGTCGGTTTTAGTGACTTTTTTCAAATCACTTCCAAAATTTTATCACTCATAGTTTTAATTTCTAGTTAAAATAAATTTTTTTTGCCGAAAACTACATTTCTTTTTTAGACGATATATATATCATATGATAGACACTTTAATAACCTCTCCAACGATATATAACATGACCTATTTGTTTGAACAATCTATAGGTCAATTTATTTTTTGATCCTATATTTTTTTAAAAAATCTTAAAAATTCTGGAAAAAGGTCTATATGAGTAGATATATAAATCTCAAAATTTTAAAGTCAAGAAATTAAGCTTCAAGCTTTAAGATATAACATGATCATGTAGGTAATGTAGATCCGAAGATATTAAAGAAAGATTATGACATTTCACCCTAAAAAATACAATCTGTACTATGCGAAGCCGGTGTTCTGTATACCATAGAGGAGAAAATCCTTACGCAATACAGGAAATCTTAAGCCGGTAAAATGTATACCATAGAGAAGAAAATCCTTTCCTGTATACAAAATTTTGAAGAAATATGTTTTTTTTTTAATTTTTCAGATCTTATAATTCGGTGATTATAGTATCTATAGACACATATCATACCTTAAATTAAAGCTTTATGTCTTGGCTATTTATATAAATAAAGTTAAGTAACACTTATGTAGATTTTTTTAAATTTTTTAGACATTAAAAAAAAATTCAGGTAAAAAATATTATTTTCAGATTTAACCCATTGTTGGTCAATACTTTGCAATCGTGATATATATTGTTGGAAAGGTGCTTTTAATACCTTTAATTTGATGTAATACAAATTATCATAGACCCAATAGTTCCCGATATATAGGCTAATATATTTTCAACTTTGAGGGCCCGCCCCCTCGAAAATAGACGTGGCCGCCAAATAAATTGTTTATTGCTTTTATCTCCTCTAAAAGCCCTATTTGAAGAATTTTTTTTTTTGAGCAAAGTCAGTAAAACCGACTTGTTCCATAAATTTAATTAACCGAATTCGTAAGTATATACATACATGTATGTATACAAATACAAATGGTATCTTCATAGCAACTATTACATTGCAGAAATGTCGACATCTACTACAAGACTATGAAAAATAATTGCTAGCACGTTTCCTATTCAATACGGAAGAAGAAGCATCATAAATTGTGTCCATTCTTTTTATTTATATAAATATTACTTAAATAAAAATAAACATAATTATAGAGATGCATAAACAATTTCATTAAAGTGAGCAATCGATTACCTGTTGTTGACGGCGGCACAGAGTACTCTTTAAACTCTGTGCCAGCGGTGAATAATTGTATTTAAAAGCTATTTTTATACTATTGAAATTACTTTTTATATAATAACAAGTAATAAAACAAATGTTTTTTAACATTTCGATTAAATTATGTGCAATAATTCATATTATTTTCAGTTTTCTATTAGGGTACTTAAATAATCAATTGTAATTATATTCATCACTAAGTATAAAATGAGAGTGAAAATAACATGTTATTGCCAACATAAAACTACAAAACCATTAAAACCGACAAATTGTTAATTTACTGTTATTGTGTAGTTATGAATACAAATTTTTATCAGTAGCTTATAAAACAAAAAGAACCTTATAACTATTATCAGCTTATAAGTTAAAATTTGAAATTTTTATGAATTAGACCGATAGAATATAAAAATACATGTTCTGTATCTGATTTGAAGTTGCCACATTTGAACGCACTTGATAGCAATAGGTTACTGGCGACATTGAGAAGGCACAATAAAACATTTTACCAGGAAAACGAGAACTTGTCATTCACAAATAAAATAAAGCACAGAATAAATACGCACAATGACATTCCAGTGTATGCCAAACTTTATAGATACCCAGAAATCCACAAAAAGGAAATTAACAGGCAAATAGAAGACATGTTACAACAGGGAATAATAAGAAAATCATCTAGTCCTTACAACAGCCCAATTTGGATAGTCCCAAAAAAGCTAGACTCGTCAAACACTCAGAAATGGCGACTTGTAATCGATTACAGAAAATTAAATGGCATCACCATCGAGGATAGATTCCCAATTCCAAATATAGAAGATATATTTGATAAATTTGGAAGATGCCAGTACTTTTCAACTCTCGATTTAACCCACGGTTTCCATCAGATTGAAATGGATGAAAGAGACATCCACAAAACAGCATTCTCGACCGCGAGTGGGCACTACGAGTTTTTGCGTATGCCCTTCGGATTGAGAAACGCACCGTCCACTTTTCAAAGACTTATGAATGAGGTCTTAAGTGAATACATTGGCTAAATTTGCCTAGTCTATTTGGATGACATCCTAATATTTTCCACAAGCATAGAGGAACATATGGAATCCCTAAACAAGGTATTGAATTGTTTATCAAAGGCAAACCTAAAAATACAATTAAGTAAATGTAGTTTTCTAAAACGGGAAACTGAATTCCTGGGACATCTGGTCACTGATAGGGGCATAAAACCAAACCCGAAGAAGGTAGAGGCTAAAGATAGAATCCTACTCCCGACGAACCAAAAGGAAATAAAATCCTTTTTGGGAATAACAGGATATTACAGAAGATTCATAAAAGACTACTCAAAAGTAGCACATCACTTGGTGAAGTATTTGAAGAAAAACACTAGAATAAATCTCAAAGATGAGGACTACAGAAACTCATTCGAAAAATTGAAACTTCTAATTAGAACAGACCCAATTTTGGTGCACCCGGACTTTACAAAAAAATTTATTGTGGTTACTGACGCAAGCAACTTCGCTCTAGGAGCGGCACTAATGCAGAATGACAAAGTCATTTCCTATGCCAGCCGATCATTAAATGGCCACGAGACAAACTACAGTACTATAGAGAAGGAACTATTAGCAATAGTTTGGGCGACAAAGTACTTTCGACCTTACCTATTCGGAAGGCGATTCACTATAAAGACAGATCACAGGCCTCTTGTATGGCTAAGTAACCTGAAAGAACCTAATTCGAAACTCCAAAGGTGGAAAATTAAATTGAATGAATTCGATTTTGACATAGCCTATATAAAAGGCAAAGAAAATGTCATTGCCGATGGCCTTAGCCGAATCGTCACAGGTTCAGGCGATCAAATCGATATTAACCTAAACGAGTTGTTCGAGGAGGACATAGAAACTGTACATAGTGCAGAAACGGACGACACTGACTTCATAAAAATAACTGAGAGCCCTACCAACGTATTTAAAAACCAGTTAATCCTGAAAAATGCAGGAAGGCAATCCTGCAGTCAGAAAATCGTGTTTCGAAGAAAAATCAGAGAGACGATAAATGTGACACCAAATAGCAATTTACTGGAATTGATGAGAGAGAAACTGCCCTACAAGGGACTTTTGGTGGTGCTTTGCCCTGACAAGGATTTATTCTTGAAGTTTCAGGATCTTTACATAAGATACTTCGTGAGAAACGAAAATTTGAGGATTTTGAGATCTAGCATCCTTTTAGAGGATGTTACCGATGAGGGTAAAATCCTTCAGATAATAGAATGTGAACACCTACGGAACAATCACAGAGGAATCAATGAAATTTTTTCAGAAATAAGAAGGAAATATTACTGTCCGAATCTACAAAAAACCATTCAAAAATATATTAACAATTGCGAAGTATGCAATAGGGCTAAGTATGATAGAAACCCTATCAAACATTCGTTGAACATAACGAAAACCCCTGGCAAACACAACGAAATAGTTCATTTCGATATCTGGTACCCACAAAGGAATGTGATGTTTTTAAACAGCATTGATAAAATGACGAAATACGCAACCGCGCATCCACTGAATGATAGAACATGGGTATCAATTGTTGACGTCATTAAAGCACGGATACAATACCTTGGTAAACCGGAAACACTGGTTACGGACAATGAACTGGATACTGTAGCAGTGAAACAATTCCTACGAGATTACGGAATTAATATTCATTTCACTACAACCTATAATAAAACAGGAAATTCAGATGTAGAAAGACTCCATTTAACGTTGAATGAACACATTCGACTATTTAACTCAGATGAATGCAACGAAGATAGTTTCAACGAGAAAGTTTCTAAGGCGATAATCGCTTACAATAATACAATTCATTCGACAACAAAAATGAAACCGATTGACTTCATTAACAATGCAATATCATACGAGGACCTAAAGAAATTCTCAGAAGAACAGCATAAAGAAAAGACAGCCAGAATAGGCGCTATAAACGCTAAAGAGAGAAATGTGGCTGACAGAATATTTGAAAATGAGTTTATAGTGAATAACAGAGCTGGTAAAGCTCAACCTAGGTATAGGAAAGTAGGGAACTATAGAGTAGAAGATAACTATTTAGTCTCCAATGATAATAGGTTTAAAAAAGTCTACAAAACCCAAATAAAACGAAAATATATTTTTCAGGACAACAAAAATGAAAATCATACTGTTGATTCCATTGTTGGTGACGGTCCGGGCACTTCTACAGCTCAGCAGGATTGAGGAGAACCCGGGTTACACGACAATCCAGCTGGCTAAAGTGGGAATAACCAACGCTACAAATACGATATTACACATAATACACCCTATAGAAGTTTTAGATATAATCGACCAAATACAAAAGAATATCGAAGAAATAGATGTGGATAATAAGGAATTACTAAGGGTGGAGATAAAGGTCATAAGAGCCTATGTTCAGGGTGGAATTGGAACCTGGAGATGTCGTATTAAAGAAAAACGATTCCCATCCCATCTACAATCTGATGTACCTTCTGCATCGTAGAATCACCGTGGAAGAACCACATAAGCGTCAGGGACCCGTCCAGTGTCTCAACTGTCAAGAATTTGGTCACACCAAGGCGTATTGTAAATTGCCGACAGTTTGTGTTGCGTGTGGGGAGCTACATGCAACTGCTCAATGTGATAAGTCGAAAACTGATTCAAAAATCAAAAAATGCAGTAACTGCGGAGGTAATCATACCGCAAATTATAGAGGTTGTCCAATTTACACTCATTTGAAAGGCATAAGCACCAACAAGACGTCAGTATTACCTGATCATCGTCAACAGCCTATTTTGGCATCGAGTGACAATTTCCCGCAATTGTTACGGTCCACTAGTCATGTAAACGCGCCTAGTTCTAGACAAGTTTCTTACGCTAACGTGGTTAAATCTAATATGCCAGGTTTGGAGCAGGCACCTAAATCACAATATTACGAGCCTAATATTAACACTCTAGAGACTACATTGCAGACACTTGTCCAAACCATGAACACTTTTACGACCACTATGACATCCATGATGCAGGAAATACTGAAAATGCAATCCACTATCTTACAAGCCATTTTAAAGAAATGATTTGTTTAAAAATTTGTTTTTGGAATGCGAACGGCCTCCGCCAACATAAAAACGAACTGGAGCACTTCCTGATGGATAAGCAGATTGATGTCATGATGATTGCTGAAACTCACTTGACGGCGACAGCGTACTTCAAAATTAATGGCTACGTGTTGTATGACACTAAAGATCCCCGCGGAAGAGCATGTGGAGGATCGGCAATTCTTATAAAGAACAGAATAAAACATTATTTAATGAACAACATATGTGAGGATTACCTACAAGCAACAAACATTTGCATTGAATTCTGTCAATACAATTTTGTTTTATCATCAATTTATTCGCCACCTCGATTTTCAATAAAAGAACACCAATACTACAGCTTCTTCAATTCCCTTGGAGCTAGATTTTTAGTTGCTGGTGACTTTAACGCCAAACACACTTTTTGGGGTTCACGTCTGGTGACCCCGAAGGGTCGTGAACTCTTCAACACCATTGCCAAAATGGGATTAGATGTACCCTCAAGCGGGCATCCCACCTACTGGCCGACGGACCGACGGAAGATTCCCGATGTTATTGACTTCGGAGTAGTGAAAAATATCCTTGTAGAATCGATACAAGTGGAGCCTTCATTAGACTTGTCTTCAGATCACTCTCCTTCTATTATTTCAATGCGTTTCCTTCAAGGGAATGGCTCTCCATTTCGGGACATATCTAAAACCAGAGTAAGTTGGATAAAGTATAAAAAGTATTTAAGTTCCCACTGCACGGAAAATGTAGTGTTGAAAACTACCGAGGATATTGATGGGTCGATTGGCAAGTTTACTGAGGACATACGAAGAGCTGTACATCACGCCTCCACATACGACGTTGAGTGCAGAAGTGGGACAAATAGAAGTTATTTCGCTGAACTCGATCATCTCCTGTCAGAAAAAAGAAGAGTTAGAAGAGAGTGGCAAATCCACAGGTCTCCTGAACTGAAAGCTAGGCTACGGGGATGCAGAGATATACTAAGAAATTTCTTAGAAACCCAAAGAATGGCTTCACTTAAATCTTACTTGGAGGGTCTTGATAGTACCCCACAATCTGACTATTCGTTATGGAAGGCGGCACGAGGTTTAAAAAGACCAGTTAGAGGAAAACCTCCTCTGCGAAATCCGACTGGTGACTGGGCTAGAAATGATTCCGAGAAGGGGACTTTATTTGTTAATCATTTGAGAAAAGTGTTTACTATAAACAACTCAAATAATGCATCTGATTTGCCTCCACTCGTTATTAGACCTCCTGTACCTCTAAGACTTAGCTTTAATGATGTTCAAAGCGCTATTGGTACTCTGAATCTTAAAAAAGCTCCAGGTATGGATAAAATCAGCAACAAAATGCTTGTGGAGTTACCTCGTGTAGCTAAAAGAATTATCCTATTTATTTTTAATGCTATTTTACGCCTAGAATACTATCCTGCAGATTGGAAGGTATCTATGATTATCATGATTCCTAAGCCAGGGAAGGACCCCACTAAAGTAGAGTCATATAGGCCAATTAGTCTACTGCCGACAATTTCAAAACTGTTTGAAAAATTGTTATTGGCTAAGTTGATTCCAATTCTGAACGACACTCAATGTATCCCAACTCACCAATTCGGGTTCAGGGCTAAACACAGTACCATCGACACACACAGATTGGTAAATGTGATAAGACAGTCGTTTGAAGAGAAAAAATACTGCTCCGCCCTTTTCATTGATGTGTCGCAAGCGTTCGACAAAGTCTGGCATGAAGGTTTAATGCATAAAATTAAATTAACTCTGCCTGCTAACACCCACGAACTTATGAAAAGTTATGTATATGGTCGCAAATTTACAATCAAAGAAGGCGATTTTTTAAGCCCCGCTCAGCCAATTGAAGCAGGAGTACCCCAGGGTAGCATACTGGGTCCAACTTTATATTTGATTTATGCATCCGATATGCCGTTAGACCCCATAATACATACTTCAACTTTTGCAGACGATACAGCCTTTATTAGCGTTCATAAGGACCATCAAATAGCATCACAGAACTTGCAGAAATATGTTTATAAACTAGAGAATTGGCTTGAGCTTTGGAAAAATCAGGGTTAACGAACAGAAATGTATTCATATAACTTTCACATTGCGAAAAGATACCTGCTCGTTCATCAAAATAAATAATCAAATTATTCCTCAACATAATGAAGTCAAATACCTCGGCATTCACCTCGACCGCCGTTTAACTTGGAAGTCTCATATCGACGCAAAACTTACCCAGATGAGATTAAAAGCAGTGCAAATTAATTGGCTAATCGGCAGAAATTCTACATTAAAGTTGGATTGCAAACTTTTGTTGTACAATGCAATTCTAAAGCCAATCTGGTGTTATGGAATTCAATTATGGAGTACTGCCTCAGCATCCAACATTGAAAAAATTCAAAGGGATCAAAATAAGATTCTACGTACAATTACTGCAGATCCATGGTATGTTAAAAATTCTCGAATCCACAAAGATCTAGGCATTCCTTTGGTGAAAGTCGAATTTACAAAACACGCCTCAAAATATGTCAGCAAACTTGAACACCATCCAAACCCACTTGCACATCCTTAACTTTACTGGCCATGTTCGGTTGAGAAGGAGGGATACCCTTGCTTTAACTCAAGCGCAAAACAGATGACTGGATCAGTGGATATAAATTTTTTGTAGTATCATAATATTTTGTCTAGCACTGGCTGGACTTATTATTTTCTTTTAGTATTAAGATTCGAAAACTTATTGTCATTTCATTTCTGAAGATTCAATAAATAAATTAAATGTATAAAAAAAAAAAAAAAAAAATAAAAAAAAATAAGAGCAAAAATTAAAACTATAATTCCCTCTGGCTTAGGTAAGAAAAAGAGAGGTTTAATTAACGGAATAGGTAGTATCCACAAATGGCTCTTCGGAGTAATGGACAACGAAGACAGAGAGGAAATTTTAGAACATTTAAGATACGTAAATACTAATAGCCATAATGCTATTCAAACATTGAATAAACAAATCAAAATTAACTCACATTTTAACGAATCTATTGAGATAATACGAAGGGCAGTGGAAAACGACAAACCCAAAATAGATAAAACTTTCGATGAAATTAAGAAAAGAAACAATGAAATAGTTAGGAGACTTTTATACACGGACCAAATGCTCAAATTGAAAAGTTTGGAAGGAAAAATTACACAAATTCAAGAAAACATAGCGTCAGCTAGGAACAATATGATACACCCGGGTGTACTAACACCTGAGGAAATAGAAGAATTCGAAATCGATTATTTCAAATTAAAACTGATAAAAATGGGAGTCATGACTTATACGAATAAGTCATTGATTATAGCAATAAAAATCCCAATAGACTTCATTGTAACAGACCTGAAACTAATAACCCCCTTACCAAATGATAAGTATTTGGAGATCGACGAGAAGAACGAACGGATAGTTACAGTGAATAAAATTACTTACACATACGAAGAAAATTTAATCTTTACCGACCAAAAAAGAAGCGCAAACTGTGTTTTAGCGAAAAACTGTGAACTGAAGTATATCAACATAGCAAATATTGAAGTCATTGATGACGGTTTGATTTTGGTTAAGAATGCAAACAATGTTAAAGTAACGCAAAACTGCGACAATAGAGACATTGTAATAAACAAAAATTGTTTAATTAACTTTTATAATTGTGAATTAGAAATACTAAATAAGAATTTCGCAAACAAAAGAACCATTGTTCATGAAAGGTTTATTTACCAGACAATGATGTGACAAATGTTACTTTTAAGGAAAAAATTAATTTTGAAAAAATTACAATAAACCAATTTGAAAATATCAAACAGATTGAAGAGTTGGTATACCATAAGAATGTGTCATATGGCATAAACATAACATTAATATTAATAATAATACTTGTAATTATAGTATACGTAGTTTATAAAACATATTATAAAAATAAAAACATTATAAATATCGAATTAGAGACTAATCCCAAGACCTTCCATTCAACAGAGACTGTTGAATCTGGGGATGGAGGAGTTATATGGGAGAAATAACTAATATAATTCAATACAAACACTTGTGTTGCGCATGCATAAATGCTGACGTTAGCGTCTACTCATTGCTTGTGCAACCCAAGTGTTGATAGTCTTACGTGGGAAATTGATGCGCTTGCACTTTGCTGTAGAACAAAGTATGCGGGAGTCACATTACCAGTAAGACTGTGCATGATTAAAATTAAGATTAAGGAAAATGTATAAAAGAGAAATAAATAAAGATCAGTATAGAATAAGCAACCAAACGATCAAGTTGTTTAATTCCATAACAATAACTATATACAAAATTCAGCTTTTACTTTATGTTTTTAAATGTATACATCACATTGGTTATCATACAATTCAGTTTTCAAGTTTTCAACACTCACATAATACAAGAAATAACACAAACTTATCCGTAGCCTGGTGTAGATTAGAAACAACCAAGCAAAGAATAGAATATATGGGTAGTTTCGAATTTAACAACTTGCCACAATACTTAAAAAATCTTAATAGAATTTCATTATTTAAATCAGCTCTTAAAAATGTAAGAGAACTTTTATTATAAACAGTAACTTTTGATCTTAAAATAACTTACTTAACTTATTTATTATTAAATTACTATACCTACATATTATTTTTATTTTTTTCTTAAACTTTTCTTCTTTTTTATTTTGATTTAAAGTAAATTTAATTGATATAATATTTTTACCAACTCACCTCTATAAGGCCTAAAGGGCGCTGAGGCATCATTATTGTCATATTGTAAATAATAAGAATTAATTTTTTTTAAATAAAAAAATAAAAAAAACTAGTAGTTATCTATTTGTTAAAATTACGGGCGTAAGACACGTAGACAAAGGCCAAAAGCCAAAGCCGTTTAAAATTGTGATGGCGCATACTTATATGGCGGCCAAAAAGCATCAAACACAATGTGTTGACACAAGAAAGCATGTCATGACATCGTGTGTATTTAAAAATAATACATCAATGCCAACAATACTTTCAATGCAATAAAAGGAAATTATAGATTAAAGTTTTAAGAGTAGGACAAACCCAGAACACTTGCAAAAAAGAAGTAGGACTACCCCGGACGCCCTAAAAAAGAGGATGTATGGTAACCCTAAGTATATGTAATATGAAATACCTAGCACAACTTACATGAGACATATAGTGTACATATTTGAATCTAATGGTGTTTTCTTTTCTGAAATAAAATGTTACACCTTTATTATGTACATTTTTATAATGTTTACCCTACATTTTAAAGATGTCGCATTTTTAATGGTCAGAATAGAACATAAAATTACAACAGTGTAACACTTTTTTTCATGTACAGCTGTTTTTGTTTTTTTTTTTGTTAAAAAAGTAGAAGCAGATAGCTCCCTGGTAAGATCGCTTGAAATAAGACAATGAATATCTCTCAAAAAGACCAATGACACCTTCCCGACTAATACGCAAATTCTTCTTAAACTATAAAAATTATATACATATATTGTCCTATGAAATTTTACATATGTACATCAACTTCAGAGTATTCATTAATTACGTTCTCTAAAAGCCATTCACTCGCGGTTGTGGGTTTCTTTCCATAATCATATAAAATATTTCATCATCATCAGATGATGAAGATGAATCCAACAAGTCATCCAAAATTTTTTCAGCACATAAAAAAGTCGTAATATTTTCCATTTTGTATATTTTTTTTGTTTCTTAACACAAATACACAATCATAAACAAAACAAATGTCAGCTGTTTTATCGTGCGATTCTCCCCCTCTAAAAATACAGAGTGTCAAAGGTGCACCATTTTTTAAATTTATAGTGTAACATTTATAGAAAAGAACACACTACACTTTAGCAGTGTTGAGATTTTTTCAGAAAAGAACACAAAAAAATTAAAAAAGGTGCGAAATGGGAAAAAGTGTAACATTTTTGCCAGAAAAGAAAACGCCATAAAAGTAAGGTCAGACTGCGTAAATATTTGGCAGCGAATTGTTTCATTGTGTTTGACCAAAACCACATAAAATAATTAATGTGGTCACACTGTACACATTTATTTGCCATATTTGTTTAATCAAACAGCAAAAAAACAGTGCCAAATACACGAAGGGGAAAACAAATTGCCCAGTGGTCACATTTATGCCGATATTTTTTTATTGATTTATTTATTTATTTAATACCCTGTGAAAATCCTTAGTAGTTTTTAAGGTAAAATTAAAATGGAGACAAATCTTTTCTTTGTACTTGAAAAAATGTAGCAGACAACAAAATTAAGTAAGAACACGTCTTGTTACTTTGAATATAAAAAGAATAGTAAGTATTTATTTATTCCAATTATTATACATAGCTTTTAATACTTCATTTTATTTTAGGTTGGATGTTGTGCATTTCATTGGAATAAACAGTAAGTGGATAATTATGTTTAGATACATGTTTAAAGTTATTCGTGTTTCAATACAATTCATTAGTTTAGTTTTAAACATGTTGTTACATTACATACTTATGTGAACAGAAATACATATATTTATTGTTGCAGTTTGGATTGAACAACCTGTACAACAAAACTAAAAGTTTTAAAATTACAGTACAAGATGAGTCTTACATGAAAAAGTATGTAGAGTAAAATGACAAGAAGATCTTAAAAAATATAATGAAAATAACATCAAAGATAAAAATTAAATAAAATGAGTGAAAAATTAATAAAAAAAAAGTAAGAGTGCTATATTCGGCTATGCCGGATCTTATATACCCTTCACCTTTGTTGTGGATGCATAATTTATATTACGGTTTAAGCATACACTTAAAGTTTTCGAACACTTTGTGTGATCAGCGCCATCTGTTGACACACTGTCTTTGTACACACTGTCTTTGTACACACTTATATTACGGTTTAAGAACATACTTAAAGTTTTCGAACACTTTGTGTGATCAGCGCCATCTGTTGATGAACAATATTAATACAATAATTTTTTTGATGAAATTTTCAGAGGTTGTCTCGGATTTTTGCTCATATCTCCGTTATTTATGGGCGGATTTTGCTGATTTTAAATAGCAAACTTCTCGAAAGCATGTCTGACAGAATTATTGAAGATTTGGATCCCAAAGATATCTGTAGCTTAATTGCCGTATAACCGATACTAATATGATTTCTGGATTAAAATTTCTGATCCATATAAAAGTTGGTTCGATATTGATGATGGGCCGATCTTCTTAAATTTTGGAACAGTTATTTTCATGCATATGAGGGTATTTCACGTCGAATTTCAACATAATAACGGTATATTTAAGATATATATTAGTATTAACGTGGATTTCGGGAGTGGAGCTTATATGGGGGATATAGTCAAATATGGACCGATATTCTCAAAATCCAGCAGTTAGATTTAGGCGTGCATGTAAATGATCCGTGTGAAATTTTGGATTGGTACCCTTATTTATAAGAGATTTATGAGTATTAAAAATATTTTCGGAAGAGGGCATACGGTTAAAAATAGACCGAAACTCACAAAATTTTGTGGAATGATTTTTGTATATATGAGTCATTCCATGTCAAACGGTTCGTATTTTTTATATCACTAACTTGGATAGCTTCAGCAGTTTGTGTATGCATTCTCCTCTTAAAAATATTTTATACGTGTTTCAAGAAAAAAATATAAATTTTTTTTTTCAAATGTTATGACCAATTGAACTTTGGTGAAATGGCGATTTTTTCAAAGAGGTGTGTTCATTCAATCGCATGTAACTCCTGAAATACTGGACCGATTTTAATGTGTTATATCTTGTTTTAAAGGTAATTTCAATTTCTTCTAAAATACCAAAGCGGTATGACATATCCCCAAAGCATTTTTTAAGTTTGTATCATTTTCATCCTTTTATTTCGATTTTCAAACTGATTACATCTTTTTTTTTTTAATTTTGAGGGTGTGTTCTTATAGGTCTTTTTTACAGACTTTTGAAGTGGTGAAATAATGCGTTCTATTTTTTTTACAAATTTTTTCGGAAACATCTTTTCCACAAGCAACATAAATTGCTGTGAAAATACTTATAGTTAACAGAATGATAATATGTTTTTTGAATTATTAATACAACAATAAGAACAACAAAATCAATTATTGTAACAGTCTTATTTGCGAACAATTTTATTAAATACAAACGATAAACTAAGAGCAGAAATAAAGAGCTTATATAGAGCTGAAAACACCAACTGGTTTCTACTTTTAATAAAGGGTGGTTAAATTTCAAGGGCCGATGTTGATTTTGAATAAAACACAAACTATTTATATTTATATATTGTATTATTATATATATTATTATTATATTTATATTTATATATTGGTATTACTCAATTATGTATGGAACAAAATATCGGCCAAATGGGCGCCGCGACCACGGCGGCACATCTCCATCCGATGGTCCAAATTTTCGATGACCCTGAGGCATAATGGAGGTTCTATGCCGTTAATGTGCCGAATTATCCTTTAGCTCTTGAATTGTTGCTGGCTTATCGACGTACACCTTTTCTTTCAAATAACCCCAAAGAAAAAAGTCCAACGGTGTCAAATCACATGATCTTGGCGACCAATTGACATCGCCATTACGTGAGATAACACGGCCATTGAATTTGTTGCGCAAAAGAGCCATTGTTTCGTTAGCTGTGTGGCAAGTGGCACCGTCCTGCTGAAACCACATATCGTCCACATCCATATCTTTCAATTCGGGCCATAAAAAGTTCGTTATTATCTCACGAGTCTGAATCATTCATTCATTCAGTCTCGTCTCATCGAACTGTTCGGACGTGTTACTTTTAGTGCGGCTGAATTTTCGGTGAAAAAATCGTAATAGGTGAAAAACTGTAAAAAGTTGAAATTAAACAAAAAAGTGAAAAAAAATCGTAATAGGTTAAAATATATAAAAAAGAAAAAAAAAACATTAAAAATCGTATAAAAACTGTATGAGTGTTCCTCTCAGATGTAATTCTGAGAAAGAGCTTAGCTCGACTAGAAAAACTAGATGCATCTCTGAGGAAGAATCCATAAAAAAATCTTTGGAGAATTTTCTCACTACAAGAGCCGTGGAACGGCGTCGTTCCTGTTCGCCCAATATTGTGATTTCAACAGATGAAAAAACATCATCTTCATCAAATAGTGCAGTCAAACCCAAAAAACAAGTAGGTATGGATAAGTACATAACCGTTCTCAAGCGACAGAGGAGCCCGAAGTCTGCTCAAGTGTCATCAAATGCAAAAGCTCCTAAGACCGTGAGTAATGATCAAAATAGGTTTGCTCTACTCCAGACGGATGAGCCAGAACTCCCGAAGAAGACGTTTAAGCCCCCACCAATTTATCTGAGAGAGCCGACTTCCAGTAAATTGGTACAAGGAATTGTTGCTGCAATAGGTGAAAACATGTTTAGCGTAACCTCAATGAAACATGGAAATATCTGCGAGACAAAGATACAAGTGAATAGGGAAGATGATTTTCGAAAATTGTCCAACCAGCTGGAAAGGGAGACTAGGGATTTCTATACCTACCAGCTCAAAAGCGCAAAAGGACTCCAAGTCGTTCTAAAGGGTATAGACCCATGTGTTGATCCCGCGGAGATAAAAACCGGTTTAATGGACAAAGGGTTCAAAATCAAGAGCGTAGTGAATATTAGAAACCGTGAAAAGATCCCTCAGCCCATGTTCAGGGTAGAATTGGAACCTGGAGATGTTGTCTTAAAGAAAAATGAGTCCCATCCCATCTACAATCTGATGTACCTTCTGCATCGTAGAATCACCGTGGAAGAACCACATAAGCGTCAGGGACCCGTACAGTGTCTCAACTGTCAAGAATTTGGTCACACCAAGGCGTATTGTAAATTGCCGACAGTTTGTGTTGCTACATGCAACTGCTCAATGCGATAAGTCGAGAACTGACTCAAAAATCAAAAAATGCAGTAACTGTGGAGGTAATCATACCGCAAATTATAGAGGTTGTCCAATTTACACTCATTTGAAAGGCATAAGAACCAACAAGACGTCAGTATTGCCTAATCGCCCTCAACAGCCAAATTTAGCATCGAGTGACAATTTCCCTCAATTATTACGATCCACTAGTCATGTAAACGCGCCTAGTTCTAGACAAGTTTCTTACGCAAACGTCGTTAAATCTAATATGCCAGGTCTGGAGCAGGAACCTAAACCCCAATATTCTGAGCCGCATATCAACAATCTAGAGGCAACATTGCAGACACTTGTCCAAACTATGAACACTTTCACGACCACCATGACATCCATGATGCAGGAAATGCTGAAAATGCAATCCACTATCTTGCAAGCCATTTTAAAGAAATGATTTATTTAAAAATTTGTTTCTGGAACGCGAACGGCCTCCGCCAACATAAAAATGAACTGGAATACTTCGTGATGGATAAGCAGATTGATGTTATGATGATTGCTGAAACTCACTTGACGTCGACAGGGTACTTCAAAATTAATGGCTACGAGTTCTACGATACTAAAGACCCCCGCGGAAGAGCTTGTGGAGGTTCGGCAATTCTTATAAAGAACAGAATAAAGCATTATCTAATGAATAACATAAGTGAGGATTACCTCCAAGCAACAAACATTTGCATTGAATTCTGTCAATACAAATTTGTTTTATCATCGATTTATTCTCCGCCTCGATTTTCAATAAAAGAACACCAACACCATAACTTCTTTAAATCCCTTGGAGCTAGATTTTTAGTTGCTGGTGACTTTAACGCCAAACACACATTTTGGGGTTCACGTCTGGTAACCCCAAAGGGTCGCGTACTCTTCAACACCATTGCTAAAATGGGCTTAGATGTACTCTCAAGTGGACATCCCACCTATTTGCCGACGGACCGACGGAAGATTCCCGATGTTATTGACTTTGGGGTAATGAAAAATATCCCTGTAGAATGGATGCAAGTGGATCCTTCACTGGACTTGTCCTCAGATCACTCTCCTACTATCATTTGAATGCATTTCCCTCAAGTGTGTGGTTCTCCATTTATGAACATGACTAAGACCCGAGTAAGTTGGATAAAATACAAAAAGTATTTAAGTTCTCATTGCACGGAAAATGTTGTGTTGAGAACTACCGACGATATTGATGAGTCGATTGGCAACTTTACCGAGGACCTTCGACGAGCTGTGCATCACGCTTCCACTTATCACGTTGAATGTAGAAATAGGACAAACAGAACTTATTTCTCTGAACTCGAACATCTCCTATCAAAAAAAAGAAGAATGAGAAGAGAGTGGCAAATTCACAGGTCTCCTGAACTGAAAGCTAGGCTACGGGAATGCAGAGATATACTAAGACATTTCTTAGAAACCCAAAGAACGGCCTCACTTAGATCTTACTTGGAAGGTCTTGATAGTACCCCACAATCTGACTACTCGTTATGGAGGGCGGCAAGAGGTTTAAAAAGACCAGTAAGAGGAAAACCTCCTTTGCGAAATCCGACTGGTGACTGGGCTAGAAATGATTCCGAGAAGGGGACTTTATTTGTTAACCATTTGAGAAATGTGTTTACTATAAACAACTCAAATAATAACGAATCTGATTTGCCACCACTTGTTATAAGGCCTCCTGTACCTCTAAGACTAAACTTTCGTGATGTCCAAAACGCTATTGGTACTCTGAACCTTAGAAAGGCTCCAGGTATGGATAAAATCAACAATAAAAGGCTTGTGGAGTTACCTCGTGTAGCAAGAAGAATTATCCTCTTTATCTTCAACGCTATTTTACGCCTAGAATACTATCCTGCAGATTGGAAGGTGTCTATGATCACTATGATTCCTAAGCCAGGGAAGGACCATACCAAAGTGGAGTCATATAGGCCAATTAGTCTACTGCCGACAATTTCAAAACTGTTTGAAAAATTGTTAATGACTAAGTTGACTCCAATTCTGAATGACACTGAATGTATTCCTAATCATCAATTCGGCTTCAGGGCTAAACACAGCACCATCGAGCAAACACACAGATGGGTAAATGTGATAAGAGGGTCGTTTGAAGACAAAAAATACTGCTCCGCCCTTTTCATTGATGTGTCCCAAGCGTTCGACAAAGTTTGGCATGACGGTTTAATGCACAAAATAAAATTAACTCTGCCTGCTAACACCCATAAACTCATGGAAAGTTATTTATACGGTCGCAAATTTAAAATCAAAGAAGGTGATTTTTTAAGTACCGCTCAGCCAATTGAATCAGGTGTGCCACAGGGTAGCATACTGGGTCCTACTTTATATTTGATATATGCCTCCGACATGCCGTCAGACCCTAAAATCCATACGTCAACTTTTGCAGACGATACAGCCTTTATCAGCGTTCATCAGGACCACCAAGTTGCATCACAGAATTTGCAAAATTATGTTTATAAACTAGAGAATTGGCTAGAGCTTTGGAAAATCAGGGTTAACGAACAGAAATGTATTCATATAACTTTCACATTGCGAAAAGATACCTGCTCGTTCATCAGAATAAATAATCAAATTATCCCGCAACACAATGAAGTCAAATACCTCGGCATTCACCTCGACCGCCGTTTAACTTGGAAGTCTCATATTGAAGCGAAACTTACTCAAATGAGATTAAAAGCAGTGCAACTTAATTGGCTAATCGGCAGAAACTCTACATTGAAATTGGATTGCAAACTTTTGTTGTACAATGCAATACTAAAGCCAATCTGGTGTTATGGAATTCAATTATGGGGTACTGCCTCAGCATCCAACATTGAAAAAATTCAAAGGGGTCAAAATAAAATTCTACGTATAATTACTGCAGCACCATGGTATGTTAAAAATTCTCGAATCCACAAGGATCTAGGCGTGCCATTAGTAAAAGTCGAATTTACAAAATATGCGTCAAAGTATGTCAGCAAACTTGAACACCATCCAAACCCCCTTGCACGAGACATCCTTAACTTTAGTGGCCACAATCGGTTGAGAAGGAGGGATACCCTTGCTTTAACTCAAGCGCAAAATAGATGACTGGATCAGTTGATGTGAAATTTTTTTAGTATCATAAAAATTTTTGTCTAGCACTGGCTGGGCTTATTATTTTCTTTTTAGTATTAAGATTTGAATACTTATTGTCATTTCAAATATGAAGATTCAATAAATAATTAAATGCAAAAAAAAAAAAAATAAAAAATTATCTCACGATAGCGAACACCATTCACAGTAACTGCCTGACTGGCCTCATTTTAGAAAAAATACGGCCCGATGATGCCGCCAGCCCATAAACCGCACCAAACAGTCACTCTTTGTGGGTGCATTGGTTTTTCGACAATCACTCTTGGATTCTCATTCGCCCAAATGCGGCAATTCTGTTTATTGACGAATCCACTGAGGTGAAAATGTGCCTCATCACTGAAGATGATTTTCTTCGAAAATTGATCATCCACTGTTGCCATTTCTTGCCACCATTCTGCCCATTCACGACGTTTGGAATGGTCAAGAGGCTTTAGTTCTTGAGCCAATTGCACCTTGTAAGCGTGTAAATGCAAGTCTTTATGCATAATGTTCATCAACGACGAGCGTGAGAGGTGCAATTGTTGGGCACAACGACGAGTTGAGGTGGACGGCTCTTCAGCCACACTATCGCGAACAGCAGCAATATTTTCTGCAGTACGAGCTGTACGAGCATGCACTGGTGTTCTCACATCTTCTACAGACCCGGTTTGCTACAATTTTTTCACGATTTTTGCGATTGTACGCACATTTGGACGATCAAATTGACCAAAAAAATCACGAAGTGCACGATATGCATTTTGATTTGAACGCCCATTTTCATAATAAGTCTGGATAACTTTAACGTTGTTGGATTGTGTATCTCTCCATGGTTCAAATTGAGTAAGTCTGAAATAGAGAAATGTCAATAAAATTTAGGTGTGGTTCACATTCAACCTCGGCCCTTACAATTTAACCACCCTTTACGAATACATAATTTGCATTGATGTCAATGTTTTTCTAATCATAGTAGTAATGTATATTCTGTCATTGCTGTGCCCGGACGACATTAGGTCAATTGTTACAGTCATGCGCGTTTAATTTGTCGCCCACAAGAATGATAAAATAACGATTACGCCAACGCGCGTAAAATTTTAACATGTTCTGCGCATTTAGGCTCTGTGACGTCACCCATTCTGTGTTTTTATTGGCTAATTTTTTCTCACTTGTTTTTTTTTACTCATGTTTTGCTTGCATTTGCTCACTGCACTCCTCATGTTTATATTTTTTATGTTTTTTTTTTGTTTGTTCTTCTTTTTTAAACAGATTTTATTTTAGAACTCTCAGAGATTTCAATTGCAAGGTTGCCAACTACACATAAAACATAAATTTTTCGCAAGAAATTTTAATTCTAACACATGAAACATTATTAGTAACCCTTAGAATGGCCCTTCTACGTCACATAACGGGAAATCATGCGCATGGCGTAATCTTTATTTTATCATTCATGGTCGCGCAGACTTCCTTGAAGTTCTCAGAAAAATATAATAAAATAAGTTTTTCAGAATCAAAATGCCACCTCGGTTCAATGTTTGTTGCAACCCGTTTTAATCAAGATGTCATAAGGAAAGTTCTAAGAAAACATTGCGATGGATAAGTTAAAGTGTTGTTGAACGTAAACGAAAATTAAAACTTAAATCAATAAAGGGCAAGGTTAGAATTGTACTAATTGCCGTATTAAATTACGTAAAGTGAGTGAAACTGACGTAGAAATTTCTTCTGATGTGGAAATAAATGACAATATGTCTATTGACAGCGATTATTCCGTAGAAAGTGCAAAATTGGTGAATCTGAATGAGGCATTGCTGTTGTATAACGGTTCTCCTATAAACAAAAGAAAACTTGAGCAGAAAAAATATAACGCCATTAAAAAACAGAAAATTGTTAATTTGTGTGGGCCCTGTGATGGTCTGGGAGCAACAGTCAAAAGATTAGCAGCACGTGCAAGCTTGTCCAGCCTCATAAATCCCATTAATAGTGCCGTCAAATTTTATGATTGGGTGAATAAAAACGTCAAGAAAATTCATACAGAGTTCTTTAATAACTACCAATATGAAGATAGGGAAACACCTAAAGGAGCGAAAATAATTTCTGGAACTCTTGGCTACCACGCATTCATTCCACAACCCGATAAAAAAAATTAAAGTTCAGACAACATCATCTTCTGAGCAGTACTGTATTAAGACGGTATACAACGCATAACATTCATTTCTTCACTGTATTTTTTGTATTCTTTTTTACTGTAAATATTACACATGACTGAACTACGTTTTCTTTGTTTTTTGTTGTTGTTTGTATCTTGTGTTAATAAACTATCGAAAAATATATTTTTTTCTATATTCACAGAAATTTTTGTTGCTCGTGCAAAAGGTATAAGGTAAAAATAATCATTAAAAATAGAACGCATTATTTCACCACTTCAAAACTCACACAGTCTGTAAAAAAGACCTATAAGAACACACCCTCAAAATTTAAAACAAAAAAGATGTAATCAGTTTGAAAATCGAAATAAAAGATTAAAATTTTTTTTTTGTGCATTTAATTATTTATTGAATCTTCATATTTGAAATGACAATAAGTATTCAAATCTTAATACTAAAAAGAAAATAATTAGCCCAGCCAGTGCTAGACAAAAATTTTTATGATACTAAAAAAATTTCACATCAACTGATCCTCCTTCTCAACCGATTGTGGCCACTAAAGTTAAGGATGTCTCGTGCAAGGGGGTTTGGATGGTGTTCAAGTTTGCTGACATACTTTGACGCATATTTTGTAAATTCGACTTTTACTAATGGCACGCCTAGATCCTTGTGGATTCGAGAATTTTTAACATACCATGGTGCTGCAGTAATTATACGTAGAATTTTATTTTGACCCCTTTGAATTTTTTCAATGTTGGATGCTGAGGCAGTACCCCATAATTGAATTCCATAGCACCAGATTGGCTTTAGTATTGCATTGTACAACAAAAGTTTGCAATCCAATTTCAATGTAGAGTTTCTGCCGATTAACCAATTAAGTTGCACTGCTTTTAATCTCATTTATGTAAGTTTCGCTTCAATATGAGACTTCCAAGTTAAACGGCGGTCGAGGTGAATGCCGAGGTATTTGACTTCATTATGTTGAGGAATAATTTGATTATTTATTCTGATGAACGAGCAGGTATCTTTTCGCAATGTGAAAGTGATATGAGTACATTTTTGTTCATTTACCCTGATTTTCCAAAGCTCTAGCCAATTCTCTAGTTTATAAACATAATTCTGCAAATTCTGTGATGCAACTTGGTGGTCCTTATGGACGCTGACAAAGGCTGTATCGTCTGCAAAAGTTGACGTGTAGATTTTGGGGTCTGACGGCATGTCGGAGGCATAAATCAAATATAAAGTAGGGCCCAATATGCTACCCTGTGGCACACCTGATTCAATTGGCTGAGCGGTACTTAAAAAATCACCTTCTTTGATTTTAAATTTGCGACCGTAAAAATAACTTTCCATGAGTTTATGGGTGTTAGCAGGCAGAGTTAATTTAATTTTGTGCATTAAACCGTCATGCCAAACTTTGTCGAACGCTTGGGACACATCAATGAAAAGGGCGGAGCAGTATTTTTTATCTTCAAACGACCCTCTTATCACATTTACCAATCTGTGAGTTTGTTCGATGGTACTGTGTTTAGCTCTGAATCCGAATTGATGATTTGGAATACATTCAGTGTCATTCAGAATTGGAGTCAACTTAGTCATTAACAATTTTTCGAACAGTTTAGAAATTGTCGGCAGTAGGCTAATTGGCCTATATGACTCCACTTTGGTGTGGTCCTTCCCTGACTTAGGAATCATAGTGATCATAGACACCTTCCAATCTGCAGGATAGTATTCTAGGCGTAAAATATCATTGAAAATAAAGAGGATAATTCTTCTAGCTACACGAGGTAACTCCACAAGCATTTTATTGCTGATTTTATCCATACCTGGAGACTTTCTAAGGTTCAGAGTACCAATAGCGTTTTGGACATCACGAAAGTTTAGTCTTAGAGGTACACGAGGTCTAATAACAAGTGAAGGCAAATCAGATGCATTATTTGAGTTGTTTATAGTAAACACTTTTCTCAAATGATTAACAAATAAAGTCCCCTTCTCGGAATCATTTCTAGCCCAGTCACCAGTCGGATTTCGCAGAGGAGGCTTTCCTCTAACTGGTCTTTTTAAACCTCGTGCCGCCTTCCGTAACGAATAGTCAGATTGTGGGGTACTATCAAGACCCTCCAAGTAAGATTTAAGTGAAGCCATTCTTTGGGTTTCTAAGAAATTTCTTAGTATATCTCTGCATACCCGTAGCCTAGCTTTCAGTTCAGGAGACCTGTGAATTTGCCACTCTCTTCTAACTCTTCTTTTTTCTGACAGGAGATGATCGAGTTCAGCAAAATAAGTTCTATTTGTCCCACTTCTGCACTCAACGTCGTATGTGGAGGCGTGATGTACAGCTCTTCGTATGTCCTCAGTAAACTTGCCAATCGACCCATCAATATCCTCGGTAGTTCTCAACACTACATTTTCCGTGCAGTGGGAACTTAAATACTTTTTATACTTTATCCAACTTACTCTGGTTTTAGATATGTCCCGAAATGGAGAGCCATTCCCTTGAAGGAAACGTATTGAAATAATAGAAGGAGAGTGATCTGAAGGCAAGTCTAATGAAGGCTCCACTTGTGTCGATTCTACAGGGATATTTTTCACTACTCCGAAGTCAATAACATCGGGAATCTTCCGTCGGTCCGTCGGCCAGTAGGTGGGATGCCCGCTTGAGAGTACATCTAATCCCATTTTGGCAATGGTGTTGAAGAGTTCACGACCCTTCGGGGTCACCAGACGTGAACCCCAAAAAGTGTGTTTGGCGTTAAAGTCACCAGCAACTAAAAATCTAGCTCCAAGGGAATTGAAGAAGCTGTAGTATTGGTGTTCTTTTATTGAAAATCGAGGCGGCGAATAAATTTATGATAAAACAAAATTATATTGACAGAATTCAATACAAATGTTTGTTGCTTGTAGGTAATCATCACATATGTTGTTCATTAAATAATGTTTTATTCTGTTCTTTATAAGAATTGCCGATCCTCCACATGCTCTTCCGCGGGGATCTTTAGTATCATACAACACGTAGCCATTAATTTTGAAGTACGCTGTCGCCGTCAAGTGGGTTTCAGCAATCATCATGACATCAATCTGCTTATCCATCAGGAAGTGTTCCAGTTCGTTTTTATGTTGGCGGAGGCCGTTCGCATTCCAAAAACAAATTTTTAAACAAATCATTTCTTTAAAATGGCTTGTAATATAGTGGATTGCATTTTCAGCATTTTCTGCATCATGGATGTCATGGTGGTCGTGAAAGTGTTCATAGTTTGGACAAGTGTCTGCAATGTTGCCTCTAGATTGTTGATATGCGGCTCAGAATATTGGGGTTTAGGTTCCTGCTCCAGACCTGGCATATTAGATTTAACGACGTTTGCGTAAGAAACTTGTCTAGAACTAGGCGCGTTTACATGACTAGTGGACCGGAATAATTGCAGGAAATTGTCACTCGATGCCAAAATAGGCTGTTGACGATGATCAGGTAATACTGACGTCTTGTTGGTACTTATGCCTTTCAAATGAGTGTAAATTGGACAACCTCTATAATTTGCGGTATGATTACTTCCGCAGTTACTGCATTTTTTGGTTTTTGAATCAGTTTTCGACTTATCACATTGAGCAGTTGCATGTAGCTCCCCACACGCAACACAAACTGTCGGCAATTTACAGTACGCCTTGGTGTGACCAAATTCTTGACAGTTGAGACACTGGACGGGCCCCTGACGCTTATGTGGTTCTTCCACGGTGATTCTACGATGCAGAAGGTACATCAGATTGTAGATGGGATGGGAGTCATTTTTCTTTAAGACAACATCTCCAGGTTCCAATTCTGCCCTGAACATGGGCTGAGGGATCTTTTCACGGTTTCTAATATTCACTACGCTCTTGATTTTGAACCCTTTGTCCATAAAACCGGTCTTTATCTCCGCAGGATCAACACATGGGTCTATACCCTTTAGAATGACTTGGAGTCCTTTTGCGCTTTTGAGCTGGTAGGTATAGAAATCCATAGTCTCCCTCTCCAACTGGTTGGACAATTTTCGAAAATCATCTTCCCTATTCACTTGAATTTTGGTCTCGCTGATATTTCCATGTTTAATTGATGTTACGCTAAACATATTTTCACCTATTACCGAAACAATTCTTTGTACCATTTTACTGGAAGTGGGCTCTCTCAGATAAATTGGTGGGGGCTTAAACGTCTTCTTAGGAAGTTCTGGCTCATCCGTCTGGAGGAGAGCAAACCTATTTTGATCATTACTCACGGTCTTATGTTCGAAAATTAAAATTTTAAATTTTGTTCGGCATAAGGTCATAAGGTAACAAATTTTTAAATGAAAAATATAAAAATATTTTGTTTTAAAAATTTTTATTTTATTTTATTCCCAATGTTTCGGTCAACTTTGTTTCTTCAGGGGTTCTATATAAAAATACAAAAATATATTAAACAAATTATTATAAGTTACACAAAGCATTTCAAGCACAAACAAATTATAATTACATTTAAAATAAATAAATGAAAAACAAATTTCACTCTGTTGAGTTTGTTGTCCAGTCGTAAGCTTTTGTCAACTAGTGTTTTTAATGCTTTGTTTCGGTCTCTTTCTGTTTTTGTGTATCGTGTGTTTGTATGTGTGAGCTGATATGTTCTCCGTATCAATTTTGTAGTTTAATCTCTCATCTGTCTCTAAATTAAGTACGTGTAACATCTCTAGAGTGAACCTCCTCGCATAATTTTTCTCTTCTGCTAATATTTTTACATCATTGAAATTTGGTGTGTGTCCAGTAATTGCACAGTGGGCCGCGAGTGCTGTTTTTTGTTCCAGTGGTTTGTAAGTTGCCTTCATGTCAGATTTATGTGATGATAGTCTGGTTTTTAACTTAGTTTTGGTTGTACCTACATATGTCTTCTGACATATGTTGTTGTTGTCGCCATTGCAATTAATTTTGTATACTACGTTAGGTTTTTCTTCAATTTTCAATTTTGATTTCATCTTGCTGAATAATTTGTTGACAGTATTATTACATTTAAAGGCTAACTGGAACTTGTCCTTATTATATATATTGGAATTTTTAATTCTCTCAGAAAATTTCGGTATATAACCGACTGATTTAAATATTTTTGTCTCTGTATCTATATTTTTGGTTAAAGGACATTTATTCCTCACACGTTTTATTAAATCGTCAATCGTCTTTTTTAGGAAGTCGTTCATTCTTAGAATATCCCTGATTTTATGTAAATTTTCCTTGTGAAATTGATTGTCACTTATATCTAAAACTCTGTTAATGAAATTGGTTGCCGTATTTATAATTATCCGTTTTGGATGTTTTGAATAGAAATTTATTAATCCACTCGATGATGATGGTTTCTGATACCAATTCAGTCTCAGAAGATTTCCTTGTCTGATTATTACTGAGTCCAAGTACGATAGTTTATTATCACATTCTTTCTCCATGGTAAATTGAATTTGTCGGTTGTATGAGTTTAAGATTTTTAATGTTTCATCAATTTTGTCCTTTTTTATGATTCCAAACAAATCGTCAACATATTTGGTGAGCAATCTAGGTTTTACCTCCATTAGCTCCATAGTCTTGTCCAATAGATCCTCCATAACTATGTCTGCAATCACAGGTGATGCCGGAGATCCCATTGGCATTACTTTTAATTGTTCATAAAATTTCTCCTCAAATTTGAAATATCTGGTGTCCTTTATACAAAAACTAAGTATTTAAATAAATAAATTCTTTCAATCGTCCTTAAAGCTAGGTTAACAGGTATGCTAGGAAAAAGCGAAATTAATAAAGAAAGATCCAACCTCGGGGTTACAGACTAAAAACAATAACTTAATAACAAAATTATTTAATCAACACCTCATAACGGAATCTGAGAAAAACGCAATGATCAATAAAATAGCCACTTCACCACGTATTTATGGACTTTCCAAAAATCCATAAAGCTGAAATGCTATGTAGATATATAATTAATATTCTAAAGAACTTGACTACTGACTCCCAATATAATGCTAAAGAATTCAAATCTAAAATTAACAATATGACCATAGAAAATGATGAAATTCTCATATCTTTTGACGTAATTTCGCTTTTTTAATTTAACAGTGTTTCATAGTAAATTTTTTGTGTTAATACAAATTTATATAATTTTCTTTTATTTCAAGTTTGCTTTAAACAAAAATTAGAAACAAACAATAATAACAAGTAAGAAAGTATAGTCGGTCAAGCCCGACCATATAATACCCTATACCCAGTATATGTATAAGAGTATTTTTTATTTTTCTATTAATTACCAAGTATTTCCTCGTGAATAAAAAGGTGAATTGTTTCTCTATAAATAACGAAGATATTTTTATTGATTCATTCAAAATACAATAATTAATTTCTTAACCTAAATTACCTATAAATAACGAAGAAACAACATTCAATGTTAATATTCACTGCTTACAATAATTGGTAGTTCTATTAAGTGTTACAATTCTCTTATGATATGTTTCATTGGAAATGTTCTAGACTATTCAATGACTTGTTTTAGATTATCATAGGGTGACTACAATATGCAAACGATTACAGTGTTTACATACCTTACATCTCCCCCCCTACGATAAAACTTTGGTACAAAGTTTTCACTTACTTTTACACAAAGTACACTGTATAGATAAGACCTTATCCTTTAGATACCTATTGTTGTTTCTATATCTGACATATTTGGAGTAGGCATGAGTTGGGAGATGTGAAATAAATTCGATTCTGTTTTTTTATGTGTTGTGTCAATTTCATATATAGTGTTTGAGAGTTTGTTTAGGATTTTATAGGGTCCGATTCTTAACGAGTCTAGTTTTTTTCGATTCAGTCGGTTACCATTTTCAACATATACCAATTCTCCGATCTTAAAGTTATAGTCTATTCTATCTTTGTCATAAATCTTTTTATTGTAGTCATGATTTCTTTTGCTGTTTTCAAAGGCTATTGCTCTATCATATTCCAAATCGTGTTTATCCTTCTTTTTCTTCAGTTCATTTGGTATTACCGAAGTGTCTTCACCCCTTAATAAGTATTTTGGACTGAACTTTGTTACTGAATGTTCAGTTTCGTTGTATTTATTGACACAGTTGTGTGCTATGGTCGTCCATGCAATTTTTTTGTTTTTTTCTTCGTTCATACTACACCTAATCTTATTGACTAACGTTTGGTTGAGTCTTTCGTTTAACCCATTCGAGAATGGTGTGTTAGCCGCCGTAAAGATTATTGTGATGTTTTTTTTTTCTAGGAATTTTTTGAAGTCTTTTGAGTTTATGCCTGGGTATTGGTCTGTTAAAAGTGTTTCGATGTTATGGTCTTTCAGAACATTTTCTGTCAATTTAATGAAATCCCCCGCGTTTTGTGTTTTGGATGTTAATATGTACGCGAATCTAGTGAAATGATCTACTAGGAGATGCAAGTATCTTTTTGTGGATCGTGAACCACCGAATCCACCGATTGTGTCTATGGAAACCACCTGAAACGGTTTTGTTGCTGGACCGAGACGTGACATCAGCCCGATTTTAATATGTTTTCTTGTTTTGTTCTGTAAACAAGTTTCGCAATTTTTACACGCTTTCTCAATATTCTTCGCTATGTTTTTTGCTGTATAGTAGGGCAGAATTTTGCTCTGCATTTGTCTTATGCCTATGTGGCAAAATTCTTTATGGATATTTTCTATGAATTTCTTAGAAAATTCTTCTGACAAAACGATTTTATTTTTCTTTCTCTCTTTTCTATAATATAGATTATTCTCGAGTATTAAATTATTTTTGCTCTTTTCTAAATTCTCGTTATCTCTCTGGTCTTGTATAATGTCATCTAGTTGTATTAAATTAACAATTTTTAATTTTTCTTGTTCGCTTTCTTGAGGCTCAAGTACCGCGTTTCTACTTAAACAGTCTGCCTCCAGGTTTTCTTTTCCCGAACGGTATATTATTTCGAAGTCGTATTGTGATAAATAATAAGTGAGATCCCCTAGTTCCTCGTCTGTTCTAGCTTTAATATTCATTCTCTCTAGCGGCTTATGATCCGAAAATACCTTAAAGCGCTTTCCCATGAGAAAGTGTTGCCAATATTTCACTGCTTCTTTTATTGCTAGGCATTCAAGGTAAATAGCTTTTTTTCTTTTTTGGGACTCATTTAGTTTCCTTGAAAAGTACGCTATAGGTTTTTCTGTTTTGTTTTTGTTGTCATTCAGTTGTGGTTGCTTCATTACAGCCCCTATACCCTGTAAACTCGCGTCTGTGTAAATATGTATTGGTAGTTCAGGATCAAAAACTGCTAGTACTGGCTGTTGGCAAAGAAAATTTTTCATATAATCGAAGGCTTTTTGACATTCTGTTGACCAAGTAAATTGTTGACCTTTTCTTAATAAATTATGTAGCGGTTCCAGGATTATAGAAATATTCGGGACATATTCATTATAAAAATTGATTTTACCTAAAAATTGTCGGACATTTTTCTGATTCTTTGGAACCGGAAATTTTCGTATTGCAATTAGGTTATCATTTAGTGGTGAAATTGAGTTATATCCTATTTTATGTCCTAGATATTCTATGGAATCCAATGCAAATGTACATTTAGAAAGTTTTAATCGAAACCCTTCATTCATTATCGCTTCTAGTAACCGCGATAGATGATCAATGTGTTCTTCGAAGGTTTTTGAAAAAATCAGTATGTCGTCTATATAGTTGACTGCGAAATCTGATAATTTATTTTTTCTCATTATGTTGCTCAATATTCTCTGAAATATTGCCGGTGCTGTTTTTAGCCCAAATGGCAAACAAGTCCACTGGAAGTGGCCTTCCTGGGTTACAAATGCCGTTTTGCTTCTATCTTCTATCCTGAGGGGAATGGACCAAAACGCTGAATTTATGTCAAGTTTTGAAAAATATTTGCAGTCTCTTGTTTTTGTTACAAGATCTTCGATTAATGGAAAGGGTTGCGATTGAGGAAGTATTATCTTATTCAAGTCTCTGAAGTCTATACATAATCTTGATCTTTTATTTTCTTCCTTTTTATAGGCTAATGTTACTGGGGCCGCAAAAGGACTGTATGATTCTTCGATTAGTTTTCTCTGCAATAGTTTCGAAATTTGTTCCTCTATTTCTTTTTTATCATCTATTGTGCATTTATATGGCCTTTTGCTGCAATATTTATCTATTATTAGATCGATTCTAGCTTCGTAGTCTTTTACTCTTCCTATATCATATTTATCTTTTGCGAATATATTTTTATATTTCTCTATAAGTTTTTTTATTCTTTGTTCTTCATGAGAACTCAAGTAATTTGTTAAAATTTCAAAATTTCCTTGATCTATATGTTCGTTGAAGTTTATTTCATATCTTTTTTGATTTTTTTTTGTAAGATTATCCGTTTTTTGTTCTATTTCTAGTTTTTCATTTTGTATCAATTTAAATTTTTTTATACAATCGAGCCCTATTAGGAAATCGTATTTAAAATTTTCGTTATTGATTATGAATACATCCATATTTTCTTCTATATCAAATATTTTCACTCTTAATGTTACTATACCATCAGATTTGTGTATACCATTAATTGTTCTCAAGTTGAGCATTTCTGTTGGGTTATTTTTTTTCAAATGGATTAATTTTGAATTTATCAATGAGACATTTGCGCCTGCATCGTAAATTGCGGATACTTCTAAGATGTCATTTAGTGTCACCTTGAGTCTAATTAATGGTGGGATTAGTAGTTTTTTGGATCATTATCACTTAACTCTACTTCTAGCGTGGAGGTGTTTATTTGTCTTGTTTTTACTGCCTGGTTTTCTTTTTCCTTGAACCAGCATTCGGATTCCGGATGGAATCTATTACCTTTGTTTTTATTTTTACATATTTCGCAAGGTGCTTTTTCATTTTTATCTTTGTTGTTGGTTTTATTTTTTTTTGTTTCTAGAGTTTTCTTAGATGATGATAAATGTTCTAATTTACCTATCTCGTTGTATAAGTCTTCAGTTTTCTTTAATTTTTCTCTGTCAATTCTATCAGCTACGACATTTGGCAAGCCGGTTGCAATTAAATCTATTAGTGTTCCATTATCAATGGATTTCCGTACTTCTAATAAAAGTTTTTCTTTTCTAAGCGCATAATCAAGCAAAGACCCAGATTGATATTTAAAAGCCATTGCATATCTTATCGCAGACCAGCCTTTGCTAGAAAATGTATCGCAAAAGTTTTTTTTCCAATCTTCCCATGTTGCCTCAATTGGAAGTTTTAAAAATGTGCTACTATACCAATCTGTAGCCCCTTTATCCATGAATGATTTTAGAATCTCAATTTTTTTGTTATCTTCTTTTATGTTGAATCTTTCGCATTCCTTTTCAAAACCATTTATCCATTGATTTGCATTTGAATTTTTTCCATTAAATTTGTCGATTGTAAATTCTTTCGCAATTTTGCCTATATTTTTAACCCCTGATTGTTCATTACTTTTTTCTAGCAGTTGTTCTAATAGTTTAATCAACGGTTGTTCTGAAGAACTTTCGTTCCCCTTTGTGTCGGCTTTCTGTTCACTTTCTTCTTCTAGGTATATTTCTTTAAATTGTAAGTTGTTACCTTCATCTAGGTATGTTTTTTTTAATTCTTCGCTGAGAGGAATCCAAATATTTCTCATTTGGCCTCTTTGATTCAGAGTCTTTTTTACCTTAGTAAAAGTTGTCGTTTTTGTGATCGCTTCGTGACTGCGTGCCTCCAAAAATTCATTTAGCATTATGTATTTTCGTTCATCTGGTGTGCTAATTGAGGTTATACATAGCACATTCGTCTTACCATCTGCGGCGCCAAGTACTTTAAAAGAGAACAGCAGCTTTTCCATTGTGAGTTCCAACGTGAATGTTGTTTTATAAGAGTATTTTTTATTTTTCTATTAATTACCAAGTATTTCCTCGTGAATAAAAAGGTGAATTGTTTCTCTATAAATAACGAAGATATTTTTATTGATTCATTCAAAATACAATAATTAATTTCTTAACCTAAATTACCTATAAATAACGAAGAAACAACATTCAATGTTAATATTCACTGCTTACAATAATTGGTAGTTCTATTAAGTGTTACAATTCTCTTATGATATGTTTTACTTAATCTGATCATGTTACATTGGAAATGTTCTAGACTATTCAATGACTTGTTTTAGATTATCATAGGGTGACTACAATATGCAAACGATTACAGTGTTTACATACCTTACATATGTATAAAACAGTTTTTCAGAAATGCGCGCTATAAAGGAGATATGACCTATTATGTACCGATCATCCAAAAATTTAGTGTCTGTGAATATAAATATAACTTTATCTCGATATAAATACTTTTAAATGAATTATAGAGGATAAAGTTAATTACGGGGAGGGTATTATATGGGAGTTTCGACTAATTACGGACTGACCATTATAAAATTAGGTGTCATCATTTCTGTATATTATTTGTGTCGAATTTTATTTGATTGCCAATATTCTTAAGAAATTTATGATATATTTTTGTATTGAATATTATTTGGATACCAACATTTTTGAGAGAGTTAAGCTAGATTTACACGATTGAAATTTTCTTCAAAATTTCTCTTCAAAATGCTTTAAACTCGTGTAAACAGCAAAATTTCTTCAAAATTTATTGATCAACATTTTTTTAACAAAACTTTTGAAGATTTTATTGATGCCGTGTAAATGCATCAAAATCGCATCTGGCAATATTGATAACAATAAATAATTTGACAGCATTTTCATTCTTTTGATTCAAAACCATATCAATACATATACATATGTACATGTGCTGGTGCTATACTATTGATGTGTTTTTCATCTAATGCCCCGATTGAATTGGGAAAACTCCACATTTTATTTATACTTTGGGAAATACTCTCCCATTCCTGTTCTGTTGCTGGCATCTGTACCAATAGATATTATTTTTGATATATATATTTTTTTTTTTAATAAATTAGGTTTTACCTTTAAAAATTCATCTTTTAATATTTTATATAATGCAGCGCAGACTTTTCAGGCACAATATTGCATATCGATGATCTTGATCTTTTAAACAAGAACATCAGTCTTGGGTAACTGTCCCCAGTCGGTAAAAATCTCAAAGTAATTGCCAGGCGTTTTCCGGGGCATAAAGATTCCCGCATATTAGTATTAGCCTTTTCTATTGATGGGGTGACGAGATTAAGCAAATAATCAAAATCGTCTGGTGACATTCGCACAAAGTTTTTGTATAAGTCAGGATCATTCCTTATCAATCGCTCCATAAAAGAGATATACCTTCCCTACGTTCCTTTTGTTTTCTCCTTTTTTGCATTATTATCAGCTACTCTTCCTCCAATAGTAAAAATCAGGGACCGGAAATAAGAGTTATTTTTCAATTTTTGAAGAAATAAATCATACATAAATAAACATCGTAGAAAACTTTTAATTACACCATCATTATTCTTAGGCGAAATGCATCCAACATATTGCATGATTTTTAAATTTTTGATTTTTATTTTAACAATCAAAAATAAGAGTTATTTTTGATTTTTATATTTTTAAATGAAAAATAAAAGTTATTTTTGATTTTTATATTTTTAAATGAAAAATAATCATTCAGTCTCGTCTCATCGAACTGTTCGGACGTGTTACTTTTAGTGCGGCTGAATTTTCGGTGAAAAAATCGTAATAGGTGAAAAAGTGTAAAAAGATGAAATTAAACAAAAAAGTGAAAAAAAATCGTAATAGGTTAAAATATATAAAAAAAAAAACATTAAAAATCGTATAAAAACTGTATGAGTGTTCCTCTCAGATGTAATTCTGAGAAAGAGCTTAGCTCGACTAGAAAAACTAGATGCATCTCTGAGGAAGAATCCATAAAAAAATCTTTGGAGAATTTTCTCACTGCAACAGCCGTGGAACGGCGTCGTTCCTGTTCGCCCAATATTGTGATTTCAACAGATGAAAAAACATCATCTTCATCAAATAGTGCAGTCAAACCCAAAAAACAAGTAGGTATGGATAAGTACATAACCGTTCTCAAGCGACAGAGGAGCCCGAAGTCTGCTCAAGTGTCATCAAATGCAAAAGCTCCTAAGACCGTGAGTAATGATCAAAATAGGTTTGCTCTCCTCCAGACGGATGAGCCAGAACTTCCGAAGAAGACGTTTAAACCCCCACCAATTTATCTGAGAGAGCCGACTACCAGTAAATTGGTACAAGGAATTGTTGCTGTAATAGGTGAAAACATGTTTAGCGTAACCTCAATGAAACATGGAAATATCTGCGAGACAAAGATACAAGTGAATAGGGAAGATGATTTTCGGAAATTGTCCAATCAGCTGGAAAGGGAGACTAGGGATTTCTATACCTACCAGCTCAAAAGCGCAAAAGGACTCCAAGTCGTTCTAAAGGGTATAGACCCATGTGTTGATCCCGCGGAGATAAAAACCGGTTTAATGGACAAAGGGTTCAAAATCAAGAGCGTAGTGAATATTAGAAACCGTGAAAAGATCCCTCAGCCCATGTTCAGGGTAGAATTGGAACCTGGAGATGTTGTCTTAAAGAAAAATGAGTCCCATCCCATCTACAATCTGATGTACCTTCTGCATCGTAGAATCACCGTGGAAGAACCACATAAGCGTCAGGGACCCGTACAGTGTCTCAACTGTCAAGAATTTGGTCACACCAAGGCGTATTGTAAATTGCCGACAGTTTGTGTTGCATGTGGGGAGCTACATGCAACTGCTCAATGCGATAAGTCGAGAACTGACTCAAAAATCAAAAAATGCAGTAACTGCGGAGGTAATCATACCGCAAATTATAGAGGTTGTCCAATTTACACTCATTTGAAAGGCATAAGAACCAACAAGACGTCAGTATTGCCTAATCGCCCTCAAGAGCCAAATTTAGCATCGAGTAACAATTTCCCTCAATTATTCCGGTCCACTAGTCATGTAAACGCGCCTAGTTCTAGACAAGTTTCTTACGCAAACGTCGTTAAATCTAATATGCCAGGTCTGGAGCAGGAACCTAAACCCCAATATTCTGAGCCGCATATCAACAATCTAGAGGCAACATTGCAGACACTTGTCCAAACTATGAACACTTTCACGACCACCATGACATCCATGATGCAGGAAATGCTGAAAATGCAATCCACTATCTTGCGAGCCATTTTAAAGAAATGATTTATTTAAAAATTTGTTTCTGGAACGCGAACGGCCTCCGCCAACATAAAAATGAACTGGAACACTTCCTGATGGATAAGCAGATTGATGTCATGATGATTGCTGAAACTCACTTGACGGCGATAGCGTACTTCAAAATTAATGGCTACGTGTTGTATGATACTAAAGACCCCCGCGGAAGAGCTTGTGGAGGTTCGGCAATTCTTATAAAGAACAGAATAAAGCATTATCTAATGAACAACATATGTGAGGATTACCTACAAGCAACAAACATTTGTATTGAATTCTGTCAATACAATTTTGTTTTATCATCAATTTATTCGCCGCCGCGATTTTCAATAAAAGAACACCAATACTACAGCTTCTTCAATTCCCTTGGAGCTAGATTTTTAGTTGCTGGTGACTTTAACGCCAAACACACTTTTTGGGGTTCACGTCTGGTGACCCCGAAGGGTCGTGAACTCTTCAACACCATTGCCAAAATGGGATTAGATGTACTCTCAAGCGGGCATCCCACCTACTGGCCGACGGACCGACGGAAGATTCCCGATGTTATTGACTTCGGAGTAGTGAAAAATATCCCTGTAGAATCGATACAAGTGGAGCCTTCATTAGACTTGTCTTCAGATCACTCACCTTCTATTATTTCAATGCGTTTCCTTCAAGGGAACGGCTCTCCATTTCTGGACATATCTAAAACCAGAGTAAGTTGGATAAAATACAAAAAGTATATAAGTTGTCATTGCACGGAAAATGTTGTGTTGAGAACTACCGACGATATTGATAAGTCGATTGGCAACTTTACCGAGGACCTTCGACGAGCTGTGCATCACGCTTCCACTTATCACGTTGAATGTAGAAATAGGACAAACAGAACTTATTTCTCTGAACTCGAACATCTCCTATCAGAAAAAAGAAGAATGAGAAGAGAGTGGCAAATTCACAGGTCTCCTGAACTGAAAGCTAGGCTACGGGAATGCAGAGATATACTAAGACATTTCTTAGAAACCCAAAGAACGGCCTCACTTAGATCTTACTTGGAAGGTCTTGATAGTACCCCACAATCTGACTACTCGTTATGGAGGGCGGCAAGAGGTTTAAAAAGACCAGTAAGAGGAAAACCTCCTTTGCGAAATCCGACTGGTGACTGGGCTAGAAATGATTCCGAGAAAGGGACATTATTTGTTAACCATTTGAGAAATGTGTTTACTATAAACAACTCAAATAATAACGAATCTGATTTGCCACCACTTGTTATAAGGCCTCCTGTACCTCTAAGACTAAACTTTCGTGATGTCCAAAACGCTATTGGTACTCTGAACCTTAGAAAGGCTCCAGGTATGGATAAAATCAGCAATAAAATGCTTGTGGAGTTACCTCGTGTAGCAAGAAGAATTATCCTCTTTATCTTCAACGCTATTTTACGCCTAGAATACTATCCTGCAGATTGGAAGGTGTCTATGATCACTATGATTCCTAAGCCAGGGAAGGACCATACCAAAGTGGAGTCATATAGGCCAATTAGTCTACTGCCGACAATTTCAAAACTGTTTGAAAAATTGTTAATGACTAAATTGACTCCAATTCTGAATGACACTGAATGTATTCCTAATCATCAATTCGGCTTCAGGGCTAAACACAGCACCATCGAGCAAACACACAGATTGGTAAATGTGATAAGAGGGTCGTTTGAAGACAAAAAATACTGCTCCGCCCTTTTCATTGATGTGTCGCAAGCGTTCGACAAAGTTTGGCATGACGGTTTAATGTACAAAATAAAATTAACTCTGCCTGCTAACACCCATAAACTCATGGAAAGTTATTTATACGGTCGCAAATTTAAAATCAAAGAAGGTAATTTTTTAAGTACCGCTCAGCCAATTGAATCAGGTGTGCCACAGGGTAGCATACTGGGTCCTACTTTATATTTGATATATGCCTCCGACATGCCGTCAGACCCTAAAATCCATACGTCAACTTTTGCAGACGATACAGCCTTTATCAGCGTCCATCAGGACCACCAAGTTGCATCACAGAATTTGCAAAATTATGTTTATAAACTAGAGAATTGGCTAGAGCTTTGGAAAATCAGGGTTAACGAACAGAAATGTATTCATATAACTTTCACATTGCGAAAAGATACCTGCTCGTTCATCAGAATAAATAATCAAATTATCCCGCAACACAATGAAGTCAAATACCTCGGCATTCACCTCGACCGCCGTTTAACTTGGAAGTCTCATATTGAAGCGAAACTTACATAAATGAGATTAAAAGCAGTGCAACTTAATTGGTTAATCGGCAGAAACTCTACATTGAAATTGGATTGCAAACTTTTGTTGTACAATGCAATACTAAAGCCAATCTGGTGCTATGGAATTCAATTATGGGGTACTGCCTCAGCATCCAACATTGAAAAAATTCAAAGGGGTCAAAATAAAATTCTACGTATAATTACTGCAGCACCATGGTATGTTAAAAATTCTCGAATCCACAAGGATCTAGGCGTGCCATTAGTAAAAGTCGAATTTACAAAATATGCGTCAAAGTATGTCAGCAAACTTGAACACCATCCAAACCCCCTTGCACGAGACATCCTTAACTTTAGTGGCCACAATCGGTTGAGAAGGAGGATCAGTTGATGTGAAATTTTTTTAGTATCATAAAAATTTTTGTCTAGCACTGGCTGGGCTAATTATTTTCTTTTTAGTATTAAGATTTGAATACTTATTGTCATTTCAAATATGAAGATTCAATAAATAATTAAATGCAAAAAAAAAAAAAAAAAAAAAAAAAAAAAAAAAAAAAAATGAAAAATAAAAGTTATTTTTGATTTTTATATTTTTATATCAAATAAAAATCAATTCAAACCTCTTATTTATTTGTTGATGCCGTATGTGTTATAATATGCTGCTTCATTTAACGGAGCTTTCATCTATTACAAATAAGTTTTCTTCAACAGGTGGCGTACCGCGTACCTATGTCACGAATTTGGAATTGATTTTTATTTGATATAAAAATATAAAATTCAAAAATAAAAGTTATTTTTCATTTAAAAATATAAAAATCAAAAATAATTTTTATTTTTCATTTAAAAATATAAAAATCAAAAATAACTTTTATTTTTCATTTAAAAATATACAAATCAAAAATAACTCTTATTTCTTGATTTTTTTGATAAAGGTCATAAGAGTTACGGTCCCTGGTAAAAATGTTGATGCTATGATGATTGTGTCGCCGTCCATACTTATTAATTGTTTGTTTTATAATAATAAATTATTTCAAAAAAGAAGCAAAACAGCTGATCAAAGTCAATATTTTCAATATAAAAGCTTCAACAAATTTTGATCAAATTTTTATCAAAAGATTTTGAAATATATTGAACGAATATTTTGATAAAATTTTTGAAACGTGTAAATAGAACATCAAAATAAATTTTAAAAATTTTGATAAGACTTCAAAATACCTTCAATCGTGTAAATCTAGCTTTATGCTCTTTAAAGTGATTTTCGGAAGTGGGCCTTATATGGGAGCTACGAGTAATTATGGAACGATTTGCACAAAATTTATAGACGTAATTTGGCTTCATATACCACTCATTTGTGATGAAATTTGTTTGGTTCCTTGCATAATTCAAACATTAATGATCGGTAAACCCCAATTTCGGGAGGACTTTTGTATGGGGGCCAGGTGAAATAATGGACCGATTTGTACCAGTTTCAATCCTATCCGTCCTTAGGCCGAAAAAATATCACTTGCCCAATTTTATCAAAATATCTTAAAAATTGCGAAAATTGTGCTTCGCAAGTAGATTCAGTATGAATCAGTGTTGCCATTTTGACGCTTTTCGGGTATTTTTGGTCTCGTTACCCTTTTATTTTTTTTAAATACCCTTTTTTAAAAAAGGGTATTTTTTGACGCTTTTTCTATTTTTTTTTTTTTTTTTGGTGCAGTTTTGGAAGAAGTGTGGAAAAAATAAATCTAGCTTTCGAGTCAGTCAATGCGGACCATGTCAAGCTTTACAGCGATTTGTATTACCTGATTAAAAGTATTACAAACTTTGATTATCTAGAAGGTAATTTAGATGAAAGCGTTAACGAATTTTGTTATCTTGGCTATCATTTCGAAAAGTCTTGCAGAGATTATAAATATCACGTACTCGAACTAAGACGTAGACTTCCTTAAAATTTTATATTGCTTCAAAAATATTTTTATTCAGTGTTGACAATATTTTTAAAAATAGCGAAGCGGATATTATTGATTTCATACAAAACTTCATAATAAATAAAATAGAAATTTCCCTAAAGAATCTAACGTTGTAAAAATAGAAAAATATTGAAAGAACTGATGAATTTTGGATTGAAGTTAATTATTTGGGAGAAAATCCTTTTCATGAACTAGCTGACTTTGTTATTCGTATACTTTCTTTTCCTTACTCAAATGCCGAAGTCGAAAGAACGTTTAGTTTAATGAATTTTTTTAAACCAAAGTCAGAAACTGACTTTCTTTAAACTCAGCCAAAAGTTTGTTGTTGCAATTACAAATTACAATTACAAGTGTTTACTTAAAAATTAATTCAAATTAAACTTATAAAAGGTCTGAATATTTCATTAAATCTGTTTTGTGAAATTAAATTGTTTTTCTATAAAACATTATATTTTGTTTTTTTATGAATTGTTATTTTATTTTAATTTTTTGTTTGCTCCTGGTAACTGAATTGATAATAAAATTAATTATTTATTTAAAAATTTTAACATGCTTTTTGATATTCTAATGGCGTCTTCTTCTCTAGCAAAAATGTTACATATATGTTACACTTTTTACCCATTTCCCATATAAAAAAAGGAAAAAAGTGTAACATTTTTGCCAGAAAAGAAAACGCTATAATTTTTTTAAATTTTTTTTTGGCGCTTTTTACCATTTTTGTTGTAATTTGTTACCCTTTTTTACTATACCCTTGACACTTTTCTTTATTTCTAAAATGGCAACACTGGTATGAATATACTTGATTCGCTCTTAAAATTTTGTATGGTGAAGCAAGTTGTTTCGCTCATGAGTGGGGTATGAAGCATGAATAGAGAGCGAAGCATGTATCGTGGAAACATACAGAAAAAGCATTTTTTTATTGTCGGTTTTAAAACCAATTCTGACAATATTGGTTTCTATGACACCCCTGATAGTATTAAAATTCAAATAAGATTAAAAGCATCGGCAATGGAACTATATGTTGTATTATCTCCAGTTATAGACATAATAAGTTAAAAAAGTGTTTTTAGAAATTGTTATGAGGAAATAAAAAAAAAGATTTTAAATTTTGTAATTTCAATAAAAATAGTCATGATTAGTAATTTAGTTTTGAGAATTGTATGCACGAAAAAACTCTAGTAGTTGTTTATGGTCATCAATTCGAAGATGTTCGTCATTTTCCTTAAGTTTAACATGCACTAACCCACGGATTTTATATGTTGCTATTAAAAGTCTCGCTTTTTTAGTCGTAGTATTTTATGATTGGCTGTTGTTAAATTTTCATTACCATAGAAGGAACGATTTTCGCTAGGACCAAAGTCGGACAACTGCAATTCTTTTCTATTTGTTTTCCTATAATTAGCCAGACATTTTAGAATGAAGTTTTTTATCGTACGGAGAAAATAACTTGACCATTATAACCGCATCAGAAAAGTAACTTCGGTCTTTATTTTGTTGTTATGCAGACGATATAAAGTTTTAAAGGCGGGTGTTGAAATATTTAGAACTTCGCAGATGGACTTAACCCTTAAATGCAATTTAAAAAAAAATAAATAAAATTTACTTTTTTGAATTTTCCGGAAAAACGGTGCCGAATTTATATTTAGTGAGTGATTTTATATATGGGTAGTGTACTCACGATTCAGGGAAAAATAATGCCGAATTTATATTTAGTGACTTATTTAAAATAAGGGTAGTGTACTCACGATTCATGCATTTAAGGGTTAAAAATTTCATGCAGATTTTCATCTTTTGTATACGGTATACAACATATAGTTCCATTGCCGAAGATCGGACGCAACGGTGGAATTTTCTTGTCGTTGTAATTGTGTGTTTAACGACTGAACTTCACTTTTTAATCCAACAATTCCAGCTGCAACTGTTTAAAGTTGTAACACTCTTTGTTTTAATTCTAAATTCGACTCTTCATTTCATTAAATCTCTTATTTAATAACATATTAATGAGGGCTTCCATGCGAGCTTCACTTTCTTGGAACATTGTTTTTATTATTGAAACTATGTCATCAAATATCTTATCTATTATTTTATCAACAGTATTTAAGAGTTTGAAAGGAGAATTGGTAATTGATAACCTAGGAGTTTTAGGTCAGTGGTGTTCAGCCCATACCACCAAGGTTACCGTTAAGCATTTTCAAAAGGAGAACAAAAAAAGGGTATTTTAAAGAAAACAAGATACAAAATTTAATTTTTTTTCGATATTCACCACAAATTACGAAACAGTGTATAAATGGTAAGATTATAAGGTCAGGCTTTTTTTGGTTGAATTCGATTTCAATAACTTTATTTACAAAAGATATATGGGTAGCATAGTAGAAACGGACCAGTTATGGACTTAAAGCTTCTAAATCCAGTATCCAGTAATGTGATCTGGTTAAAATTCATTTCAATAATGTAATCTAAAAGAGTTGTATGGTTGATATACTCGGAAGTGGACTTAATTTGGGAGCTATTGCCAAATATGGACTGACAGCTACAAAATTCAGTAGCATAATTGCCGATAATAACCGATATTAGTGTGATTTCTGGCTTACAATTTCTGATCTGTATAAAATGTTGTTTTTCGGAAATAGTACGTATATGTAAGCAAATACAAAACATGGGCCCTTCTTCTTACATTTCGGAACAGAGAATTTCATACATATGAGGATATCCGACGTTGAATTTCAATATAATAATAGTACAATTAAAAAATATACATATTAGTATTAACGTGAATTTCGGTAGTGGACTTTATATGGGGATATGGTCAAATGTGGACCGCTATTTTCAAAATCCAGCAGTTTCACTTTGGCATATATGTAAATGCTACGTGGATCATTATCGTTAATTATAAAAGATTTCTAAATTCATATTCATATGGTGAATATGGTCAAATATGGACCGAAATTCACAAATTTCTGTAGTATGATTTTTTGTATATGTAAATGAGCTGTGTAAAGTTTTGAGTCAATACCTATATTTATAAGATAAATATAAAGACAAATGATTTTTCGGATGTGGTCCTTATATGGGAGCTATGACCAATTATGGACCGACCATCATAAAATTTAGTACAACAATTTTTATATCTATAAGATATATTTGTACTAGATTTATACGTATTTAAGTGAATTTTAGATCTGAACTTTATATGGGGTCTATGGTCAAACATGGACTGAACAAAACCAAATTTCGTTTTACGATTTTTTTATGACACTTATTTTTGGCGAATTTTTTATTAATATTCCAATTTTATAGGCATTTGTTTATTATTAAGCCATATTTCGGGAATATATCTATTTGTATTGGGGCTTTGAGAAATCATGGATGGATTCTTACTATTTTCCGCACACTTTTTTCTTTTATCATTAAAACAACGTATACAAAATTTCATGGTATTATCTGCAATATATTTCAAAATATTGCAATAAAATGGACAAAAAATATAAAATTTTTATGGAGGTTGTCTCACATATTGGTCCATAACTCTGGATTTTGCGGATTTTAAACAGCAAACTTCTCTAAAGCATGTCTGACAGAATTATTGAAGATTTGGACCCCGAAGATATCTGCGGACTTCAGAAAATTGATTTCAACATCCAGACAGACAGACGGACATGGCTTAATCGTCTCCGCTATAAGGATCCAGAATATATATACTTTATAGGGTCGGAAAATTATATTGTGGATATTTCACACGGAAAGACAAACTTATATACAGTCAGATACTAAAGTTTAAATACACCTCAAAAATTTATTGTTTAAAGAAAAGTAAACGTTTCAAGCAAACTTAAAGTATGTATACAGTTTTATTTAGTTTCATAAATAACAAAATACAATAACAAAAAATATAGACTTCATTACAATCATGACGATAATTCTTAAAAATACGATAAAATTCACTCGACAAAATTTTAAATGCATCTTTCAAAATAACGAACTGTCAACATTTTCAAACGAAATAATTGATGTTGCTCAACAAATTTCACAAATTTGAACAGAGTACCATGCTTAATTTATTAAAATGGATTCTACGTTTGTTTTTCTACTTATCTTATTTTAATAAAAACACTGTGCTAGAATTTGACACTTTTTTTGTGACAAACGGGGCACCTGGCGGGTTAACCTAATTCGGGTACGCTGAATCCAGACCTTCATGTACATAATTTGTAAAAAAACCAAAGCCGGGACGATTTCTGTTTCTACCTGTTCCAGGTATACAAACAGAATACATTATTTAAGTTTTTTACAAGACCGATTTGTGCGGTTTTTGTCCGCACAAGAAAATATGTAAAAATTTATGACTTAATTTTTTAATTCTAATGCTAGATACACACTACGCAACTCGTTTCTGCAATACTATGCCATAAAACACGAATTCATGATATGATATGATATGCACCCAACATCAATGCAACCAGAAAATATCAAAATATTTAGATATTTTTGCCTGGTATTCTATTGGTATACCTGGAAGAGGTAGAAACAGAAATCGTCCCGGCTTTGGTTTTTTACAAATTATGTACATGAAGGTCTTGGCAGGTACTTTGATAAAAAAAAATTACAGTATAAATAAGAGTTCCTCAACCCTTTGAATGCCATATGGAAAAGATTTTGCTTCCTCCACTCCACATCAAACTGGGTATTGTAAAAAATTTTTTAAAAGCGTTGAACCCAGATGGAATTGCTTTTACCGAATTGCGCCGAATTTTTCCACGATTAAGCGGCATGAAAGTAAAATAAGGTATGAACTCTAGCTACTTTATTAAATTAGATTTATATTTCATATCATAATGTTTTTATTTTGCAGGAATTTTTAATGGACCGGACATTCGTCGTCTAATGAAGGACCAACAATTTGAACTTGCATTGCATGATATGGAGCTATTGTGCTGGAATTCTGTGAAATCAGTAATAGAAAATGTATTAGGAAATCATCGGTCTGAACATTGGCGAATTTTAATTGGAGATATGCTAACCGCATTTAAAAACTTAAACGTCAAAATGTCATTGAAAATACATTTTTTGCATTGTCATGCAGAAAAATTTAATGAACAATCACCAGCCGAGTCTGATGAACATGGCGAGAGATTTCACCAAGTAACAGCCAGACTCGAACACTGGTATAGTGGCAAACAACTTGATTCGCTATTAGGGGATATTTGTTGGAATCTGCAGGAGGAAGAAGAATAAATTTGTAAATAAAAACTTAAACTTTAATTAACAACAAAAATAAATGTTTTAATTTTTGAAGTTTCGTCTGGTTATTATATATTTCATCTTTTGTGAATAAAATCAAAAGTTGTAGACAGATTTTAATTATTTATGTCTTATTTTGTTTGGAACTTTATTTGCTATATCTGCAGAAAAAATTTTTATGCCGTTTTAAAAAACAAAATTTTTGAAATTTTGAAAAAAACATTTTTTTTGGTCAAAAAAAAAATTATGTTTCTACAACGACTGCGCATATTGGAAAAAAGTTTAACCTTACTTAAAGAAAATTTCATTGCGGAATTTCGTTTTTTTAGTTTATTCAATAAACTAAACCGTTTTTGAGTTACGCGAATATATGTTGTGCAACCTGCTCCATTTTCGAAATAACGGTATATTTCGAAAAAACGAGCTAACCTAAAAAACGGTTAGCACCACTGGATTCAGCGTACCCGAATTAGGTTAACCCGCCAGGTGCCCTGTTTGTCACATTTTCCAACTAGCACAGTGAAATCAATCGATCTCAAACAAAAAATAAAAACTTATGATCTTATTCATTCAAAATTAAAGAAGACTTCAAATGTACTTTTAGAAAATTTTGTATGAAAATTTTGTCTAAAAGCACACTTCAAACCTACATACAATATTTTTTATGAATACGGCACTTATTTGTTATATTTTCGTTATAAAAACTTCAATAATAAGGAATATTAATCTTGGTGCTTTTTTACCCGAAATTTTGTGCTCACAGTGCTTTTAATGATGAAAGAGTTGGCATAACTGACTCTGAAGATGAACATAACGGTATTTTTTGGCGAAAGAGTAGACAAAATAATGGGAGATTTTTACAGTGGGTAGCATGGTGAAATTAAATACTAGGTGACAGCATTGCTACAACAATTACAACAAGGCAAGAACAACAGGCATTTTTGTTTGTGTAAAATACTTTCGTTACTATCAAAAACATCTGGCATAAAATAAAGAAAACAAACACAAACATTGATAAAAAACAGAAAAATTTTATATTCTTTAAAAATTTCGAAACTCATGATTTTTTTCGGGGTATTTTGATTAATGAGGAAATTACAGACAGTCGTATCCATGGTGAAAATAAATGTATGCATATATCTTCCAGAAAAATAATATCTACAAAAGCCAAAAATAGTGTAGTCGGCGCCGGTTCAACGTTGACCTGTTCTGGGTTGGGACAAAATTGTGCTTTTGTTAATGCATTTTTGTTGGACAATGTGACAGTGGATGATAACTGCTGTCTGGAATTTTGTGTTGTTGGTCAGAATACTTTTGTAAAAGCTAATACTGAGCTGAAAGAAGGTTGTGCGATAGGAGAGTCATGTGTGTTGCCGGCGAATACAAAACTATCAAAATCGTTGCTGAAAAATGCTGCAGAAGGTACATAAGTTTTATTTAAGTTGTACCTTATATATACAATGTCGGTCGGGAAGAAGTGGTCAATGCAAATAAACCTGCTTGGAGTAAGATTCTTTTGGCATACCTTACTCCACTGTTCTCTTTTTCTTGGGTCTTGAGGAACCTTAAAGCCACTTCCACTACTCCTTTTTTACGGCATAAGATGCAACAACGCATTTTTCTACAGCAAAAAAATATGCACTTTTAAAGGGGAATCTTAATATTTATCTTACAAAAAGACTTACATTTTTAGCAAAACAACTCAAAAACAAACACACTATTTAATATATTTTTTTTTTTATTAGCTTTTAGTTATTTATTGAATCTTCATATCTTGAACTAACAATAAGTTTTCAAATCTTAATACTAAAAAGAAAATAATAAGCCCAGACAGTGCTAGACAAAAATTTTTATTATACTACAAAAATTTCATATCAACTGATCAAGTCATCTGTTTTGCGCTTGAGTTAAAGCAAGGGTATCCCTCCTTCTCAACCGACTGTGGCCACTAAAGTTAAGGATGTCTCGTGCAAGTGGGTTTGGATGGTGTTCAAGTTTGCTGACGTACTTTGACGCATATTTTGTAAATTCGACTTTTACTAATGGCACGCCTAGATCTTTGTGGATTCGAGAATTTTTAACATACCATGGAGCTGCAGTAATAATACGTAGAATTTTATTTTGACCCCTTTGAATTTTTTCAATGTTTGATGCTGAGGCAGTACCCCATAATTGAATTCCGTAACACCAGATTGGCTTTAGAATTGCATTGAACAACAAAAGTTTGCAATCCAACTTTAATGTAGAATTTCTGCCGATTAGCCAATTAAGTTGCACTGCTTTAAATCTCATCTGAGTAAGTTTTGCGTCGATTTAATATAATAGAATGTTAAACTATTTAACCCAATCGCTGCGAAGGTATTTTTTATCGAATTTCTTCTTGAAAATTATCACATAGAGTAATTTTGACCTCCTAAATCCAAAAATGGCAATAAAAATGTTGTACGATTTACTGTTTACCTGTTGTTAGGTGGTACCATATGGTACCGACGCAGTGACACCTTATAAAATGATTAAAATCTACTTTACCTGTATTTTGTAAAGAAATTCTATTTATTTCAGGAGATTATGAAAGTAACGTATTTAATTCACAGTTATTTAAAATTGAAAATGTATGAAAGTAAGAAAAAAACGAAAAAAAAAATAAATGTATGAATGTACGATTTTCTAGAAATCAATCAATCACTTTTCTTGACTGAAAATGTGATATGTTTTGAAACATGGATAAATGCATAGAGCCTCATCACATTTTTCACACTTCACACGCGATCTACGAGTGCAATTTAATCCTTGGCATCTCCTTTTGGTGTTTTCGCACGGATAGTGCTCTTCTCCATCGAAGCGATCACATACTGGAATGTTTTGACGCGGGACAATTGTGTTCGACACACGAACCGAAACAGAATTGCAATAATGCATAGCAATGTTTCGTCGAAACTGCAGTTGTGTGATATTATTTCCTGCTTTTCTTTGCAGTAACCAAGCATTTTGCAGTGATGCATCCAACAACCATGTGAATATAGACCACCACCATTTATTTTTCCGTACGCCTGGAGAAATAAAAAAGATTTTATCCTGCTCTGATTGAACTTCAGACTGCTAATATATAACAACTTACCACATCTGTAATTTGCAATGTTTTGGTCCATTCGATCTGTACCGCCCATATGTTTATTATATTTTTCAACCGAATTTGGTCGATCTAGCTGCACACGTTGTTTCACCTCTCGGTTGAATCTCGTAGCCTTACCAACAGGATCTTTACCATATAATGTCGAGGCAACACAAACACATTTATTATCGCGCCACTTGGTGATAGAGATGTTGTGATCTTTTAGGACAATGCTTTAAATTTTTTCTCTATCACCTTTATTTAATTCTTGATTGCTCGGTAGCGCGCAATTGTGAGGAATTCGCATTTCTCTAATAATTCCTGTAGCAGAGTGACCAATTTTCTTCAAGTATTGAAGTACTGGAATACCAGTAAATAGGTTATCAAAGTAAAACGAATAGCTCAATTGGTTCATGTGACCGGGAAACTCCTGAATCATTTGCAATAATGGCGCGACACATTTTCCGTAGTTTTTCTCCAACCCTGGATTGATACGAGAATTTCTACCTTGGTAGATTTCGAAATTTATCAAATACCCTTCAGGAGTATTTAAGCACCACACTTTGTAACCGAAACGTAGCGGTTTTCCTTTGATGAATTGCTTGCAACTATGTCGACCGAAATATTTGATCATAGATTCATCGTACGACAGATTTTCTTCTGGGTGAAAGGTTTTCATAAAGTTTTGCTTCAGTTTATCTGTGAGTGGTCGCAATTTCCATATTTTGTCATTTGAATCAAATCCATTTTTAGAAGCAAAATGAATGAATCGTTCAATTTTATGAAATCGATCTCGAGGCATAGCCATGGAGATCATTTCATTATAAAGATCACTATCTCGACTCCAGTAGGATTGTTTACATGGAACTTGATTGTAGCCTGTAACAATCATTATGCCATTATGGATTTTTTTGTGAAATAAGCACTCCATATTCGTTACTTTCATCGCAAATCATTTGCAAAATCTCATCGTCAAAGACTCTTTCGCAATCCAAATAATTAGGGGCTGGAAAAATTGGCTTTGTAGCGTGAAATGCTGACTTAGACCATTTAAATTTGTCTTTCAAATGTGGCACAGACGACGGAATTTGCATTTCTGGACCAACATATCGCCATGGAACCGAAGACATCAGTGGAACCCGTGAGATATTCGAATTTTCGGCATCACGCACTTCTTCGATTGATTGATCTGTTCCCTCTTTGAATAAAACACCATCACAATTTGATCCTCCAACAAATTCAATTTCTGCCACCTGACACAACTGATTGTGATGTAAATCAATAATCGACCCACCTTCATTTTCATCTGCATCATCTTCAGCTGAATCATAAGCGGGATCTGGTGGCTGTAAATATACGGCAGCAATTCCTTCTTCTCCTGAATCATCTTCAAGCAAAGACTGTAAATAGTCTTGTATTTCATGCAGTTTCATACTTAAATTAAAACACGATAATTGAAAAAAATCTTAAACAACTTGCATTCGTATACAAAATGAAGAAAAAACTATATAAAAAACGAGTTTCATATACATAATTGACATAAAATAGAATAAATATTGTAGTGGTCAATTTGTAAGGAATCACTGCGGCGGTACCATATGGAACCGCTTCAATTCAACAGACGTTTTGAAAAACAACAACACTTTTTTTCATAGCGAAATATTGTCCACTTTGTAGCTTATTTATTCTAGTTTCATTATGTAATGAGGTTTCACTAAAAATAAATTACATTATATATTTAATTTGTACTTACGTCTTGCGATAACTCATTTTTTCTCTTTTTTCTAAACTTTTTTTATAATCACTTTGTGCGTGCTTTTAGAACGGCATATGTAACTCGAATGACGAAAACAAAAGACACACATGTTTTGTGGAATTTATTTACCGTTAGAAAAAAATGGAATTAATATCAGAATGTTACAGTGTTGTATTTTAATCCCTAAAATCGCAAAAGGCTAAAAGTGGTTCCATATGGAACCGTCGCAGCGATTGGGTTAACGCAGATAAAACGGCGACAAAAATGCAATTTTTCAAATACAAAATAATTTTGTAACGTTTTTATATAAACTTTGACTATTTGTAAACAACTTTTTGACATTTTCAATTTCACCATGAATAGAGCAAAAAATAATCAGCTGGCGCTATGCTGTCACCTAGTATAAATTCACCTTGGGTCTATGTATGTAATGGCATCACGTGAGAACGGTTGGAGCGATTTGGCGAATTTTTTTTATTCGATTCGAAATTCTCAGGAGATGGTTTGTAAAGAAAAATTTCCGTTTAAATATTTAGATATTTTATTTGCAAATAAATAAAAACAGGCAGGTTGTGAATACACCTTATTCTGTACATATGTACATTGTATAAATATATATATAAATTAAATGGTATCACGTGAAAACGGCTGGAGCAATTTGGCTGATTTTTTTTATTCTATTCAAAATTTTCAGCAGATGGTTTGTAAAAAAAATTAAAAAATTCCTGGTAAAACTCAGAAATTTTAAGTTTTTTTTTATGCATTGCCTCCTTTTCACTTCTCCTTTTTCTTATTAAGAGGCATTTTTTTGAAGAAAGTTGAAGAACTGGCACCAAAGCCTCCTTTGCACTTATCATTTTTTTAAGTATGAACCAATTTTATGAAAACTCAAGAAATAAATTTTACTGCCTTATTATCACTTCTCATTTTTCTTAATAAGGGAAATTTTTTGAACAAACGAAGAACTGACACCAAAGCCTGCTTTGCACTTCTCATTTTTTTAAGTATGAGAAAATTTTAGCAAAACTCAATGAACTTAATTTTACTGCCTCCTTTTCAGTTCTCATTTTTCTTAATAAGCGAAAGTTTTTGAAATACACATCATTAGTAAATACCGAGCGAAGCCGGGGCGGTCAGCTAGTATTTATATAAATTTGAATAAATATTTTCTTCAAAAAATAGATTTAACTATTTTTTAATTTTTTTTTTATTAAAATTCCACATAAAATTCATAATATAAAAATAATACAACAATTCGGACATTCCATTGTAATTGTTAATGAGATTTGTCGATTTTTTCGGATTTTGAATATAAAATAACACAAAATTTAATATTTAAATTTTAATAAATAAAACACAAACATTTGTTAAAAAAAATTATCAAAAATATTAATAAATTTTTGTTCAATTTTGTTCATTCAAAGCAAAATGTTTTATGTACACTCAAAAAAAAATTGAGTAATCCGTACTTAAATCAATCCGTAGCGGTGTCAATAGTAGGGTAAGTACGGATTCATCAAGTCAAAAAATCTTAATTTTAACTCTTCTTAAGAATGGCTGAAATTGAATTAATCCCTAAATCAGCTTGATTCAAGAATTATAAACTAGATTTAAGCACGAAGTCGTACTTGATGTAATCCAAAAATGAGACTGATTTAAGTGTGTCCGAGTTTCTAATTCATATTTGATGTAATCCTAAAATCGGATTGATTTAAGAATGCCCGAGATATAATTAATCCCACAATGAGCTAAATACACTTAGTCTCGTGTCATCGAACTGTTCGGACGTGTTATTTTTAGTGCGGCTGAATTTTCGGTGAAAAAATCGTAATAGGTGAAAAAGTGTAAAAAGTTGAAATTAAACAAAAAAGTGAAAAAATCGTAATAGGTAAAAATATAAAAAAAAACATTAAAAATCGCATAAAAACTCAGATGTAATTCTGAGAAAGAGCTTAGCTCGATTAGAAAAACTATATGGGTCTCTGAGGAAGAATCCTTAAAAAAAAATCTGTGGAGAATCTTCTCACTGCAAGAGCCGTGGAACGGCGTCGTTCCTGTTCGCCCATTATAGTGATTTCAACAGATGAGGGAACATCAACACCCTCTACATCAAATAGTGCAGTCAAACCTAGAAAACAAGTAGGTATGGATAAATACGTCACAGTTCTTAAGCGACAGAGGAGCCCGACATCTGCTCAAGTGTCATCAAATTCAAAAACTCCTAAGACCGTGAGTAATGATCAAAATAGGTTTGCTCTCCTCCAGACGGATGAGCCAGAACTTCCTAAGAAGACGTTTAAGCCCCCACCAATTTATCTGAGAGAGCCCACTTCAAGTAAATTGGTACAAGGAATTGTTTCGGTAATAGGTGAAAATATGTTTAGCGTAACATCAATTAAACATGGAAATATCAGAGAAACAAAAATTCAAGTGAAAAAGGAAGATGATTTTCGAAAATTGTCCAACCAGTTGGAGAGAGAGTAGGGATTTCTATACCTACCACCTGAAAAGCGCAAAAGGACTCCAAGTCATTCTAAAGGGTATAGACCCAGATGTTGATCCTGCCGAGATAAAGACTGTCTTAATGGAAAAAGGCTTCAAAATTAAGAGCATAACGAATATTAGAAACCGTGAAAAGATTCCACAGCCTATGTTCAGGGTGGAATTGGAACCTGGAGATGTCGTATTAAAGAAAAACGAGTCACATCCCATCTACAATATGATTTACCTTCTGCATCGTAGAATCACCGTGGAAGAACCGCATAAGCGTCAGGGACCCGTTCAGTGTCTCAACTGTCAAGAATTTGGTCACACCAAGGCGTATTGTAAATTGCCGACAGTTTGTGTTGCATGTGGGGAGCTACATGCAACTGCTCAGTGCGATAAGTCGAAAACTGACTCAAAAATCAAAAAATGCAGTAACTGCGGAGGTAATCATACCGCAAATTATAGAGGTTGTCCAATTTACACTCATTTGAAAGGCATAAGAACCAACAAGACGTCAGTATTACCTAGTCATCCTCAACAGCCAAATTTTGCATCGAGTAACAATTTCCCTTTTAAAGAAATGATTTGTTTAAAAATTTGTTTTTGGAATGCGAACGGCCTCCGCCAACATAAAAACGAACTGGAACACTTCCTGATGGATAAGCAGATTGATGTCATGATGATTGCTGAAACTCACGTGACGGCGACAGGGTACTTCAATATTAATGGCTACGTGTTGTATGATACTAGAGATCCCCGCGGAAGAGCATGTGGAGGTTCGGCAATTCTTATAAAGAACAGAATAAAGCATTATTTAATGAACAACATATGTGAGGATTACCTACAAGCAACAAACATTTGTATTGAATTCTGTCAATACAATTTTGTTTTATCATAAATTTATTCGCCGCCTCGATTTTCAATAAAAGAGCACCCATACTACAGCTTCTTCAATTCCCTTGGATCTAGATTTTTAGTTGCTGGTGACTTTAATGCCAAACACACACTTTGGGGTTCACGTCTGGTGACCCCGAAGGGTCGTGAGATCTTCAACACCATTGCCAAAATGGGCATAGTTGTACTCTCAAGCGGGCATCCCACTTACTGGCCGACGGAATATTCCCGATATTATTGACTTCGGAGTAGTGAAAAATATCCCTGTAGAATCGATACAAGTGGAGCCTTCATTAGACTTGTCTTCAGATCACTCTCCTTCTATTATTTCAATGCGTTTCCTTCAAGGGAATGGCTCTCCATTTCGGGACATATCTAAAACCAGAGTAAGTTGGATAAAGTATAAAAAAATTTAAGTTCCCACTGCACGGAAATTTTAGTGTTGAGAACTACCGAGGATATTGATGGGTCCATTGACAAGTTTACTGAGGACATACGAAGAGCTGTATATCACGCCTCCACATATGAAGTTGAGTGCAGAAGTAGGACAAACAGAACTTATTTCGCTGAACTCGATCATCTCCTGTCAGAAAAAAGAAGAGTTAGAAGAGAGTGGCAAATTCACAGGTCTCCTCAGCTGAAAGCTAGGCTACGGGTATGCAAAGATATACTAAGAAATTTCTTAGAAATCCAAAGAACGGCCTCACTTAGATCTTACTTGGAGGGTCTTGATAGTACCCCTCAAACTGAGTATTCGTTATGGAAGGCGGCACGAGGTTTAAGAATACCAGTTAGAGGAAAGCCTCCTCTGCGAAATCCGACTGGAGGCTGGGCTAGAAATGATTCCGAGAAGGGGACTTTATTTGTTAACCATTTGAGAAATATGTTTACTATAAACAACTCAAATAATGCATCTGATTTGCCTCCACTCGTTATTAGACCTCCTGCACCTCTAAGACTTAGCTTTAATGATGTTCAAAGCGCTATTGGTACTCTGAATCTTAAAAAAGCTCCAGGTATGGATAAAATCAGCAACAAAATGCTTGTGGAGTTACCTCGTGTAGCTAGAAGAATTATCCTCTTTATTTTCAATGATATTTTACGCCTAGAATACTATCCTGCAGATTGGAAGGTATCTATGATTACCATGAAAGACCCCACTAAAGTAGAGTCATATAGGCCAATTAGTCTATTTATTTATTTATTTATTTATTTCCAATTCTATACACAAGACTTAAAGTCTCTTATTGCAGTATAGAACATTGTTTTAGCAGAAACATTAAAAAGAAAAAAAAAATTATAATTCTTAAAGATAAAGTGTTTAAACTAATTAATTTATAAATTTATAAAAGAAAACAAAAAAGAAAAAGAAAAGTGTTTAGTTAACAAATTAACATGTAAAAAAATTAATAATGCATTTTTTAAATCTCAGGGCGTTACTTATTATTTGTATGTTGTGCGGGAGTAGATTCCAAAGCCGGATTGCATTAAGAAAAAATTGCCAATCAGAAGTTAAACAATGATGTCTAAACAATAAGATTCGCTTTCCTCTATTAGAACTCAATAGGGTTAAGCGGTTATAGAGATGTTGTGGTTGTTGGGTATACACGATTTTGTGCATGAACAGGAGTACTCTTGTTTTGAGTATGGCATCAAACTGAATACCATATAGTTTTGCCGTAAAAGGCGAAACAGAATCAAACCTTTTCACGCCATATACATAGCGCACAATACTTTTGTAAACTGAGTTTAGTTTTCCTGTACTTGCGGTATCGCATTTGGCAAATAATTCGCATCCATACATCAGAACTGGCAATAAATAGGTTTTTGCAAGAAGTACTCTTATTTTGACAGGTGTGCAATACTGCGTTTGCCAGAGAATTCTAAGCATGGAATACGTACGGCCACATGCATAATTAATATGATTGCTCCATGTCAGGTTCTTATTAAAGATAATTCCAAGATTTTTTGCTGAGTTTACCCTTTCTATACGTGTGTCATTAAGAAAAATATCCGGTATATGATCACTTATAGTAGTCCGTTTTTGGATTAGAAGATATTTAGACTTTTTTGGATTGATACTAAGACCATTAGCAGTAGCCCATTTATAAATATGTTTTAACTCGGTATTTAGAGTTAAGACACACTGTTCAATTTTAGATAAATCACAACTGATGTAAATTTGTATATCGTCAGCGTCGTTAACTGGTATTACACTAAAAGCAATTACAACTTAGTGGTTTCTTTTCTTAATTATTTCAAAATTAAAAACAAAACAAAAACATTTAATTAAAAAGACGAATAATAATATTATGAGCGAGCATAATGCTCCAGAAAATAATAATATTAATATTGTGAATAACAACAATAATAATGTTAATGTTGAAAATATAAGAAAAAGAAAAAACAATGAAATGGATTCGTCCACAAAAAAACATTACAGAAACAATTATTATGCAGTTCTTGATACTAACAATGATACACAATGTGATCAAAACCTGCTAAAAAAATTTGAGAACCAAGTGAAAGAGAACAATACAAAATCTCAAAAATTAAATACAGCTATTTCAGCAATGCATCAAGTGCAGAGTGATAATAAGAATGTTTCATCAACAAATAAAAATAATGATACAGTGGTTAATAGTATTAAAAATGTTAACAAAAAAGTCCCACCAATAAACATTGTTGATATTGAAACAAAACATTTAATTGAATTTATTAAAAATGCGTTAAAAATCAATGAATTTAAAATTAAAGAATACCGAAATAAAAAACTATTATTTATGAACAATATTAATGATTTCTTAAGAGTAAAAGCTTACCTAGAAAAAACAAAAACAAAATTTTTTACGTTTACACCGAAAGGGTTAAAAACTAAATCATATTTACTTAAAGGCCTTGAGGCCAATATACCCACGGATGAAATATTAAACGAACTAAGTACATTTCAAACTGAAGAATTACAATTTATAAAAGTTAGTCAATTCACTACTAAAAAATCTGCTGAAAAAGGTTACAATCTACCAATTTTTATTGTGCAAACCTCTCCAGAAAGCAACATAAACAAGCTAAAAAATATTAAGGCCCTTCTACACCGTTGTGTGAAATGGGAACAAATTAGACGTCCTGAAATAACCCAATGTCGTAACTGCCAAGGTTTTTTCCATGGTGCAGCAAATTGCTTTCTTGATACAAAATGTGTCAAATGTAATTCAAGCCATGAGAAAGGAAAATGCCCTGTAAATAACGTGTCATCAGATGAGAAAGACAAACTATATTGTGTCGTGTGCAACAAATATGGTCATCCCGCTTCTTATAAAGGTTGTGAGGTTTATAAACAACTACAACAAAAACTAAGATTAAAGAAAAAGTCATTTCTAGAAAATAATACTACTAATATTAACAATAGATTCACTAACGCGAACGCAAGCTTTGCACAGGTTGTTAGAGAAAATGAAAATATAAACACAAACCCAAATATTATTAATGAAAATTGTAATAATTCATTTCTAATAGAATTAAAAAATATGATGATTAATTTAAATAATCAAATAACTAATTTGCAAAAACAATTACATCTACAAACATCTCGTATAGATACAATTTTTAAAATGGCAGGTATATAAATATGGATAATAATCAAAATACAATATCAAAAAATTTAAACATTATACACATAAATGTAAATTCTTTAATAACTATAAGTAGAAGATATAATCTACAACAATTTCTTAATATACATAATCCGGACATTGTTCTTTTGAACGAAACAAAATTAAACTCTAAACACAAATTAGAATTCTATAACTACGCCATAATAAGAAAAGATAGGGCAGGCGCAATACAAGGGGGAGGCACTGCAATACTTATCAAGAATAACATAAAATTTTACAAATATTCGAATAATATAACAGACTCATTTAATTTTCTTGAAACTTGCATAATCCGCATACCAATGATCTCTAATAAATCAATTTATATTATTTCAGCTTATTTCCCTTCGGGTAATAATGACTCAATTATAAAAACCGAAATTCATAAACTATTTGATTCTTTAAAATTACAAAACACGAACAACTATTATATATTAGCAGGTGATTTGAACTGCAGACATACAGATTGGGGTAACCCAACAAACAATCAAAAAGGAAATAAACTAAAAGAATGGTTAACAGATAATGAAATAAAATTCAGATGTAGGCTGTATGCATCCAATTTTCCTTCTTTTCCAAGAACTGGATCTTATTTAGACATTTGAATTGCAGATTGTAGGCTTTACATTCAAACGGAAAACAATACATTAAACAACCTTGAAACTATAGATTACGATAGTGATCATAATGCTATTCAGATCAAAGCTTCCATGAACAATGAGCAACAAGAGTTTGTATTCATTGCAGAGACCCAAATAACAAAATACAATTTTAAGAAAACTAATTGGAAAAAATTTCAGAATAAAATTAATAATAAATTACAAATCGAAACAAAAATTCCAAATGATAGAAATTTATCAAACTATGAAATTGATTCCCATGTGTGCCGACTAAACAATATAATTGTGGACTCTATAGAAGAAATTACGCCAAAATATAAAAACATCGACTTATTGACAAAAAAAGCCAACAAAATTATAGAAAAACTTCATATAGAAAAAAGTAAAATTTTAAATTGCATTAAAAAACATAATAGATTAGAACATACTCTACATGAATCATCACTAAATTTATTAAAGACTAAGTTAAAAATGATTAGAAAATTAATTCAAGAAAACTTTCAAGTTGGTATTAATAAATATATTCAAGAAAAATTAACAAATATAGATCCAAAGGATTCAGTCCATATGTTCAAAGAAATAAAAAAGAATTTCAGGAAATTGAAACCCTTTCATCTTTAGAATATCAAAATAACAGAAAATTCAGAAAACATATTAAATAGAGCGGGTATTTTACCAAACAACCTGGAAAGAGACAATTCTAATAATTATATAATCCGTGATTAAGAAGAAATGTTAGATACTGTTGGAGCATATTTAGAATCCATTCATTCATTCAAACCAATTGATCTCAATAATAGATTACAGGCGCAAGTGAGCAATTATTTTCAGCAGTTTTTAGAAATAAAAAGTAATTATGAAAGTAATCAATCTACGTTAATAAATTTTTCCTGTGAACAAACATCTGATAACATGAATGATACTCAACCTTCAAGTTATTTCATAACAAGAGATAAAATAATATATATTTTTCATAATTTAAAAGGAAAATTATCTTCTGGCATTGATAAAATACCAAATATCGTATTAAAAAATATGCCCAATGAAATGATTTTCGAGTACTGTAAATTGTTTAATAATATGTTAAATAATTCTTACTTCCCCACTAAATGGAAAGAAACTAAAGTCGTAATATTACCTAAAAAAGATAAAGATTTAAGTAACCCAAAAAATCTTCGTGCTATCAGTTTACTTCCTAATATTAGTAAAATATTTGAAATTTGTATTAATAACAATATTAATTCATTCTGCAAAGAAAAAAATTTAATAAATGAAAAACAATTTGGTTTCAAATACAAACATTCCACAATAAACGCAATAAATTTGTTGACTTCAAATATTAATTGGAACTGGAATAAGAAACTCTGCACGGGAGCATGCCTAATAGACATGGAAAAAGCATTTGATAGCGTATGGATTCCAGGACTCATATTCAAATTAAATAATTATAAATTTCCAATATCCCAAATTGTATTAATATATAATATGATTACCAATAAAACCTTTAAAGTGTTTCATCAAAATTTAGAAAGTAAGAATTCTTTTACAATTATTAACGGTTTACAACAAGGCACAGTGAACTCACCAACTCTTTTTAATTTATTTATACTAGACCTTTTGAGCGAAATTGAAAACATTATAGCCTCCGCAGATGATATTATAATATATCACGCTGATAGTACCATTGAAAAAATAAATCAAAATCTTCAAACAAATTTTAATACGGTAGAAAAATATACAACGGATTGGATGATGAAAATTAACACTAAGAAATGCGAAACTATCCTATTCAGACCACCAGTTGATAAATGTAATGCGAATGTAAAGAAAAATTGGAAACAATTTGCAATCAAATCTAATTTAAATAATATTAATATCCCAAATAAGGATACAGTTAAATACTTAGGTATTTACTTAGATAAATTCTTATATTTAAATAACCATATAAAAGAGATACTAAATAAAGCAAGAAAAGCTTTTTTCATATATAAATCCTTATTCTACTCAAAATATATTAAACCGAGAGTTAAAATTATTATGTACCAAACATTAATTAGACCAATAATTACTTATGGCTGTACTATCTGGTCCAATATTTCACCATCATATATGGAAAAGTTAAGAGTGTTTGAAAGAAAATGTCTTCGAGCTTGTATATCCAAATTTAGATCTTCAGAAAGCAATTATGTAAAATATATATCTAACAATAAGTTATAAAATTTATCAAATGTAATAAGAATCGATAATTTTATTATCTATATAATAAGAAAACATATCATAAGATGTACAACATGTTTAAATAATAATTTAATAATGGGTCCATATTACACAAATGAAGAGTATATTATTGATACATTAGAAAAAGGATTTGTACCTCCAGAAGCCTTTTTATATTTAGATAAAATTAATATTATACAAAATGAAAACTTAGTCCCGATATTTTATCATAACTATAGACGGGCTAACGTGAAACGTATTTGTTGTAACCCAAAGACAAACAATTTTAGATTTAGTACAAGTATAGGTAATAACGTATCTTGTACTACTCGAAGACTAAAAAGTAAAAAATTTTGGTGGCTAAATCTATAATTATTATACGATTTTCTTTTATTCTTTTGACAATCTTTTTTAATTCTAAAAAATGTAATGTTTTTTTAAAATTTTCATTGCAAATAAAAAAAATCATAATCTATTCTTCATTTGAAGTACATAAATTATATCATATACCCACAAAAGTAACTATTATTAATATTATTTATACTAGAGAGCTCTTGTATGGGACATTGTATAATCTGAAGTTATATTGTTAACTAGTGTTTATGTAGTTTAATATATATCAATATGTAAATAAATAAACGATAAAAAAAAAATGTATATCGTCAGCATACATTCTGATTTTACTTTGCGTAAGTTGACTCGGCAGGTCATTAGCATAAAGCGAGAATAGTAGAGGCCCAACAATTGACCCCTGCGGTACACCTTTCATAACAGGTAGTAAATTTTATTTATCGTTACCACTTTGAACATACTGATACCTGTTGGTAAGATATGTAAATACTAGTTGTGTAGCGGCTGTAGAAAACATAAACATGTGCTGTAGTTTATAACATAGGACGTTATGATCGACTGTATCAAAAGCTTTCGAATGGTCTAAAAGTACTAAAATATTGGTTTTTCGTTCATCTATCTCACTTCTTATATCTTCCGCAACATCTACAAGAGCAGTTATGCAACTGTGTTTTTGCCGAAACCCAGATTGCTTATCATTAAGCAAATTATGATCATTTACGAAATTAGATATCTGACTATGTATTATCCTCTCAAATATTTTGGACATAAAGGGTAAAATAGCGATTGGCCTATATTCTGATTTAGTTTTAGGTATTGGTATAATTTTAGATTTTTTCCAATTTGAGGGAAAATGACTAGTGGTAATTATATTGTTGAATATATGTGTAACATAGGGCAATATTATTGGAAGAATTATTTTAAAGAATCTTGGGTGAATTTCGTCGACGCCAACTGCATTTGATTTTATTAACATACAGTTCCTTATAACATCGAACTGATCTACGCAATCGAAAGAGAAGTTATAATGAGGTTCACGATTGTTATGGCTATGATTGTAAAAACTAATATCAGCTTCTACAAAAGGAATATTCAAAAATTTTTCATTAAGTACATCTGGTACCATAAAAACAGGGTCATAATTTCTAGATTTACCAACACCAATTTCTTTTACAATATCCCAGGTTTTCTTTGATCCCAGAGCCGTGGAGAATTTTTCAGTGTAAAATTTAGATTTTTCCTGCTTAATTATTTTGTGTACTGTTTTTCTTGCTGAACAATATTCAACGTGTAGATCGTTTGTTTTAAACCGTTTCCAACGAGAAAAAGCTAAGTCTCTTTGCTTAATAGCTTGCTTAATATATGGTGAAAACCATGGTCTATTTTTTTGACCCACTATTTTGGTTTTTATTGGAACAGATTTATCAAACAAACATAATATATTACGCTCAAGAAAGGCTAGTTGATCCTCTGGTGAAGCCATAAAATAGATTGCATTCCAATTAACTCTGAGTAATTCTAGTTCCAGTGTGGTGTAATTAATATTTTCGAAATCACGAAAAGTTATTGAATAGGGTGGTACTTGCAATTGAAAATTATAGGTCATGAACAATAAATCGTGTTTCGAAAAACACGAATAGAACATTCCTGTTATTACCAACAAAGAGAAGATCTATTAGAGTGCTATTGGACGAGGTAAAGTGAGTAGGTGTGGTTACGTTAGTTGGAACAAGTCCTAATGGTGCCAAGATGTCGATAATGCTACTGTCAGTCAAAAGGTTTGAGTTGAAATCACCCACAAGGACAACGTCATTATATAAAGCTGTGAAGTTCTCCAAAATTGAAAAAAAACGGTTCCATTGGTATATTATTATTAGGCCTGTACAAACTTACAACCAGTAATTTTCTTCTATCGGATATGACTTCTATTAAGACGTATTCCACCAAGCAATTATTACTATCACCATCATCATTACTATAAGATGTGCTTTTAATATTGTAAGCTATGCCTTTTCTAATATAAATAGCCACTCCACCACCGCGCCTAACTCTATCAACCCTTATTAAATTGTAGCCACTTAAGGTGGATTCACCCATTTGTTCATAACAAAAATTTTTTCCGGAGAAAAATTTTTTTACTGAGAGTTTTTTGCAGCACGATTCACCCATTTCGAACGATTTTTCTGAAAAATCAAAGCTGCCATATGTAAACAAAACCTATTAGTTTTACAAGTGCGGCCATTGATTTATTTTGCTTTGGGTTTTAAGTGTTAAAATACAAATTTAAATTATTTTAAAGTATTGTGTATTCAAAATCACAGATATAAATTCAAAATGAATGAAAAAATAAAGTTGCTTTTGCTGATGGCTATGGATATAAATAAGGCATTGTTATTTGTATGAAAAAAATTCAACCTATTGGCAACTCAATTCATTTTTGTCCAGAAAAAATATAAAATTAAACTAATTCAAGTTCGGAAAAAATATTTTCTCTCTCTCAAAAAGAGAGACGTCAAACTTCATATAAAAAAAAAATTGTTCGAACAAAATTTTTATTAAGAACGAATGGGTGAATCCACCTTTAGAGAAATTGAAAGATCAGTGATACTTGTATGAAACCATGTTTCTGAAACGCATACAATATCAATGTTGGAGTTCTCAAATATGTACCGGAATTCTTCAATTTTAGACGCCAAACTCTGAGCATTTATATGACAGATTTTTAAACCGTGTGCTTGTTTAGAAAGAATTTTGATCATATTTGCAGTACCGTATATGGAACCATCCCTTAAATTATTTTGAAAGTTCATTTATATATACACAAAAATAAAATAAAAGAAGTAACGCAAGAGTTAACATAGGATTTTTTAAATAAAAATAATTTATAAATAGAAGCATTGTAAAATTAAATACATAATAAAAAAGACAAAATATCGCAAATAATATAAAAAAAAGTAGATGGCAAGAAAAAATAAAGTCATTCACAAATAAAAATATATTATTGTAGCTGTATTGTGTTATTGCTTTGGTGACTAGCGCCAAAACTAAACTGATCACCTGATACAGGAAATAACCAATCCAAATGCTCGATTTCATCAATCTGAATAATAGGATCATTTGCAGTTTTTTTAACATATACGATCCCTCGCATGGAGAAGGCACTATGTATCCTGCGCTCCCTTTTCATTTTTACTGCAGCACGTAGAATTTCATAATTATCCTTTGTTAAGCTTTCATTCACAAAGACTCTATTTTCAGAAACGAAACCAATCTGATTCAATCGAAAGGAAAAGTCTTTATTGAGTTTCTTAAAATTCGATAATGTTTTTAAGAAGAAATTTTTGTCGTATGGGGACCACATTTTTACAATAATTGCAGCATCAGGCGAGTCATTTTTCTTTTTGTTGTTATGGTTTTGTAACCGATATATGCTTTTGATTGGGGGAATGGTTGTGTTTATCATTGAACATATGTTTTTGAAGATTTCGTGTAAATTTTCATTCGGACTAAAGGGTATTTCATTAATACGAATGTCTTTCGCGATAGTAAAATTTTCTTGTCGCCGTAATTGTGTTTTTAAAGTTTTTATTTCTTCACCCATCTTTTTTATTTTTGATTCTACTGTTTCTATTTTTGTTATTTCTGTTTCTAGCTTGTTTACTTTTTCTGACACTTCACTAATAACATTTTTCATTGTACAAAATCTCTTATCTAGTTCATTTAAGAGATCATTTTTGTACTCAACAAATTTATTTTGCATCATTTCTTGTATTTGGTTTGCTAGTTTTTCAAAGCGTTTGTCCATAATCGTAATAAATTTGAGCGGAGATTCGGTGTCAGTAATTCTCGGTGTTTTTGAAATATTACTAAGTAAAGAGTTTTGTAGAGCTTCTCTCATTCTCTTTGAAGACGGAGTTTTAACAAATTCAAGATCATTGTTATTATACCCTTCACCATCGTGAGAAGGGTATATGAGTCATTCCAGGTCAAACGGTACGTATTTTTTACATCACTAACTTGGATTGCTTCAGCAGTTTGTGTATGAATTCTTCTCTTAAAAATATTTTATACGTGTTTCAAGAAAAAAATATAAAATTTTTTTTTCAAATGTTATGACCAATTGAACTTTGGTGAAATGGCGATTTTTTTAAAGAGGTGAGTTCATTCACTCGCATGTAACTCCTGAAATACTGGACCGATTTTAATGTGCTATACCTTGTTTTGAAGGTAATTTCAATTTCTTCTAAAATACCAAAGCGGTGTGACATATCCCCATAGCATTTTTTTAAGTTTGTATCCTTTTCATCCTTTTATTTCGATTTTCAAACTGATTACATCTTTTTTTTTTTTTAAATTTTGAGGGTGTGTTCTTATAGGTCTTTTTTACAGACTGTGTGAGTTTTGAAGTGGTGAAATAATGCGTTCTATTTTTTTACAAATTTTTTCCGAAACATCTTTTCCACAAGCAACATAAATTGCTGTGAATTTACTTAGAATAGTTAACAGAATGATAATATGTTTTTTGAATTATTAATACAACAATAAGAACAACAAAAGCAATTACTGTAACAGTCTTATTTGTTAAATACAAACGATAAACTAAGAGCAGAAATAAAGAGCTTATATAGAGCTGAAAACACCAACTGTTTATACTTTTAATACAAATACATAATTTGCATTGATATCAATGTTTTTCTAATCATAGTAGTAATGTATATTCTGTCATTGCTGTGCTCGGACGACATTAGGTCAATTGCTAAAGTCATTCGCGTTTAATGTGTCGCGCAGACTTCCTTGAAGTTCTCAGAAAAATATAATAAAATAAGTTTTTCAGAATCAAAATACCACCTCGGTTCGATGTTTGTTGCAACCCGTTTCAATCAAGATGTCATAAGAAAAGTTCTAAGAAAACATTGCGATGGATAAGTTCAAGTGTTGTTGAACATAAACGAAAATTAAAACTTAAATCAATAAAGGGCAAGGTTAGAATTGTACTAATTGCCGTATTAAATTAAGAAAAGTGAGTGAAACTGACGTAGAAAGTGCTTCTGATGTGGAAATAAATGACAATATGTCTATTGACAGCGATTATTCCGTAGAAAGTGCAAAATTGGTGAATCTTAATGAGGCATCGCTGTTGTATAACGGTTCTCCTATAAACAAAAGAAAACTTGAGCAGAAAAAATATAACGCCATTAAAAAACAGAAAATTATTAATTTGATAAACGACCGCGTGTTTCAAAATTCAAATCAAGACAGCAAAGATGTTCCTGACAATGATACAAAAAATGCTTCAATATTATACAAACATAGACAAAATTTTGCAAGTGCAACAGAAACGAAAATTAAAATTAAAATATTAACCCTAGTCTCAGACTGGACTTTTAGTCAGATTGAAGATACATACTTTCATTGGAGCATCCAGATGCATGATTTCGGTGCAAGCGCACAATACAAAAACAAGAAAAACTTTTTAAACTTGACGTTCCACGTAGATGATTTTGGAATACCAGCGGAATGGTATTTTTTGCGACGTCTCATGGCAAAGGGCCCTGTGATAGTCTGGGAGGAACAGTCAAAAGATTAGCAGCGCGTGCAAGCTTGTCCAGCCTCATAAATCCCATTAATAGTGCCGTCAAATTTTATGATTGGGTGAATAAAAATGTCAAGAATATTCATACAGAGATCTTTAATAACTACCAATATGAAGATAGGGAAACACCTAAAGGAGCGCTTTGACAAAGCGAAAATAATTTCTGGAACTCTTGGCTACCACGCATTCATTCCACAACCCGATAAAAAAATTAAAGTTCAGACAACATCATCTTCTGATCAGTACTGTATTAAGACGGTATACAACGCATAACATTTATTTCTTTACTCTATTTTTTGTTTTCTTTTTTACTGTAAATATTACACATGACTGAACTACGTTTTCTTTGTTTTTTGTTGTTATTTGTATCTGGTGTTAATAAACTATCGAAAAATATATTTTTTTCTATATTCACAGAAATTTTTGTTGCTCGTGCAAAAGGTATAAGGTAAAAATAATCATTAAAAATAGAACGCATTATTTCACCACTTCAAAACTCACACAGTCTGTAAAAAAGACCTATAAGAACACACCCTCAAAATTTAAAAAAAAAAAAAAAGATGTAATCAGTTTGAAAATCGAAATAAAAGGATGAAAAGGATACAAACTTAAAAAAATGCTATGGGGATATGTCACACCGCTTTGGTATTTTAGAAGAAATTGAAATTACCTTCAAAACAAGGTATAGCACATTAAAATTGGTCCAGTATTTCAGGAGTTACATGCGATTGAATGAACACACCTCTTTGAAAAAATCTCCATTTCACCAAAGTTCAATTGGTCATAACTTTTGAAAAAAAATTTTCATATTTTTTTTTCTCATTGGGGATGAAGTAGAATTTGTAGAGGACTAAATTTGCAAATTTCCATAAAAATCGGAATCATTGCGTTAAATTGTTTCCCAAATTCGTACCGTTTGACATGGAATGACATATATAAGTTTGTCATTCCGTGTGAAATTTCCACAATATAATTTTCCGACCCTATAAAGTATATATATTCTGGATCCTTATAGATAGCGAAGTCGATTAAGCCATGTCCGTCTGTCTGTCTGTCTGTCTGGATGTTGAAATCAGTTTTTTGAAGTCCCAAGATATGTTCGGGATCCAAACCTTCAATAATTCTGTCAGAAGTGCTTTCGAGAAGTTTGCTATTTAAAATCAGCAAAATCGGTTTAGGTCAACCAGAGTTATGAACCAATATGTGAGACCACCTCTATAAAAATTTGATATTTTTCGTCCATTTTATTGCAATATTTTGAAATATATTGGAGATAACACTATGAAATTTTGTATACGTTGTTTGTATGACAAAAGAAGAAAGTGTGCGGAAAATACTAAGAATCGGTCCATGATTTCTCATAGCCCCCATACAAATATATATATTCCCGAAATATGGCTTAATGATAAATAAATGCCTATAAAATTGGAATATCAAGACAAAATTCAGCAAAAATAAGTTTTATACAAAAAGAAATCACAAACCGAAATTTTTTTTAATTTGGTCCATATTTGACCATAGACCCCATATAAAGTCCACTTACAAAATTCACTTAAATACATATAAAACAGATATAAATAATGTTAAACGGCTAAAATTTGACATAAACACTCTTTATAGGCAATTAAATTATTGTACCAAATTTTATGGTGGTCGGCCCAGAAATGGTCATAGCTCCCATACAAGGACCACATCTGAAAAAGAGATTTTTTCCTATATATATTGTATAAATATCGGTACCGACTCAAAACTTTGCACAGATCATTTTAATATATACAAAAATCATCCCACAAAATTTTGTGAATTTCGGTCTATTTTTAACCGTATGCCCCATATAAAGCCCTCTTCCAAAAATCACTTTAATACTCATAAATCGCTTATAAATAAGGGTACCAATCCAAAATTTTACACGGATCATTTACATACATGCCTAAATCAAACTGAGAATATCGGTCCATATTTGACTATATCCCCCACATAAGACCCACTACCGAAATCCACGTTAATACTAATATATATCTTAAATATACCGTTATTATGATGAAATTCGACGTGAAATATCCTCATATGCATGAAAATAACTGTTCCAAAATATAAGAAGATCGGCCCATAATTTGTCATACCTGCCATATAGAACCATTTCCAAAAAACAAATAAATTCGGGTCAAAAAATATTCTTTTCGGATTTAACCCATATTCGGTCCACATTTTATAATCATGATATATATCGTTGGAAAGGTATTTTTAATACCTTTTATTTAATGTATTACAAATTATCAGACACCCAGTAGTTCCCGAGATATAGGCCTATATATTTTCAAATTTAAGGGCCCGCCCCCTCGAAAATAGGCGTGACCGCCAACAAATTTTTTTTTGCTGGTATCTCCTCTAAAAGCCCTATTTGATTATGTTTTTTTTTTTAAGCAAAATCACAAACCGAATTGTACCCCTTTTTTATACTCTGTTTGTTAAGTTACACTCAAGATTATTATGAACATCAGACAGACTCTGCAAATTATGGTAAGAATTGGTAATTAAATCAATTAAAAATGGTGAAAATTAGACAAAATTTCAAAATATTTAACATAAATTATGTTGGTCGTAAAATTGTCTTTCAAACAATATATCAAATACTAATAAAATTTGCACTAAGACTGAATAGAAAACACAGAATTAGGATATTCTAGTCTAGTGTAGTTTCTGTATTTCTTATTACGCTTAGGTGAAGGGTATTTAAGATTCGGCACAGCCGAATATAGCACTCTTACTTGGTTTTATTTTCGTTTGTGTTAATATTTTGATTAGCAGTATTTTGCATTTTTGTTGTTTTTTGGTGGTTGATTTTTTTATAAGTTAATTTGTTTATTTGTACAATGATTTAAATATTGATATTGTTGTAATATTATTTTTGTGTTTGCTTTGCAAAGTTTTACTTATTATAATGTATAATGCAAGGCATATTGATTACAAGGTAGTGTTGAAGACACAGCTGATTTTTTTTTGGTACTTTTCTTATGTCAAACGTTGTTTATATTTACACTCAAAAAATTCTCTATGTAAAATTAACTGAAATTGTAATATAAAATAAATTGATATTCAGTTAAAAACCGGTATACTTATTATTCATTTAATTTTAACGAAAAGTTCATTTAATTTTAAATGTCAAAAATTCAACTCCGAATTCCGTAAAATCAAAAGAATTTTCAGTTATTTTATGTATTTTAACTTCCAAACTGCAATTTTCTTCAATTGTTAAAAATAATACACAATTTTAGAAAAATCTCATTGTTATAATCTTACATATCTTATATTAAAATTCAAATTGACTGTTTAGAATTATAACATAGAATAGGGAATTATTATTATTATGTGAATTTTAATATAGGAACTCTTTGTTTTTGTAACTACACACAACAATTTTTTGGTAGTTAAATTACATTGTGGTGACTACACCAGCATTATAACTTTACAACACTGTAACTACCAACTACCAGTTACTTTTTCTCTAAGTATATGTATGTAGTTGTAGAAAGCAAAAAACACACTTTTTGTCAACCTCTCGAACAATCGACAAGCATAACGTGTACTTTATATTTGTCACTGATAATATTAAATAAATAATTTAGTTTTAGATCTTAAATCAAATACATTTGTTTTTTATTGAACACTACAACCCCAAATTGGTGACCCCGACGTGATCAGTGACAAATTAACATGCAAAACACGGGTGAAAAAGATTCAACGGAAACATCAAATGCGGCGAGTTCCAACATCGAACCCACTACCATAAATCTTGTAGGAGTTAAGGTTCCACCTTTTTGGCCTGACCATGCAGAGGTTTGGTTGGCGCAGGTGGAAGCGCAATTCGCTGTTGCCGGCATCACGAGTGACTCAGCAAAATTTAACACAGTCGTCGCCGCGGTCGAGTCAAACGTCCTCGTGCAAATTTCAGACGCCATTTTGAATCCACCTGAAAGCGACAAATACGGCAACTTGAGGAGGTGCATCGTTGAACGTTATTGTGAGAGTGAGCTAAAGAAAACTCAGAAGTTGTTGTCAGAGATCGATTTGGGTGACAAACGTCCGACGCAGCTTTTAAACGAGTTGAGCACGTTGTCGAAAGACAAAATAACCCCAGATTTTTTGAAATCGTTGTGGATGCAGCGCTTGCCGGCGCAGGTGCGTGCTATTTTACAAGCATCCGATGCGAATTTGACAGAATTGGCAAAATTAGCGGATAAAATAATGGAAGTAGGAGAATTTCAATTTTTGTCAGTTGTTAGCTCAACGCCACGTGTTTCTAAAAGTGATTTCGAGAGCAGATTGGAACGCATCGAACAACAAATCAACCGGGTTTGTGATATGCAGGGCAAGTATCGAAGAAGATCACGATCACTGTCTTCAAATAGGAAAAAGTCTACCGACTCCGCAACAAAGTCAGCTTCCCAGCAGTGTTGGTACCATCGTACGTTTGGTAACAAGGCCACCAGGTGCCGAGAGCCTTGTTCGTTTTCAAATGCTCCAAAAAACTAACTTCGTCTTCCGATTACTCGGGCGAATCGCAAGCTAAGTATCAAATAGCCCGCCTCATGATTAATGATAATTTGTCAAAACTAAATTTTTTAATAGACACAGGCGCCGATGTCTCTGTATTGCCTTCCAAAGGAACTACAGGTGTTCGTGTAGGAAGAAAGAAATTACTGTTTGCAGCCAACGGTTCGCCGATAGAAACGTGCGGTGAAAAAACTCTTAATATTTCATTGGGCCTACGTCGTAATTTCGTATGGACATTTTTAGTAGCGAACGTCAACTGCGCTATTATAGGTTCCGATTTTTTAAAACATCATGGTCTTTTTGTCGACGTTAAGAGTGGAAAACTAATAGACCGTACAACACTACTCGAGGCTAAAATTTACCCTACACATACATCATATATCAACATTTTATCCTACGATATACGAGATCGCTACGCCCGATTAATGGACCAATATAAGGATTTAGCTATGATAAATGCTAACAAGCGTCCTGCTGAATCTGTGGTCACACATCATATCACAACAAAAGGGCCTCCTACATTCGTTAGAGCCCGTCGTCTTGCGGGTTGTAAATTTCAGGCCGCTAAAAAAGAGTTCGAGTATCTTATGAAAATGGGAATTTGTAGACCCTCCAAGAGCAGTTGGGCTAGCCCACTACACCTTGTAAAGAAGGCCGATGGTAGTTGGCGTCCATGTGGCGATTATCGCGCTCTGAACAATATCACAGTTCCCGATAGATATCCCATACCTTTTTTACGCGATGTAACAAGTATTTTGTACGGAAAAAAAATTTTTTCATCTATCGACCTACAACGCGCGTATCACCAGATACCTGTCGAGCCATCTGATATCCCAAAAACCGCCATAATAACGCCGTTTGGGTTATTTGAGTTCTGTTTTATGACTTTTGGTCTTCGAAATGCAGCTCAGACGTTCCAGCGTCATTTGAACGAGGTATTAAGAGGAATCGATTTTGTCTTCGCATATATCGACGATATTCTCATCGCTTCAACGACAGCAGAAGAACATGAGAAACACCTTAGAATTGTTTTTGACCGGCTACGCGAATACCACCTGACCGTAAATTTTGATAAATGTCAATTGGGTAAGTCAGAACTTGTGTTTTTAGGTCATAAAATCAGTTCCAAAGGTCTTACACCACCTGAGAGCAAGGTCGACGCCATTCGTAACTTCGAAAGGCCGACTACAGCGAAAAACCTCAAAAAATTTTTGGGTATGCTAAATTTTTACCGCCCATTCTTGCCGCATGCAATGAAAAATCAAAGTTTTTTGTTGGATTTGATCCCTGGAAACAAGAAAAACGATAATAGCATTTTAAAGTGGACGCCCGCATCAGTTGCAGCTTTTGAAAATTGCAAAAATGAGATTGCCAACGCTACCTTGTTAAACTATATGGCTCCCAACGCTTTGTTGACGTTAACAACCGATGCTTCTGATGATGCTGTTGGCGCCGTTTTACACCAGGTAATAGAAGGTCAAATTCAACCACTCAGTTTTTATTCAAAGAAGCTGACGCCAGCACAGCAAAACTACAGTGCTTACGATAGGGAACTCACAGCGATATACCAAGCCATCCAGCATTTTAGATACGCATTGGAAGGGAGAGAGTTCATCGTTTTCACCGACCACAAACCTATTACTTTTGCATTTAGACAAAAAAATGACAAAGCATCACCTCGAAGAGTGCGTCAATTAGATTACATCAGCCAGTACACCACGGACATTCGTCATTTGCCTGGAAGTGATAACAACGTGGCAGATTTACTTTCACGAATTAACGCCGTCGAAAATCAGGAAATTGAATTTGACAAATTGGCTGTGCAGCAAAACAACGACGCCGAACTACAAGTCCTGTTAAATAGCAATACCGATGTCTCGTTAAAACTGTCAAAATTTACAATCCCGAATTCTTCGAAAGAATTATATTGCAACGTTTCAAAAGAGAGAGTAAGACCGTACGTGCCAAAAAACTGCCGCCAATTGGTAATGCAGAAGCTCCATTCGCTGTCGCACCCTGGAATAAAGGCCACCAGACAATTAGTTGCTAACCACTACGTTTGGCCGTCGATGTATAAAGATGTTGCTACTTATGTACGTTCATGCATTCCGTGTCAAAGAGCAAAGATACACCGCCACACCAAGTCACCCTTAGGAGAGTACAGCACCACTGATGCCCGTTTCGAACACATAAACATAGACATCGTCGGTCCGTTACCGTCCTCGAATGGTTTCCGTTACTGCCTAACATGCATCGACCGTTTCAGTAGATGACCAACAGCAGTGCCTCTAGCCGATATTACAGCCCCAAGTATAGCAAGTGCACTCATAAGCGGCTGGATTTCATTATATGGCGTACCTTTACGTATAACCACAGATTTGGGCAGACAGTTCGAGTCGTCCGTTTTTAGAGAGCTCACGAAATTGTTAGGTGTTAAACATTTAAGAACCACTGCGTACCACCCGCAGGCGAATGGCATTATTGAGCGCTGGCATCGCACTTTAAAGTCTGCTATCAAATGTGCCAAAGAAAGTGACTGGAGTTCAGCACTCCCACTTATCCTGTTGGGAATGCGATCAACAATTAAAAGTGATATTGGACTTAGCCCAGCGGACATGATTTTCGGATCTTCTATACGAATCCCCGGAGCATTTCTCGTTCCAACGAAATCAAACGCAAATGAGACAGAATTCGTACAAGCACTCCGTAAGGTTATTGCAAACTTGCCTATCACCAAACCAATACGTCATGGAACTGAACGAAGTTTTGTGCAGCCAGCTCTAATTGACTGTAAATATGTTTTCGTAAGAGTAGATCACGTTCGAACACCGTTAGAGCCTAATTACGAGGGCCCTTACGAGGTTGTGGCCAAGCAAGATAAATATTTCTCCGTAATGGTCAACCAGCGAGTTGTTAAAATTTCAATCGACAGATTAAAGGCAGCTTACGTGTTTAGTTCAGACTCTGCGCCACCCGAAGCACCTCCAGTGGTAAAGGAAAGTAAATCCTCAGCTAAAGAAAATGTACCCACGGCATCTCAAGACACCACATTGGAGAAGACTCAACAAACTTCATCAGGACGTCATGTCGTAATTCCTTCTAGGTACCGTTAAAGCCTTAACTAGGAGGAGGGTATTGTGGTGACTACACCAGCATTATAACTTTACAACACTGTAACTACCAACTACCAGTTACTTTTTCTCTAAGTATATGTATGTAGTTGTAGAAAGCAAAAAACACACTTTTTGTCAACCTCTCGAACAATCGACAAGCATAACGTGTACTTTATATTTGTCACTGATAATATTAAATAAATAATTTAGTTTTAGATCTTAAATCAAATACATTTGTTTTTTATTGAACACTACAACCCCAAAACATATATAAAATAACTGAAAATTCTTTTGTTTTTACGGAATTCACAGTAGAATTTTTGATAGTGAAAATATCATAAACAAAGAAAAAATCTTTTATTTTCACGGAAGTCCTGACTTGTTCTTTTGATAGTTAAGTCAGCTATTTTGACATTTAAAATTAAATGAACTTTTTGTTAAAATGAAATGAAAAATAAGTATATTGGTTTTAAGTAAATTTTCAGTTATTTTAAATTACAGTTTCATTTAAATTTACATACAAAATACTTTAACGTAAGCAACTGTCAATATCAAATGCAACTGAAAATCCGTATTAATGTGCACTTAGTTTTTAGAATGAATGTTAGATTCAATTAAAAATAAATTTTCTTATAATTTTAGATGTTTATTTAGTTAAAAACAACTGCACGGAATACTTCCTAATTAAACTACATTCCGTTACTGTAATAATATTGTGAGTGTACCAATTTATAATTGTCAAAATGTTTATAAGTGTCAAAATTTGTTTATTATTATTGTTTTCGTTTTTTATTTCCATCACATAACTGAATCAGTGATGGAAAATGGGTTTTTGTTTTTCGTACCAACTATATAAATAAAATGTACTTTTTAGACCTCCATGGTACCATTTTTAATATTTGTTAAATAATCATAAAACTTTACCACAAATTTACTTTATCGAAAATTTCGGTATATCTTATTGCAGCATTATTGCGTTAATTGTCGCGATTATTTAAAAAGATTCTTATTTATGAAGTATCGAGTCATTTGCGAAAAGTTAACCTTGGTAAATATATATATTTCCAAATAACTAGAATTATTATTGTAAGAATAAAAGAAATAGAAGAGTTAACTTCTAACGATTTTGAAATCCTGATTAACTACATTTTAAGCTTTAGTTTTTGAATTTAGCCTCAAAATCATTTAATGTAAATGAATATGTCAAAGACTCATATTGTTCGATAATTCAACCAAAAATTTATTGTAATAATCATCTTATAGATGCATATTTAAAGATCAAAGTGATATCAGTTCCAAAATATTCATGAAATTTAATATAGGAAAAGCAAAACGAAAAATTTGTTCGGAATGAAACCAATTGTTCATTTTACTTTTTCTTTAGAAGCAAAATACGGAAATACTTGCACTTCAGAACGGAATTAAATTCTGTGACATGGCTGATATTTATCTGTTTTATCTGAAATACCATATTTTTATTCAACAGTATTTTGAAATTGTACAATATGACTCGTGGTAGTACCACGGTACCAACTGTATTTAAAATGTATCAAAAAAGTACAATTGTACAATGTTTGTCATCAGTGACCTGAATAAATACAAATAAAAACAACGAATGTTTGTAATTTTCAGTCAGCTGTTTTTGACAATGAAAAACTTCAAGCAAAAACAAATTACATGTTGTTTTTGTATTGTTGTAATGTTAACACTACCTTGTAATCAATATGCCTTGGTATAATGTATCTCTTGATATTCTCTCGTATTATTATTATTGATTGTTTATGATTGTTGTTGTATTTATATTTTGTTTTTAACACTTTAGAGTTTATTGTACTTTGGGTTATTGTAAGAGAAAACAAAAAATAGAATTTTTTGGTTTTTACTCTTAGATTTATTATATGTATGTATTGTTTTAATTTTGCAATTTTTTTGTTGTTAATGTTTTGTTTTGTTTTGTTTCATTTAAATTATCTTATTATTCTTTTTGTTCGATATTTTGTGCAATTTGTTTATTATACCCTTCACCTTCCAAAAAACAAATAAATTCGGGTCAAAAAATATTCTTTTCGGATTTAACCCATATTCGGTCCACATTTTATAATCATGATATATATCGTTGGAAAGGTATTTTTAATACACATTTACCAATCTGTGTGTTTGTTCGATGGTACTGTGTTTAGCTCTGAACCCGAATCGGTGATTTGGGATACATTGAGTGTCGTTCAGAATTGGAATCAACTTAGCCATTAACAATTTTTCAAACAGTTTTGAAATTGTCGGCAGTAGACTATAATAATAATAAACTGTCTGTCGACGTGTAAAGACGTATTTTTTCTCGTGGGCTCTGTTAACATCGCCTTTTTTCGCAATTAATAACAAAATTAATAACAAAAATTACAAAAGTTAAAACAAGATTTAAAAACAAATAAGAGTGCTATATTCGGCTGTGCCGAATCTTAAATACCCTTCACCTAAGCGTAATAAGAAATGCAGAAACTACACTAGACTAGAATATCCTAATTCTGTGTTTTCTATTCAGTCTTAGTGCAAATTTTATTAGTATTTGATATATTGCTTAAAAGACAATTTTACGACCAACATAATTTATGTTAAATATTTTGAAATGTTGTCTAATTTTTACCATTTTTAATTGATTTAATTACCAATTCTTACCATAATTTACAGAGTCTGTCTGATGTTCATAATAATCTTGAGTGTAATTTAACAAACAGAGTATAAAAAAGGGGTACAATTCGGTTTTAGTGATTTTGCTAAAAAAAAAAAAAAAAAAAACAAAATCAAATAGGGCTTTTAGAGGAGATACCAGCAAAAAAAAAATTTGTTGCCGGTCACGCCTATTTTCGAGGGGGGCGGTCCCTTAAAGTTGAAAATACATAGGCCTATATCTCGGGAACTACTGGGTGTCTGATAATTTATAATACATTAAAAAAAAGGTATTAAAAATACCTTTCCAACGATATATATCATGATTATAAAATATGGACCGAATATGGGTTAAATCCGAAAAGAATATTTTTTGACCCGAATTTATTTGTTTTTTGGAAATGGTTCTATATGGCAGGTATGACAAATTATGGGCCGATCTTCTTAAATTTTGGAACAGTTATTTTCATGCATATGAGGATATTTCACGTCGAATTTCAACATAATAACGGTATATATACGATATATATTAGTATTAACGTGGATTTCGAGAGTGGACCTTATGTGGGGGATATAGTCAAATATGGACCGATATTCTCAAAATCCAGCAGTTAGATTTAGGCATGTATATAAATGATCCGTGTAAAATTTTGGATTGGTACCCTTATTTATAAGCGATTTATGAGTATTAGTGTGATTTTCGGAAGAGGGCTTTATATGGGGCATACGGTTAAAAATAGACCGAAATTCACAAAATTTTGTGGGATGATTTTTGTATATATTAAAATGATCTGTGCAAGGTTTTGAGTCGGTACCGATATGTATACAATATATATAGGGAAAAATCTCTTTTTCAGATGTGGTCCTTGTATGGGAGCTATGACCAGTTCTGGGCCGACCACCATAAAATTTAGTACAGCAATTTATTTGCCTATAAAGAATATTTATGTCAAATTTTAGCCGTTTAACATTATTTATATCTCTTTTATACGTATTTAAGTGAATTTTGGAAGTGGACTTTATATGGGGTCTATGGTCAAACATGGACCGAATTAAAAAAAATTTCGTTTTGCGATTTCTTTTTGTATAAAACTTATTTTTGCTGAATTTTGTCTTGATATTCCAATTTTATAGGCATCCACAATACTACATGGCTCAGACGATAGACCATTTGCCAAAGTGAAGGTATTTAATGTATCCTTAATCGGATTGTTAGACTCAGGCGCTAACGTATCTGTATTGGGAGAAAACTGTTTAGATTTTTTAAAAGAGAATAACGTTTCTTATAAACAAATTCAATCCGAATTGTCTACAGCTAACGGCTCAAAACAAAAAGTAATTGGCTACTGCATATTACCAATCACTTTTAAAAATGTAACAAGGAATATAGTTTTTTATTTAGCTCCTTCATTGAGTCAAAAGGCCTACTTTGGGATAGACTTTTGGCGAGAATTTGGCCTTGCTCCTGAAATTATCCCTTCAATATCTTCAGTCGAAGCAAACTTTTCAGAAAACAGTGACAACCCTTCAAAATTTCATGAATTAAACCCCGAACAACAAATTATTTTGGAAAGAACCATTTTAGAGTTTCCCTCCTTTGAAAAGCTTGGGTTAGGCTGCACAGACCTTCTTGAGCACGATATTGATACGGGAGACGAGGCTCCTGTTAAGTCTAAACATTATCCCTTATCACCACCCCGCCAGGAAGAGGCGTACCGGGAAATTGAAAGACTTTTAAGTATGGGTGTGATAGAGGAATCTAACTCCCCATGGTGTTCGCCAGTCGTATTGGTTCGAAAACCGGGAAAAGTTCGTTTATGCAACGACTCACGTAAACTAAATGCAATCACAAAAAAGGACTCGTATCCGCTCCCGCATATAAACGGTTTACTTAGCCGGCTAAAGGACACTTTTTTCATTACTGGCATTGACCTTAAGGACGCCTTTTTACAGATTAGACTAACAAAATCCGTAAAAGAGAAAACTGCTTTTGTTGTTCCGGGGAAGCCCCTGTACCAGTACAAGTACATGCCATTTGGCCTTTGCAATGGTCCACAAACTATGTGCCGACTCATGGACAGGGTGGTGCCCTCTAGATTACGCGAAAATGTTTTTATTTATTTGGACGATCTACTCGTCTGTAGCCCTGATTTCGAATCACATATAAAAGTTTTACGAGAAGTTGCTTATTGCCTCAGGACTGCAAAACTGACAATAAATGTAAGTAAGAGCAAGTTTTGCCAAAAAGAAATTCGGTACCTTGGATACATAGTCGGAAATGGGTGCTTAAAAGTAGACCCAGAAAAGGTAGCTTCAATAAAAAATTTTACTCTACCGAAAACACCAAAACAAGTTAGAAGATTCATTGGTATGGCCAACTGGTATCGTTCTTTTATCAGCAACTTTGCTGATCTAGCAGGACCACTGACGGATTGTCTAAGAAAAAGTTCGAAACCCTTTTCATTGACAGATGAAGCAAAAGAGTCTTTTGAAAAATTGAAAAACGCGTTATCATCTGCCCCTGTGTTAGTTCAACCTAATTTTAACCGCGAGTTCATAATACAGTGTGACGCTTCAAAAACCGGTGTAGGAGGTGTTTTATTTCAATTTGACGAGTTTGATAAGGAACACCCCATAGCATTTGTTTCTCAGAAATTAAATAGATCTCAACAAAATTATACAGTAACTGAGCTCGAATGCATGGCGGCAGTAGTATGCGTTAATCGCTTCAGACCCTATATTGAGGGTCTTCCATTTCGAATCTTAACAGATCATTCCTCGTTAAAATGGTTGATGTCGCAAAAAGACCTAAGTGGGAGGTTGGCTAGGTGGAGCCTTAAATTGCAACGTTACGATTTTAGGATTGAACACCGTAAAGGTTCTTTAAATGTCGTCCCTGATTGTCTTTCTCGTATGAATTTGGATGAAATATTTTCATTTGACCCACCTGTTGAAATCGACTTAGATGCACCTGACTTTAGTAGTGATGAATATGTAAAGCTAGTAGATATTATCTCAAGTAAAAGAAATGTACTGTCAGACGTTGTCTTATCTGAAAATAATTTAATTTTTAAACGCGTCCAGACCGTGCAAAATAGTGAAGAAGAGGAGAATGTATGGCGTCTCTGGATCCCAAACTCATTAGTAATTAAAGTAATAAAAGCTTCCCATGATTCAATAACATCTTCTCATGGTGGGATTGCAAAAACCCTTGCAAGAATAAGGCAAAAGTATTTTTGGCCAACTATGGTTAATGATGTTAAGTCATATGTTACTAATTGTGAAAAATGCAAAATTTTAAAATCTTCAAACCAAATCAGTAAACCTCCAATGGGTAACCAATTTATTACAAATCGTCCATTTGAGAGATTTTATTGTGATTTTTTAGGTCCGTATCCCCTAACAAAGGCAAAAAACTCAATAATATTTGTGTGTTTAGACCATTTAACGAAATTTATTTTTTTGACACCACTTAAAGCAGCTACATCTGCCAACGTAATCGCTTATTTTCAGAACGAAATTTTTCCCACCTTTGGCGTGCCAAGATTTGTTCACAGCGATAACGGAAAACAATTTATTTCCAAAGAAATTACTGAGTTTTTTAATCTATATGATATAGAACATATAAAAACAGGATTCTATGCACCGCAATCTAATGCATCGGAAAGGGCAAATAGGGAAATAATAACAAAAATTAGATATTTTTTAGAGGATCACAAGGATCACAGTTGTTGGGACAGATTCTTACCACAAATTTTGTCTACTCTGCGCAGTGATTACCACTCGTCCATAAAATGTTCCCCATATTACGCGGCTTTCGGACAGAATATGGTACAACATGGTTCTACATACAAAATTTTAGATAAACTTGGATGTCTGTCTGGTGAGGATTGCAAAATTTTAGAAAATGTGGATAAATTACAAAAGGTTAGAAGCAACGTTAGACAAAATTTACGATTAGCACACGAGCGAGCAGTTAAATCGTACAACCTCAGAACTAGGCCTATTCAGTTTAAAAAGGGGCAAACTGTTTATAGAAAAAATCATGTTTTGAGTAACCTGTCCAAAGCATTGTGTAAAAAGTTTTATCCCAAGTTCATTAAATGCAGGATAAGAGAAAAGATTGGTAATAGTCTTTATGACATCGAAGACTTAAAAGGAGCTTACATTGGAAGATTTCATACCTCTGACCTTAAATCCTGAATTTTACCCGGCTTATCGTGGGTCGAGCCACACGCTCCGTGATACTTAAACTGATGTTAATACTCGGAAATTCGAACCATTGAATGTAAAAATTTTTTTCCTGTTCGTCATTTGATATGAAATCAATGGACGAAGCAGGTTTGTTATGATTTTTCTTGAAGTGAAACCCTAACATTGGAATGAAAGGTAGCATGAGATATTAAGTTTTTCTTCTTTGTTTAATACTGTATCTCTTATACACGCATTTTAATTGCATATTAATTTACCATAATTAGATACATTGGAAAGAGATGATCAAATTGAACAAGTACTTTTTGAGAGAAAAGAAAAAAAAAAAAAAAAAATACACATTGATCCCGTTTATTTTCTTATATACCTTATTGCGCCAAATACAGAAAACAAAAAAAAAACATATAGTAAGGCTTAATGCTATTCTATACTTGGTTTTAAAATTCATTTCAAGTTTGTGTTTCAAGAGGCAGAGACAATAAAACAGGGTAGGGAAGAGTGCACCTTATGTGGCATAACATCGAGCCGTTTTAAATAAACTTTTAGTATACTTCTTTTGGCATATAAAGTATATATTTTATGTCTACGCGTTTAAATTCAGGGTTAAGAACCATTTGCTCTTTGCTAGCTGGGTAACATCATTTATGCCACCTAACTTGAATTTTAATAGGGACTTAGTAATGAAATATTACAACTGAATTTGTTTGTTAGTCTAAGCAGCGCGTAACAATTTATTAATCATTAAGCCATATTTCGGGAAGATGGGGGCTATGACCAATTCTGGGCCGACTACCATAAAATTTAGTACAACAATTTATTTGCCTATAAAGAGTATTTATGTCAAATTTTAGCCGTTTAACATTATTTATATCTCTTTTATACGTATTTAAGTGAATTTTGGAAGTGGACTTTATATGGGGTATATGATCAAACATGGACCGAATTAAAAAAAATTTCGTTTTGCGATTTCTTTTTGTATAAAACTTATTTTTGCTGAATTTTGTCTTGATATTCCAATTTTATAGGCATTTATTTATCATTAAGCCATATTTCGGGAATATATATATTTGTATGGGGGCTATAAGAAATCATGGACCGATTCTTACTATTTTCCGCACACTTTCTTCTTTTATAGTACAAACAACGTATACAAAATTTCATGGTATTATCTGCAATAGTTTTCAAAATATTGCAATAAAATGGATGAAAAATATCAAATTTTTATGGAGGTGGTCTCACATATAGGTTCATAACTCTGGTTAACCTAAACCGATTTTGCTGATTTTAAATAGCAAACTTCTCGAAAGCACTTCTGACAGAATTATTGAAGGTTGGGATCCCGAGTATATCTGGGGACTTCAAAAAACTGATTTCAACAGACAGACAGACGGACATGGCTTAATCAACTTCGCTATCTATAAGGATCCAGAATATATATACTTTATAGGGTCGGAAAATTTTTTTGTGGAAATTACACACGGAATGACAAACTTATATATACCCTTCTCACGATGGTGAAGGGTATAAAAATATAATGTAACACAAAATATTTTTTTTCTATCTTAAAATTCGATACGAATTTGACTCTTTTTTATGAGTGATATGATAGAGAGTAAATGAGCTTCGTCGATTCGACGAACAGTAACCATCCAAGGTTAAAGAGCATAACTCACTCAAAAAATTTGGTATCCAAATAATATTTAATACAAATATATCTCATATGTATACAAACAATACGGTACAATTTTATTGTTGTCGGTGCATAATTAGTCGTAGCTTCCATAAATGACCCACTTCCGAAAATCACTTTAAAGAGCATAACTCACTCAAAAATGTTGGTATCCAAATAATATTTAATACAAATATATTTCATATGTATACAAATAATACGGTACAATTTTATTATAATCGGGCCATAATTAGTCGTAGCTCCCACTTCCGAAAATCACTTTAACGGTCATAAATTGTTTAAGAATGTTGGTAATCAAAAAAAATTGAACACAAATAATATAGAGAAATGATGACACCTAATTTAATGGTCGGTCCGTAATTAGTCGAAACTCCAATATAAGACCCTCCCCGTAATCAACTTTAACCGCCATAAAGCATTTAAAAGTATTTATATCGAGATAAAGTTTAACATACACAATATTTATATTCACAGAAATCATGACACTAAATTTTTGGATGATATTCCATATAGCGCACATTTCAAACTTGTTTTTACAATAAAATATTGTTGTATTTTCAATAGTGTTGTATGTCAGTTGTTTATGCTGAAGATTTAATTGTTAACATTGTATTTAGATATAAAATACCAAATAACGAAAAATTTATAATTGCGAAATAAAAATAGTGAAGTTTTGCATAAAATGTAATACCAAAAACATTTAAATATTCTACTTGCTGATATGTTCAGCAAATATTTTTTTTTTTGACTATTTGATCAAACACATTTCATCAAAGTCTATGTTATAATGTGAACATAGGGCAAACATATTTACAGCCTGGCCCACGATATCGAACGTTGTCGTTTCAAACAACAAACAGCTGTTTTGCGGCTCACTAATATTCTTAGTCGAAAGAAAATGAATACGAACGATAACGGAAGCAATTTTCTGATGTTTGTACGAACTGAAATGTCAAATTGACTCACTTTTTTTTTAGTGTCGTTTGTGCAAGAATTAGAAAAAGTACTAGTTAAAAAATTAAAAATTGAAAAAATGGAAAATAAATGGTAAGTAAAATACTTATATATATTGCAACTAAATATGTATGTATACATGTATGTAAATAGATAATAATAAGAATATAACAATCTTAGCAACAAAAAATCAAATTACAACCAGCTGCAGTCTCTCGTGGAGTATATGGAAGAACATCCTGATTTCGCTCGGGGAGGAGTAGTCTATGGTAGCAGTAAAATGTCAATGGAGGAACAGTGGGTGCAACTTACCAAAAAAATAAATTCATTTGGTCCTCCTATACGTACCATTGTTAAGTGGAAAAAGGTAAATTTGTATATTATGGATTTGCTTTGTGTGTTGTTTTTATATATACATATATGTACATATATATACATACAATATTTACAGACCTGGGCTGATTTAAAGTCCCGAACAAAAAAAAAAAATTGCCGACAACAACAAGAGCCTTCGCGAAACAGTTGGTGGTGTGTATCGAATGTACAATTTAACGCCGTTGGAGCAAGTTATTGATAGAATTCTAAACCTAAATAAATCTGCAGCACCGGCTACGCAGATTGCAACAAACCCAAACACAATCAAATGTTGAAAGACTCACCACTCAGGAATAACACAGTGGTAGCTACATCACCCGAGAGTATTACATTGGTAGCTGTAATTACACCCACCAGGCAACAAAAACCACACGCAAGCCAACCCACGTTACAAAGCATCCTTAGTGACACTCAATCCAATCGCACTTTAGGAATTTCCACTCAAGATGATTGGTTTCTCCCATTAGAGCATAATATACCACAACAACCACAACAAAAACGCAAACACAGTGAAACCAAGAATGAGTTACCTAGTTGCTCTTCTGCCAAAAAGCTAAAAGCAACAAATAAGCAAATTTCACTCATTCGTAGGCAAGTCCGGATAGCTCAGTCGTCAGCTTCTATAGCCAAAGAACAGGCTGAAGCCACAAAAACTTTAGCTGTAGCAACAAAAGCTCTTGTTGTAGCAGTGACAAGAATGGCAGATGCGGTTGAATTACAAGGAGATGCAGCCAAAAAAATTGCTGAAACACAAGCCAAAATATTGACATCTATTGACGCATTTCGAGCAGAAGTGGTTAATTGTTTTTCAACTAATATTCTCCAGTAAAAAGGAAAAATAATTTAAAGCCATGTTTTTTGTACATATACGTAGTTCATAAATTTATTTCTAATTGCAATATACATAGATACATGTGTACATGTATAACATATTATATTAGTGTTTTTGTTTTTTTTTTATTTTTCATTTATTTAATACTAATAAAAGTAATAATAATAACAGTAATAATAATAATAGTAATAATGGTAATAATAAAAAGTTTTTAAATATGCATACAGCATGAGTACATATACATATATAATTATAAGCTTAAAGCTATACCTCTCCGTATAGCCATAGCAGTTGCCTCTCCATTATCGTCTTCTTCAATGTCATTGAAATCATTATCGTCTTGAAATTCTTCAATTTCGATTTCATCGCAATTGTATTGAATGCACATGTTGTGTAATGTACAACACGCATTGACAATTTTTGTAGCTTTCTCAGGACTGTAGTGCAGTCCACGCGAACAAAGTATGCAGCGAAATCTATTTTTTAAAACGCCAAAGCACCGTTCTACCACATTGCGCGCATTGGCATGCTTTTTGTTGTACTGCGTTTCGCTGGCATTTCTTGGGGTTCTGTATGGTGTCATTAAGAATGGCTTCAGTTTGTAGCCACCATCACCTTAAATAAGTGAAAATTGTTTAATACTGACAAATATATACATATGTACATATGTATTGAACATATTTCGTTCAGTATAAATTACCAAGTATCCAAGCTTTTCGTTTCCTATCGTCAAAGGCATCTTGCTGGTTTTGGTCAACCATACTATATATATAAAGACCGGTTTAATGAACAAAGGGTTCAAAATCAAGAGCGTAGTGAATATTAGAAACCGTGAAAAGATCCCTCAGCCCATGTTCAGGGTAGAATTGGAACCTGGAGATGTTGTCTTAAAGAAAAATGAGTCCCATCCCATCTACAATCTGATGTACCTTCTGCATCGTAGAATCACCGTGGAAGAACCACATAAGCGTCAGGGACCCGTACAGTGTCTCAACTGTCAAGAATTTGGTCACACCAAGGCGTATTGTAAATTGCCGTCAGTTTGTGTTGCGTGTGGGGAGCTACATGCAACTGCTCAATGTGATAAGTCGAAAACTGATTCAAAAATCAAAAAAATGCAGTAACTGCGGAGGTAATCATACCGCAAATTATAGAGGTTGTCCAATTTACACTCATTTGAAAGGCATAAGAACCAACAAGACGTCAGTATTACCTGATCATCCTCAACAGCCTAATTTTGAATCGAGTAACAATTTCCCTCAATTGTTACGGTCCACTAGTCATGTAAACGCGCCTAGTTCTAGACAAGTTTCTTACGCAAACGTGGTTAAATCTAATATGCCAGGTTTGGAGCAGGAACCTAAATCACAATATTACGAGCCTAATATTAACACTCTAGAGACTACATTGCAGACACTTGTCCAAACTATGAACACTTTTACGACCACTATGACATCCATGATGCAGGAAATGCTGAAAATGCAATCCACTATCTTACAAGCCATTTTAAAGAAATGATTTGTTTAAAAATTTGGTTTTGAAACGCGAACGGCCTCGGCCAACATAAAAACGAACTGGAATACTTCCTATTGGATAAGCAGATTAATGTTATGATGATTGCTGAAACTCACTTGACGTCGACAGCGTACTTCAAAATTAATGGCTACGTGTTATATGATACTAAAGATCCACGCGGAAGAGCATGTGGAGGTTCGGCAATTCTTATAAAGAACAGAATAAAACATTATTTAATGAACAACATATGCAACAAACATTTGTATTGAATTCTGTCAATACAATTTTGTTTTATCATCAATTTATTCGCCGCCTCGATTTTCAATAAAAGAACACCAATACTACAGCTTCTTCAATTCCCTTGGAGCTAGATTTTTAGTTGCTGGTGACTTTAACGCCAAACACACTTTTTGGGGTTCACGTCTGGTGACCCCGAAGGGTCGTGAACTCTTCAACACCATTGCCAAAACGGGATAAGATGTACTCTCAAGCGGGTATCCCACCTACTGGCCGACGGAAGATTCCCGATGTTATTGGCTTCGGAGTAGTGAAAAATATCCCTGTAGAATCGATACAAGTGAAGCCTTCATTAGACTTGTCTTCAGATCACTCTCCTTCTATTATTGCAATGCGTTTCCTTCAAGGGAATGGCTCTCCATTTCGGGACATATCTAAAACCAGAGTAAGTTGGATAAAGTATAAAAAGTATTTGAGTTTCCACTGCACGGAAAATGTAGTGTTGAGAACTACCGAGGATATTGATGGGTCGATTGGCAAGTTTACTGAGGACATACGAAGAGCTGTACTCGATCATCTCCTGACAGAAAAAAGAAGAGTTAGAAGAGAGTGGCAAATTCACAGGTCTCCTGAACTGAAAGCTAGGCTACGGGTATGCAGAGATCTACTAAGAAATTTCTTAGAAACCCAAAGAATGGCTTCACTTAAATCTTACTTGGAGGGTCTTGATAGTACCCCACAATCTGACTATTCGTTATGGAAGGCGGCACAAGGTTTAAAAAGACCAGTTAGAGGAAAGCCTCCTCTGCGAAATCCGACTGGCGACTGGGCTAGAAACGATTACGAGAAGGGGACTTTATTTGTTAACCATTTGAGAAATGTGTTTACTATAAACAACTCAAATAATGCATCTGATTTGCCTCCACTCGTTATTAGACCTCCTGTACCTCTAAGACTTAGCTTTAATGATGTTCAAAGCGCTATTGGTACTCTGAAGCTTAAAAAAACTCCAGGTATGGATAAAATCAGCAACAAAATGCTTGTGCAGTTACCTTATGTAGCTAGAAGAATTATCCTATTTATTTTCAATGCTATTTTACGCCTAGAATACTATCCTGCAGATTGGAAAGTATCTATGATTACCATGATTCCTACGCCAGGGAAGGACCCCACTAAAGTAGAGTCATATAGGCCAATTAGTCTACTGCCGACAATTTCAAAACTGTTTGAAAAATTGTTAATGGCTAAGTTGATTCCAATTCTGAACGACACTCAATGTATCCCAAATCACCAATTCGGGTTCAGAGCTAAACACAGTACCATCGAACAAACACACAGATTGGTAAATGTGATAAGACGGTCGTTTGAAGAGAAAAAATACTGTTCCGCGCTTTTCATTGATGTTTCCCAAGCGTTCGACAAAGTCTGGCATGAAGGTTTAATGCATAAAATTAAATTAACTCTGCCTGCTAACACCCACAAACTTATGGAAAGTTATTTATATGGTCGCAAATTTACAATCAAAGAAGGCGATTTTTTAAGCCCCGCTCAGCCAATTGAAGCAGGAGTATCCCAGGGTAGCATACTGGGTCCAACTTTATATTTGATTTATGCATCCGATATGCCGTCAGACCCCATAATACATACTTCAACTTTTGCAGACGATACAGCCTTTATTAGCGTTCATAAGGACCATCAAATAGCATCACAGAACTTGCAGAAATATGTTTATAAACTAGAGAATTGGCTTGAGCTTTAGAAAATCAGGGTTAACGAACAAAAATGTATTCATATAACTTTCACATTGGGAAAAGATACCTGCTCGTTCATCAGAATAAATAATCAAATTATCCCGCAACACAATGAAGTTAAATACCTCGGAATTCACCTCGATCGTCGTTTAACTTGGAAGTCTCATATCGACGCAAAACTTACTCAGATGAGATTAAAAGCAGTGCAAATGAATTGTCTAATCGGCAGAAATTCTGCATTAAAGTTGGATTGCAAACTTTTGTTGTACAATGCAATTCTAAAGCCAATCTGGTGCTACAATACAACTGACCTCTACATCCTTATGAGCGGTTATCATAGGCTTATTTAGGGAGATATAAAAAAAAAAAAAAAAAAATATATGAATGAACGTGTTGATAACACTATCAGACCTCTAAAGGTGTGTTCACATTGTGTGTATTTGTCATATGGAATGTCACTTTTCTATCCACATGTGTTTTCATGTGTATGTCAAAATTTGAGTTTTACATACGGTTTATAATTTACATGTTCAAATGTTGGTATGTTAAGTACATCTGACATAACCTATCAAAAAAAAAAAATCTTAAAACAGCTGATTGCTGTATGTGTATAATAAAAATTAAATTTATAATTAAATAAAACTGTATTTTAAAATGGAACTAGCTGACCCGGCAAACGTTGTTCTGCATTCAAATTAAATTTTCAGTACGATTTCTCGCCTTGTGCCGGTCCCAATTGTACACCGTTGATTGAGTTGGTCAGTTTCATTACCGATAAAATATATTTGCAAAAATTTATAGTCATCATTAGGAAATGGTAATAGCGAGCCTGCTCGATGGTATATTTGTCCCTGAATCTATAATGTTTGTGGAATAAAATTGGATGAATGATTGGAATATTTGAAAATGTCAAATGTTTCACTGGAAATTCAATGCAAAGCAATCACCTTGAATGTCGGCATAAATGTATCTCTAATGATCTTTGTGGCACCAAAAGAAGTCATTTGAAAACATGAATTGTATGCTTGAATGTTCTGTAAAAAATGCTTAGATGCCGGCAATTCTCCAGTGAGCAAGGAATGTAATGGTTCTGGTGGCGGTTCCAATGTAGGCAGTTTCACTTTGCCACCGGAGCAGCACATGCCAGCTGTTTCTTCTCGAAACTTCGCTGCATTGCAAAGCGTACAAATAATCTCCATTGCTCCAATAGAAGCATGCAGGCTGTAGTCGCAGTCAGGATCGTAATGAAAGCCAATGTTCCATTTGATCGCGAAGACGAAGCGGAATTCTGCCTTGGCGATAATTTGGCCGTTGATTGTTTGCGGATTCAGCTCTAAACTGTGCTCGCCGCTCTCTGTACACTGCTCTACCTTGGGCATTCACTTGAGCGCGTTGCTCTTCGCTTTGATTTCTTCTCCATATTGACATTCGATGTGCATCACGCGTATGCCTGCCAACCGTATTACGTGTACGTAGTCGAGGCATTTTCTAAAGTATTCTTTTCGAATAAATGTAGTAAATCGATTGAATTTAATATGGAAAAAAACACAATGTTGCGATGTCAATGTTTTTTTAATAATTGTAAACATTCGGCAGCTGTTTCTGTTTATTTATTAGTAAAAAGGCAGGACTGCCAATCTTACGTCAAAACAATAAGAAAAATCCGAAAAAATACGTGAAACCAAATAGAATTAATGTTTTTTTTTGTTTTGCAAAACGCGCAAAGATATACACATTAAATTTCTTATGTGCACCCTCCACACAGACCCCAATCACCCCTGAAAATTTCATTGAAATCGGGCAAACCGTCTAGGAGGAGTATGCGAACAGGAAGTTTTGCCACTTAATTTTATATATATAGATAGATGAGAGATTTTTGTTTTACTATAAATTATATTTATTAAAATTTCAATTAATTTTTGCCGCCACAAAATTTTTGTTATAAAAAACAGCTGATGTCAGATGGTTTGTCACAAGAAAATAGAACTCGTTCTAAATAAAAAATGTCATGTGTATTGCACACATAGAAATAACACATGATATTGTTTGAAGGTGTTCAGACTATATGTACAAATTTGACATGCGAAAAAGTGACAGTCCACATGACAAATACACATAATGTGAACGCACCTTAATATTATTAAGAGCGGCTGTTACCAAATGTTGATTCAAACATTATAAAAAAACTTAAACTGAAACTACAAATGATTACTCTCTCGATAATTTTATTATCCAATGGGATGTTTTATACCTATAAACTCCCACGCTACAATAATAAAACTACCCTTTGCACTATTCCAATCGAATATTTGGAAGCGTAATCCCTACCGCTAAGCTTAGTTCGACAAAGCTACTAAGTTATAGGCACTCTGCGGCTCATACACTAAGTTTATGAGTTAACTCTGCTGTGCTAGTATAAACTTCACTTCCTCATAACGACCTATGGGCTATTTTCATACCTTTATATACCTAGATGTAACGTATATTCAAAACTCATTTTGATTTATATTGGATTGGGCGCCATTTTATTGTTACGCGTCTTTGTTGCGGGATGTTATACACCATGCATCCCCATGTATCTATGGTTATGATGCCAACCAGCTCAGCCAAGCATATTCAACAGGGTAGGTCCCAACCCAACCATAGAATACTGACACGAACAAATAAAAACTTAAAAAGGTACACTAACACAAAAAAAACGATTACGGTGTGCAAATTCGACGTGGAAACACTTATGAGGGAGAACGAGATGAATTTTGTCCTCCAATTGCCCTCCCAACCTTGGACACAATTTTTCTCATTCCTAAAAATTAAATTGCTAAACGCTCACACACTCACATACACTTACCTCACATTTTACCAAATTCGAGTACTAAATATTTAATGACCAAACATTCTTTTGTTTAAACAATTAAAAATGATTCACATATTTATTAATAAAAAAAAACTTATTAGAATTAAAAAGAAACTATTCAATATGATATATATTGGTAAGTATAGAAGAACTAGTTTATACAAAAAAAAACTATTTTTAACATTATAATTAACAATTTATGTGGCTATAATGTTTCGCCTAAATTTAATAAACAAAACTAAATTACACTCTAAAACAAATGCCTTAAAAAACTAATTTTTATACCCTTTTATTATTTTTTTGGAATCTGTGTGGTTATATATATGTATGGATCAAATTTTCATGGTTCAAAATTTATTTTATTTCCCAACTTAAAAAGCTCACTTAGGTAGACAATATGCCCTTATTTAAAATTAAGGACAAAACACAAACAATTATTTAACACTACTACACAAATTCCCTAACTGAAGGATATAGAAATTTTTAGGCTAATCACTCTAACAAATTAATATTCACAAAAAAAATTTAGGCTTAAACACTATACCCTAACATCGATGTTTAAAAAAAAAAAACATAAATACTTAACGCTAACGATATACATATATACGACAAACCTACATAAAACTATAAAATGTTACGTAAATAGACTAACCTTATCCTATCTTAAAACTATTATTTTATTCAAAAAAAAAAAATATCTTTTCTCAGCTTTTGTTCCTTCTATTTATATAATGTAGTGTGGAATCTTAATCTAGGGTGTAATTTACGGGCTTCTATAAAAATGTCCTATCTAGCCGAAGAAATATGGCCCTTTTGTTATAAGTGTAAAGTCAACCGACGTTTATTTGCAATTCATATAATATGGCGGTTACCTGGTTGCCTGATACTTATTTTTGGGCGGTTTTGTTGGTGTCGGTGCTTTCCTTTGATTCCTACAACTAGTCCGGAACAGTCCCTTTGAGAATGGCCCTTGATCATTGGCCGTTGGGCCTCCCTCCACTTTTCTCTTATAACGGCTTTTGTTCCTATTAAAGAAATTTTTCTTTTTATAAAAGAAATCTTTCCTTTCTATAAAAAAAAAAAAATTTTATCTTTTACCTCCTTGGTGTTATTATTTTTGTATCTTTGAGAACACTTAGTAATATCAACCACTGCACTTTCAATTATTATAAATGGACGTTACTATATATATTATTCAAATCAAAAGAAATCTTTACTGATTTTCGCACCCGTTCTGCTTGCTTGTCCACACGCAAATGGCGATTCTGGCTTAATCTTCCATATTCTGTATTTAACATTTTTTTCGTGTATCTACACTGATCCCCATTTTTGGATTTCAATTTCCAACAGAATCCTTTTTTTTCTAATTAGAATTTTCAGGGATTTTTTTTTTCAGAGATACCAGACTATCCTATCGCTGACATTATTGCCACTTGGGTTTTCATTCACAATAATATTATATACTAATAACAATCCAATTGGCAATATCATACATTTTCTTATTTCTTGTGCACACAACTGCTGCAACACATTAACCACAAAAATATAAAAATTCATTTATTATATTGGAACTTCTGTGCAACTTGGTTCCTGTATATTCTATAAATGTGCCTGGTTTAGTTGTGTACAGAACTGCCGCAACAACTTACTGGTTTGTTGGCATACTAAGCACATCAGATATGTCTCGCAATTGTCTACGATCGATTTGTTCCACGTTCTCAGATTCCTCTAAGAAATAAACTGCAATAGTCAGATCCATTGTATATTTTTTATTTCATGAATTTTATTGTGCACTATTTTTGTTTTCATACAAGTTTTGTTTTTTTTTGTTTACCTTTTTACTGTCAACTATAACAGCACACAGTTGCATTTTTCAATTTACAATTTATATATTTAAGCGATTTTTTCTTACATTTTGTCGATTTTTTTCTAAAATGAAGATATGGCAACTTAATTATTTATTTGGATTACGTTTGCAACGTAAAGGAAAGCGAACGATAATTCGTAAGTTAGTGGGCCACTGTTGCGAATGAAAGTGAGTGACTGACTTTCATTCACATAAGTTTTCTTTCGAAATCGTGGGCCAGGCTGTTAATGTTTATTTTTCGCAGCAGTTTGATTAAATAAAAAGCGCAAAATAAAATTCACTATATTATAAGAAAATTAAATAAAATTTTAGTAAGCATATTGGTTTGTAATTTGAAAAATGTGTACTTATATTAAAAATAAAAACAAATTTCCAAGATTTACAGCATGTTTATAGAACGCGACTCGCTGATAAAAAAAACGCTGATATGTTAGCGTTTTTGTTATTTTACGTAACTGCTGTCAATTTATATATAGCAATTTATTAAGGTGTTAAGCATGGTACTCTGTTCAAATTTGCGAAATTTGTTGAGCAACATCAGTTATTTCGTTTGAAAATTTTGACAAATAGCAAGTGGTGACAATGCCGCGATTTAAAAGAAAATTGTCGTTTTTATTGCCCTTAGGTATGCAACATTGTTTCTTTTATATAAACAAAGAAACAAAAATTATATTATCATCCATGCTGCTTTTATGGCGTTGTGGTTGCAATGTAATTTATTGTAATTTTATTCCTTATAGTTTTTCTTTTTCGTACTGCCGATACTGCTTCTCAGTTTCACGAAATTTATTTTTGTCTTTATTATTTTTTGTTTTATTAGTACTATTTTCAGTTTGAATAATTTTTGTGCGAAATTATTAAATTCAAAACACAATAACAAAGAAAACAGAGTACAAATAAACAGCTGTTGTTTTTAATCTCGTGCGAAATAAGTGCCGCTTACATTATTTCGCAGTTGAAAAAAAATGTTGCCATATACATTTTTTGGTTGAAAATACATGCTGCCAGAAACATTTCGTAACTTTTCACAACAAGAACAGAGTACAACTTCAGCAGCATTAAGCATTAAACACATTCGAGACAGCAGGCTACACAACTATACGAGTGCAAATGCCGCTGGGTACTTATGCCGCCCTGTAGCCAGCTACTTAATTATTTTGAAAACGACAGCTACATACTCATCAGCTGATCCCGAAATCTGACGTTTTAATAAAAAATAAATTTGTTCTTTGAATTTTTTAAAAAACATATTGGCTGAAGAGAATTTTGTTAATTTTATAGAAGCTATTATTAAAATACAACAAAAAAGTAAATAAAAACATTAAAAATAATAAATCTTAAACAATAAAGCACTTACAAAATTGAATCAAACAAAACAATAAAAATATAAACAGCTGTTGTAGTAATCCAATTATATTTCAGTGGTGTCACTTAAGGCATTTATTTTTTTAAAGTAGCGTTTTTTATGAAATATGAAAAACATATGTACATGATTCCAGAAGTTTATTAGCATATTCACTCATTTTTATTATTATTAATATAATATTATTAATATAATAAAATATTATTGATACATTTAATTTAATCTATATATATAAAATTCAATGTATGTATGTATGTATGTAACGTATAGACTCTAAAACGGCTGAGCCGATTTTGATAAAATTTTCACAGCATGTTACTGTGACTCTGGAAGGAATAATAGGGTACTTTTTTTTACCACGCCCACTTTTACGCCCACTTTTTCTAAATATTGTAATTGGAGACCAAACCTCTGGACCGCTATTTTTGAAATTTTCACAGCATTTAACTGGGACTCTGGTATGATTAATAGGGTACTTTTTTTTTGACCACGCCCATTTTTACGCCCACTTTTTAAAAATTATGTAATTGCTCCCATATAGTTTTTAACAGATTTACTTCAAATTGTATACACATTATATACTCCAGGCGAAGTAAAAATAAAGATTTCTTAAGCCACGCCCCTTTCACGCCCCTTTTTACGCCAAATTTTTAAAAGTTTTATTCTCTATACAAATTTGTTCATTCCAACGTATTTTTTTATTTGGTAGTATATTGCTCTTAATACTGTTAACGTCGCCATATAACTATGAACTACGCCTACTTCATCGCCCCCTTTTTTTAATTCAGATACTTTCGTATACCACTAACAATGTTTGCTATACAAAATACTTTTTTTGTAATATGTATTTACCTAAAGTTTTATATACTTTTTAACTACATACATTTTTTTATTACCAAATCCCCATTTTTCGCCTAATTTCACCTTAAATTATATTGCTTTTAATCTATATATATATATAAATGAATGTGTGTCTGTATGTTTGTGCTTAATAGGAGGCCAAACCCTTGGACCAATCTGCCTGAAATTTATACAGCATGTTACTGTGACTCTGGAAGGAATAATGGGCTATATGAAGTTTTGATTGTACAAAAGGGGGTGGCACCGCCCATATAACCCAAAAATTTAAATCGCCATAGTTTGGAAATTTTTTGACCTACGTCAATGATATGTGGTGCATATGGTATTGGCATAATTGGGAATACGTACCAGGAGAAAAGTGAGTGGGACCACGCCCCTTTTTAGGAAAATTAAACATCGTAATATAGTCTTAACTACTGGACCGATCGTCATTAAATTTTCACAACAGGATATTCTTACGAAATATTAAATTCTTGACTATGTAAGTGGACAAAGGGGCATGGTCTCGCCTGAAGCATTGCAATAAATACATTAAAATTAAATAAATAAATGTTTGTAAATATATAAATACGTTTTATTTTATTTTATGACGAGGGGGGGGGGTAGCAAAGCACACCGGGTTTATCTAGTTTATTATATAATTTTTAATTTAATTTGCTTTACACATTTTGCTAATGGTCAACACTGTTTTTGTTTTATCGCCAACAAAAATATAAATTAGTTTAATTTGACAGCGACGAAAAAATCAGCATGGACAACAACCTGCAGTCGTGTTACCTGTTGTCGTCAATATAGTCACTTTTATATAAACGAGTGTATTTTATTTTTGACATATTGTAGTCGGTAGCCTGCTGTCTCGAATGTGTTTAATGCTTTAGTTCGCATTTATTTCGCATCAATTTTTTTTATATGGGCTTTTGCAGAATTTTGTTGCGAAGCACATAATCTGGGAAATTTTAATTTCGCCCATGACTGCTTTAAATGAACATAGCTTTTGAGTCTGTGATGATTTTTAAACAACTTTTTTTACTGGGTTTTTTAAAGTATGATTAATTCACAAAAAAATATTAAAAAATCGGGAAATATTTGGATCCACTATTATCAAAAAACCGGAACCGGAATAAGGCGTTCCAAACAAAATATGTTTTTGATTTCTTTTTACATGAAACATAGATATGCTGAACTGTTTAGTGGTTATTATAATTTTAGTGTTTCTAGATACATATTTTTCAATGTTACACACAGAATAACTAATACATATTTACCACTTTTGTTGATACAGTGCATTAAAAAGGCCAAAAAAATTAATTAATTGAATTAACATTCAATAGTCTTATTACTATAATACTCACATTTAATTGCATTATGATCTTGTTGTATGCCCAGTGCCAACGCTGTTTTGCCGTTACTTCTGTCTTACGTTTCATAATTTGCATATGCCCACCAACGACTTCTTCCGTTTCACCACGCATAAGGTTCTTTTTTCGAGAAGATCGAAGATTGGCTGATACCATCTGCAAATCACCCATTTGATCTTCTTCGACATTGACAATATCATGATTAGATTTGCGGCTAAACGACTTCGATGGTGATCCTACAGTAGTGGTGTCTTGAATGTCAACGACTGAGGAAACTTCATCCTTTTCATCTTCTTCTACTATAATACTGTCTTGCTTCTTGATCAGCTGATGTTGTATTGATTTAGGCGCTGATGGTAACGTTGTGGCTAAAGAGGTCGTACATTGAGATGTGGTTGTAGCTAATGTCTGCTGCTGATTTGTTCTTAATCCTTTGATACTTCCACTGGAACTTTCATCTAGATAATTGCCACTATCCTCACTGTGATACATTTCGTCCATATAGTCATCTATAATTTCATTTTGTTCATGCTGGTAATCATCATCCACAACATACTGCAAGGACAACTGTTTGTGTATATGGTGTAGCTGCTTATTTGTATTATACATTACATCCAGCTTGGCTTGGATCTTCTCCTTTTCCAGATATTTTAACTCATCCTCTTCGTTGAAATAATCATCCCGATAATCATAACTGCCACTATTTGCGTGCTCATAATAACTATTTTCTCTTATGTATGTAGCAGACGGTGCCACTGGCTGTGTATCCACGTAGTAATCGGCCTGCTCACTATCGCTTTCATAAGTCGGATCCATTTCCATGTATGGTAGAGACTTATCAAGAACTTCGGTGTCCTCTTCGTTAATCTCTGTTGGTTGTTGTTTAACCAAACAACCCGATTTATCATTGATAGTGGGCAGTTTTTTGCCAGTGGTTCCACCAGCTGGCGGCACCGTTGGTAATAGTTTCTGTGGAGACTGTTGAAGTATACTGTGGTGGTTTTGATTTGCATAATAGTAATCTTCCTCCTCTTGCTCTTCTAACAATTGATTTTGATCAAAGTCTGCAGTAGTATTGCGCATATTGCTATTATCGAATTCATCATCACTGCCGCCTTGGCTGGATACGTATAGACTGGTAAGCGAGTCTTGATGCGGTATAGCGCTTCTTTCGTAGTTGACAGCACATGTGGCAGGTTCTGTAATTGGCACCTGCTTAACGAATGAATCGGCACCTGTAGCTTGCAAATTCTTTTGAACTTTTGTGCTGGCCATTGAAGCACCTTGATTCACAACTTGACTTGCAGTTTGCATGGCAGCCGCCGCTTTATCAAAAATGGCACCAAACATTCCGCTACTACTTGGTTTTGTACTACTTGGTTGTGAAGTGCTACTACATGTTGTCGCTGCAGTTGTGGCAGCAGCTGACGATGCAAAAGAAGTTTGCTGTGAGATCTGTGATGCTACATTCGTTATAGAGGACAATAAAGAACTAGTAGATTTTTTCGTTGCTGTCACAGAAGTCGAGTTGCAGGATTGCAAAGAAGACGAGACAGTCTTTTGTACATCATTTAAAGACGCAGGTGCTGGTGATGTTGCCACTGTAAAATATGCTATAGAATTGTCAATAAAATGACCGGTAGTTGTGTTGGTATCATACTCGTTATAGCTGCCATATACATCGATAGAGTCGTTTTCATCAGCATAATGCTCTTTATCCACATCATTCATATTATCAGTAGCGTCATTGTGCATAAGCGTTTGTTCCGAATGATTGGCCAATTCGTCTTGGGCATAATCCAGGCTACTTGTCATATGATAGAACGTAGTTTGACTACTGTTATTGTAAAGGCCCCCAACACTCCTTGCAATGTTTTTTTCATTGACATATATATCTATGGTATCTGAGGATACCACATAGTCCCTATCTAGTTGTTGGTTGGTGGCATCAGTTATAATAATACTTGTGGTAACATTATCATAACAGCTGGTAGCTTGTAAGGATGGAACCACGGAACTCGTGGTTGCCATTTTGTCATAGTTGTATTCAATTTGATTATTGTACGACTCAGAGATTTGTGGATTTTCAGTAACTGGTATTGGCGTATCCGTAATGATTTTTATGGGCTGTGTTGTAGACAAACTAGGTGCTGTATATTTCGTGGCACCGCCTAATATACTACCCACATGGGGCACATACTTTGTGGCTAAACCAAACCCGAAACTCACTTTTTGTTGTTGTTGTGGTTCATTGCTGCCAGCAATGGTCAGCATATCATCCAATCCACCCTTTAGACTCTGCGAAAGGCCACACAACAGGTTGGATTTTTGGGAGGTGATAAAGCTTTTCGAGGACGCTACTGAAGATTGCATGGTTGCCATTGTGGATGTTGTATAAAAATCACCAGCAACATCTGTGGCCTCACTGCTTGCATCTAAGTTACTAATATTAAATAGGGACTTGCTAGTGTGCTCTGAATTTAAATATACTGGTGCCCTATCAATGGACGATGATGTTTCACATGTAAATGATGGTTTTTCAGTCATGTTGTCATAGTTTTTCATTGATATAATATTGGTGCTGATAGTCTCAGACGTGGTAGTGTATGGAAACAATGAATTTAGATTGACACTTAAGCTATTATAAAAACTGTCATCAAAATCAACCATCATCATGGCAGTGTTGGTAGTCAGTTGGTTTTCAGTTGTTGTTTCTGTTGCTGTTATCAGTGTAAATGATGAAGGTGATGTCGAAAATCCCGATATATGGTCTGTTGTGATCGTACTATCATTTTTTTTAACTGCTGTTGTTACTGCAGCAGTTGCTGTTACCGCCAAATCATCTACTGTTGTGGTTATGCTCTCGTTGAGGAATGTTTGTGGGATACTTAATATATTATTATTATTATTATTACTGTTCTTATTATTATTATTATTATTATTATTATTATTATTAATATTATTATTATTATTATTATTATTCTCATTACAATTATTTTTATTATTATTACTATTATTTTTATCATTAATATTATTTTTATTATTATTATTATTATTATTATTATTATTAATTTTATTATTATTATTTTTATTGTTATTATTCATATTATTATTATTATTATTTTTATTACTATTTTTATTATTATTATTATTACTGTTATTATTATTTTTATTATTATGATTATTATTATTATTATTTTTATTATTATTTTTATTATTATTCTCATTATTATTAGTATTAGTATTATTTTTAATTTTATCATGATTATTATTTTTTTTATTATTATTATTTTTATTGTTACTATTATTATCATTATTATTGTTCTCTTTATTATTCTTTTTATTATTTTTATTAGTATTTCTGTTATAATCATTATTAATATTATTATTATCATAACTATTATTTTTTTTATTATTATTATTATTACTATTATTATCATTATTCTCGTTATTGTTTTTGTTATTAGTACTAATGTTATTATTTTTAGTTTTATTATTAATAATATTGTTATTACTCTTTTTATTAATTATATTATTATTACTATTATTATTATTCTTATTATTATTTTTATTAATCATTTTATTATTATTACTATTATTTTTATTAATATTACTATTTTTATTATTATTACTGTTTTTATTATTATAATCATTTTCGAACTTTAAATGTTGAATATCTGTGTATATGGCTCCATCTGTTTTCATTTTATCAGCTTGTTCACTTGTATATAAATTTAAATAATTGTTACTATCGCATTCATTGGATTTGGAAGTTAATAGAAAGTCCATTATGTACGTGGGTAAATGTTGAGATGATAAGTTTTCTGTTTCATCATTTACGTAGGATGTGGACAATGGGGGGAACATCACTGCAATATAATCGTTTAAATAGTCTGTACTCAAAACTGATGTTGGTATGTGAGACTCGACTTTGGATGATGATATTTGTGTAGAGTCGGCCTTAGGCGCTGTAGCTATTTCGGCTTCATTGTAATTAATCGTACATATCCTATTGTTGTTTGCTTGTATTGTAGTTGCAGTCGTTGTTGTTGTATACGATAAAGAGGCGGACATTATGCTTGTCGGCCATGATGACTTATTCATCGTAGAAGAGGATGTGCTCGTAGTAGCCGTCGCTGGTGTATGTTTTGCAGGTGATGATGTTGTTGTTGCTGCTTCTGCGGTCGTAAAAACGAGCTTAAAGTCTTTCAAGTAACTACCGTAATCGTCTATATACAAAGCAGACGTAGTGTCTTTGGTCTCTATTGTCTTCGTCTTCAAACTTATTTCGCTATCTTTTATCGGATTTATTAAGGATATTTTCATTGTGACATGATCGTAACATGTTGATAATGAGTACGCTATCGATGTTTGAACATCGGATGGTGATGATAATGTTGTTGTTGCTTTTGCTGCCTGGCTTATTATTGAGGTAATTGGTACAAGAATTTTACTTGGATTTGTCAATTTCATTACGGGCGAACTAATGCTACTTTTACGGCTACTATTATTATCAATTAAATTTATTGCTAAAATTTTTGATGAGTCTTGGAAATTTACAGTTGCGTGAGCTTGTGTTGTTGAAGTACACGTTACACTAGATGATGATGATGAGGATGTGAGCGTCGTTGACGTATCATTGGTTGATGATGTGGGTGACAATGTTAAATATTTGTTATGAATATCTAGACTAGGATATGATGATAAATTACTGCTACTATTAGTCTTTTGGTTAAGGGTACATTGAAGATTGGTGGTTACGCTGTTGCTTATACTGGAGAATGTTGACAATGTATACGGTTTTAGACAGTCGCTATAGTCGTAAGGGTCAAGTTCAGTCGTTGCTAAGGAAGTTGAGGTTTTTGGTAAAGCTGATGTTATTGCTGGTGTTGTTTCAGTTCTAGCTACTAGTGATAATGCTGTTGATGTCGCTAGTAACGGATTGCATTGGGTTGTTATATTGTTTTGATGGTATGATTTCGTAGTAGTATCGTTTATAGCTATTAAAGTGTTTAAACTGGACGGTGTCGTTGATAAATGATATATAGTTTTTTCACCATCTTTTGTTACTTTCGCTTCAGCATTCTCTGCTGCATTTTCTTTATTTTGTTGGATTTGAAATGCTTTTGCGCAACAATTGTCCTTAGCAGTTTGTACATTATTATTAAAAAAATTATTATTTTTGTAATTATCAAAGTTATCATGGTTTATCACATTTATAGTATTGTTATTGTTGTTAGGCCACAAATGGGCTGCTAAGGATGATGATTTTTCTATTGTTGCTGCTTCTATTTTTGTTTCAGATGGTATTAATGAGCTTGAGATTTCTAAAGAAGTAGCTTGAAATGCTGACAAAAACGTTGGTGATATTAATGATGAGGATGTTGCAGATAAAATGGACGATGTTAAATTCATGTTAACTAATGTACCGTTTGCTTTCAGCAACGAAAATTGCTGTGTTTGGGGTAGTGTTTTGGTCGTTGCGGGTATTGAGTATTGGTATTGATATGATTGAGGCGATTGAGGTGACTGTTTATTAGCCACGAGTCCATGACTTGTTTGATGATACTGTGGCAATTTTCTACAAGGAAAGTTTTTCAGCAGCGATAAGTTAGAAGTTTCTGCTGTCGCACCTGTCACTGTAATTACAGTGGCGCCGTTGACAGAATGACCCATGATACTATTGCTTGTGCTATTAGCCACAATTGGCGAGGATGAAGACAACAACAGTATTGAAGATGAAACTGCTGTCGAGAACGTAACGGCTGGCAAGTTCGTTGAGCAGAGTTTTGGTATCAATGTTACTGTCGTATAGGCACATGAAGTTTGTATATTATTGGTCCCGCTTATGCTGCTACTTTTGATATTGCTGCCAATAGCCACGAAACCTCGACTATCCTCATATCTATAGGACATTGAAGAAATTAAGCTTGCGCCAGTACCCTGTTTTGAGCACATGGTATTTTTTGAGGAAACAACTGTTGTATCTGCCAGATTATTGGATTTTGTTGGTGTTTTTTTTAGGAAATATTGTGGTATACGGGTTTCGCCGCTGGCAATGACAGATGCTGTTGTCATGGCCATAATAATGGAGTAACGACAGTTTTGCAAGTCTTGATATTTTGTTTGGTCGGCAGTTGGTAACGTTTTATCGCTATATATTGACATATTGTCCATAGAATTTAAACCGCAATTGTTATACTCGTCCGTCGATTGTATAGCGGTATGTGGCCGTGGCTCTATTGAGTAGCGAGACTCGTAGATGTTATATGAATTATTATAATCTGTTTCACAAATATTCAGTGTGGTTTCCATTACACCGCCATTATCATAATAGAAATTGTGAAAGGGAAGGTTTTGTATCGTAGATGTATTAGGCAGCTCCTTCTGATAATCCAGATTAAGTTGATTTCCATATTCCGAAATAAAAGTTGTAGTTGTAGACATATTGGTCTCAGAGCTATTTCCTAAAATTATTTGTTTTAAATATTTTCTGGCATATGAGTGAGGTTGTGACTGGGACAAAGATAATACGCGTTCCGGAGGCTTGTGACCATAAAACACTTCGCCACCGTTGTGGTCATAATGTCGTTGACAGTTTAATTTAACCTTCACTCCATTCGCCACGAATCCTCTGTCCCAATCCCCATTTTTAGAGACCATACCTCTACCACCAACACCCGCACTGTTATAACAAAATGTAGGTGTTGATGGTAAACATACATTATTTGTTCTGATTTCGACAGAACTGTACATACCATCCCACATACTATGGCTATGCTCCACTGGCTGCACCTGGGGCAATGTCTTATTATTAATATCTCCCAGAGATGTAAATGATCGATCATTTTCCTTTTCACCCACTATCATAATACATTCGATTCTAAGCTTGTCATAATAACCGTATTCAAGCGTAGAATAAATATCGTAACGATCACTACTATCGCCACTGCATGCATCGCGATGGTAAATTAAATTGTTGTCTGTAGTTATTATGTTTTTACATTGGTTGTAAACATTGCTGTAATATGTGACAATATAGTTACTGGCATTTGATATGGAAGATTCAGTTCTTTGGCGATGGTTGTAGCTATCACACCTACTGCCGTCGTTGTACTCTTGGTTTCCATACAAATCATAAGTAGTTGAATCATCTTCTATTTGGCATTCATACGTATTGTGAGTGTTTTTACTGCATAAAGTGCTGCTAATTGGTCGGTTATTGCAGGATAAGGCATCGATTTCATTAAAATAATAATCGTTTTGAATGTAAGACTGCAAATATATTTAGAAATATTATTACGAAATTATTAAGAATTTTTTAATAAAGAAACATAATACACATGGTGACAACAAATGATCTTTTTAAGCGGCAAATCTTTTGGTGTCAATTTAGATATACACAATAATAATAAAATAAAGATTACGCCATGCGCATGATTTCCCGTTATGTGACGTAGAAGTTCCATTCTAAGGGTTACCAAGAATATTTTATGTGTTAGAATTAAAATTTCTTGCGAAAAATGTATGTTTTATGTGATAGTTGGCAACCTTGCAATTGAAATCTCTGAGAGTTTTAAAATAAAATCTGTTTAAAAAAGAAAAACAAACAAAAAAAAACAACAAAAAATATAAACATGAAGAGTGCAGTGAGCAAATGCAAGCAAAACATGAGTAAAAAAAACAAGTGAGAAAAAATTATATATATGTATATAAAATTAGGGAAGTTTCACGTTTCCGATTATTTTTCAATATCTATTTCACAATATTTTAATGCCCTTATTCATAAACTTGCAACAGGTTGATTTCATAAAGAGGCTAAACAGTAGATATCATGAAACCATAGCAAATTCTCCTTATCAACTGATAAGGGAATGTAGATAATAGGCTTAAGAGCAACCAAAAATATATATCACCAAGTCGAAAATGATATGTATTAAATTATTATCTTCTGACAATTATATTACATACATATATATTTTCTAGCTATATTTGAAATATATTTTTTTCATATAAAGGTTTTCTTATTTTTCCTTTAAATAAAATTATAAAGTAGACAGTAATTATAAACATCAGTCAATAAAATATAATTCGTTGTAGTATTTAGATAAAATCTCGAAAATTGTAAATAGTATATAAAAAAAAACCTGTAAATAAAGATGATTTTAAAAATGAAAAAAAAGGTTATTTGGCAACCATATAGAAAGCTTCAATATTCTGTTCGCATTTTTTCAAGCTACACTAAAACTACACTACTACAAACGAGGTTGCAAAAATCAAAATTTTCATGAGCGCCGACGAAGTTTTGAATATCACATTTTTAGTTTAAAAGATATAACCGTTCAAAGTTGACCGAATTTCGGTTTTCAAAAAAACACACAATTTTTAGTCAATTTGTTGCGATTTCAGGTGTAATATCACGAAAAATAGGTAACGAATCACCATATTTATTCTTTGCATTGATTGATGTATTTATTAAATGTATAATGATAAAAAAATTACCTGTTTGCTTTGTGTTTCTCCTGGTAAATCACTATTTAAAAACTATCCGTTTTTTCACTATTTTTCAACTTTGACGGAAAATAAAAAAATGTATATTTTGGTAATTTTGCCTTATTTGCAAAACCTGTTCTTTGATTATTTCTTTACATAATTCAAAAGGTTTTATCTGCCCGTACGAGCCCGTTTGGCTTCTAGAGGTAAAAAAGGTTAAAAAGACATGGTTGCAGAATTTGTATGGCGTCCATCCCTTATATGTTTTGACTGACAGTAGTTTTTCTTAGTACAGTACTTTGGGTTTACCTGCACATCCAACTTTTGGATGGGTTTTGGTACAGGTAAGTCCAATATGCAGGTAGCTTAAATGCAGTTAACTGCCTCATTGTGCAGGTATCAAAAACTACCGTTGCCTGCCTTTACCAAGGCCAAAAAGGCGTTGATAACCCATAAGTAGGCCCGTACATGCGTAGCACCCTTTCCAAATGCTCATTTCATAGGCTGAACAGTTATCTATCATATGCTGTTTAAACTGTTCAATTATCTTATTCGGTTCAAAAGATATGATTTTTGCAACGAAAAAACTCAAATTGCGCCACTGTGCGGCGCACACTGTGGCCGTGTAGTGCATTTAATGGCCTTAAATCAAGGAGGTTTCGGAGCTTCATGAAATTTTGCACACATTTATGTTAAATTTTTTAAGAATTTTAATTTTTTTTTTAAATACGCCCACTTTTACGCCCACCTTTCCATACAACTTAAATAGAAAATGTGGCATAACTTCGATGATTTTAAATATATCAACTCAATTTTCATAAAACTTTAATATTATAATTGTAGAATGAGCTCCTGAAAATATGAACTTAATCCGCCCACTTTTACGCCCACCTCCCATAGAAATGATATTTCAAAAATGCCATATCTTCTGTAAATTTGTAACTAGAATGTTTATTTTTCGCAAAAATGCATATAACATCTATTAAATGCTGTTTTGAAAATATGAAGAAAATCCGTCCACTGTAACACCCACCCCCCATACAACTCCAATACAAAAATTTTGTCAGTTTCACTCTATTTCATTTATTAACAAGTTTTTTACATCTTCGTGATAATCTAATTTTTTAAGCTTAAATTTCGTTCTAAATGAATTGATATATGGGTCGGAGGATATCAACAAATGATGCATTACGTCTTCGTTAGTAGAACAGCGCCCAGTCTTGCGCGAGTGATATAGCCTATAACGTCTATAATCATTGTTCCTCGCTTCCTGTGCTTCTTCTGATAACATTCCTTTGAAAAATAAACCATGTGTTAATTTAAAACACTCACTTATCACTATACCACTCTCAAATAGTATGTATAATGTAAAGAAAGTTTATAACGGATAACGGAGTTAATTTTTAAGAGAAAAAATGCGATCAATGTTAAGTTATTGATAATATATGTAAAGCTCTTCATTTCATGTGGAGTAAGTTCACATTTAGATTTTTTGTTGTTTAGTCTACGTAAACAATGTACTGATATTGCTTTGATAAACACTTTTGTGTACATTTGTTTTTGTAATCGGGACTCAAATTTAGGTTTTTTCTATATAGTACACATGCAATGAAATTTTCGTATTTCTCGATCCCAAATTGGCACCGGCTACGTGTACGAGTAGCAAAGAAAGAAAGAATGCGCATTTGGTTTTGCACGCGTAAAATAACGCATATTTTTTACTGTAATTTTTTGGTTTTTCATTGTTTTTTCGGCAGCGAGCAAATTGGGGCAGGTTTTTTTTTTTAGTCTGTTAACTGAGACTCTCAGCTTTAATTTGGTATATGACTCCATGTGTCGCACTGCTTCGCACACAACTAAAAGTCTAAAAGAAAATCATAAATGTTTATTTTTTTGGCTCAAAATACATTGTCAAAGGAATTTTTTTTTTAAATTTTTTAAAATTTTTTTTTTAATTTACATAATGCTTAATGTCTATTTTAAGTGAAAAAATACTTATAAGGTACATTCGGTGTATAGTTTATAAGTTTTTTTTTTTTTTTTTTTTTTAATACATTTAATTTATTTATTGGATCTTCAGAAATGAAATGACAATAAGTTTTCGAATCTTAATACTAAAAGAAAATAATAAGTCCAGCCAGTGCTAGACAAAATATTATGATACTACAAAAAATTTATAGCCACTGATCCAGTCATCTGTTTTGCGCTTGAGTTAAAGCAAGGGTATCCCTCCTTCTCAACCGAACATGGCCAGTAAAGTTAAGGATGTCTCGTGCAAGTGGGTTTGGATGGTGTTCAAGTTTGCTGACATATTTTGAGGCGTGTTTTGTAAATTCGACTTTCACCAAAGGAATGCCTAGATCTTTGTGGATTCGAGAATTTTTAACATACCATGGAGCTGCAGTGATTGTACGTAGAATCTTATTTTGACCCCTTTGAATTTTTTCAATGTTGGATGCTGAGGCAGTACCCCATAATTGAATTCCATAACACCAGATTGGCTTTAGAATTGCATTGTACAACAAAAGTTTGCAATCCAACTTTAATGTAGAATTTCTGCCGATTAGCCAATTAATTTGCACTGCTTTTAATCTCATCTGGGTAAGTTTTGCGTCGATATGAGACTTCCAAGTTAAACGACGATCGAGGTGGATTCCGAGGTATTTGACTTCATTGTGTTGCGGGATAATTTGATTATTTATTCTGATGAACGAGCATGTATCTTTTCGCAATGTGAAAGTTATATGAATACATTTCTGTTCGTTAACCCTGATTTTCCAAAGCTCAAGCCAATTCTCTAGTTTATAAACATATTTCTGCAAGTTCTGTGATGCTATTTGATGGTCCTTATGAACGCTAATAAAGGCTGTATCGTCTGCAAAAGTTGAAGTATGTATTATGGGGTCTGACGGCATATCGGATGCATAAATCAAATATAAAGTTGGACCCAGTATGCTACCCTGGGATACTCCTACTTCAATTGGCTGAGCGGGGCTTAAAAAATCGCCTTCTTTGATTGTAAATTTGCGACCATATAAATAACTTTTCATAAGTTTGTGGGTGTTAGCAGGCAGAGTTAATTTAATTTTATGCATTAAACCTTCATGCCAGACTTTGTCGAACGCTTGCGACACATCAATGAAAAGGGCGGAGCAGTATTTTTTCTCTGCAAACGACTGTCTTATCACATTTACCAATCTGTGAGTTTGTTCGATGGTACTGTGTTTAGCTCTGAACCCGAATTGGTGATTTGGGATACATTGAGTGTCGTTCAGAATTGGAATCAACTTAGCCAATAACAATTTTTCAAACAGTTTTGAAATTGTCGGCAGTAGACTAATTGGCCTATATGACTCTACTTATTGGGGTCCTTCCCTGGCTTAGGAATCATGGTAATCATAGATACCTTCCAATCTGCAGGATAGTATTCTAGGCGTAAAATAGCATTGAAAATAAATAGGATAATTCTTTTAGCTACACGAGGTAACTCCACAAGCATTTTGTTGCTGATTTTATCCATACCTGGAGCTTTTTTAAGATTCAGAGTACCAATAGCGCTTTGAACATCATTAAAGCTAAGTCTTAGAGGTACAGGAGGTCTAATAACGAGTGGAGGCAAATCAGATGCATTATTTGAGTTGTTTATAGTAAACACATTTCTCAAATGGTTAACAAACAAAATCCCCTTCTCGGAATCATTTCTAGCCCAGTCACCAGTCGGATTTCGCAGAGGAGGCTTTCCTCTAACTGGTCCTTTTAAACCTCGTGCCGCCTTCCATAACGAATAGTCAGATTGTGGGGTACTATCAAGACCCTCCAAGTAAGATTTAAGTGAAGCCATTCTTTGGGTTTCTAAGAAATTTCTTAGTATATCTCTGCGTACCCGTAGCCTAGCTTTCAGTTCAGGAGACCAGTGAATTTGCCACTCTCTTCTAACTCTTCTTTTTTCTGACAGGAGATGATCGAGATCAGCGAAATAAGTTCTATTTGTCCCACTTCTGCACTCAACGTCGTATGTGGAGGCGTGATGTACAGCTCTTCGTATGTCCTCAGTAAACTTGCCAATCGACCCATCAATATCCTCGGTAGTTCTCAACACTACATTTTCCGTGCAGTGAAGAAGCTGTAGTATTGGTGTTCTTTTATTGAAAATCGAGGCGGCGAATAAATTGATGATAAAACAAAATTGTATTGACAGAATTCAACACAAATGTTTGTTGCTTGTAGGTAATCCTCACATATGTTGTTCATTAAATAATGTTTTATTCTGTTCTTTATAAGAATTGCCGATCCTCCACATGCTCTTCCGCGGGGATCTTTAGTATCATACAACACGTAGCCATTAATTTTGAAGTACGCTGTCGCCGTCAAGTGAGTTTCAGCAATCATCATGACATCAATCTGCTTATCCATCAGGAAGTGCTCCAGTTCGTTTTTATGTTGACGGAGGCCGTTCGCATTCCAAAAACAAATTTTTATACAAATCATTTCTTTAAAATGGCTTGTAAGATAGTGGATTGCATTTTCAGCATTTCCTGCATCATGGATGTCATAGTGGTCGTAAAAGTGTTCATGGTTTGGACAAGTGTCTGCAATGTAGTCTCTAGAGTGTTAATATTAGGCTCGTAATATTGTGATTTAGGTGCCTGCTCCAAACCTGGCATATTAGATTTAACCACGTTAGCGTAAGAAACTTGTCTAGAACTAGGCGCGTTTACATGACTAGTGGACCGTAACAATTGCGGGAAATTGTCACTCGATGCCAAAATAGGCTGTTGACGATGATCAGGTAATACTGACGTCTTGTTGGTACTTATGGCTTTCAAATGAGTGTAAATTGGACAACCTCTATAATTTGCGGTATGATTACCTCCGCAGTTACTGCATTTTTTGATTTTTGAATCAGTTTTCGACTTATCACATTGAGCAGTTGCATGTAGCTCCCCACACGCAACACAAACTGACGGCAATTTACAATACGCCTTGGTGTGACCAAATTCTTGACAGTTAACACACTGGACGGGTCCCTGACGCTTATGCGGTTCTTCCACGGTGATTCTACGATGCAGAAGGTAAATCAGATTGTAGATGGGATGGGACTCGTTTTTCTTTAATACGACATCTCCAGGTTCCAATTCCACCCTAAACATAGGCTGTGGAATCTTTTCACGGTTTCTAATATTCACAACACTCTTAATATAGTCACACTAAATCTTATTGTAAGTTGCCTACTGTTTGTGTTGTTTGTGGGGATCTTCATGACACCTCAAAGTGCGATAAACCTAAGGATGATTCCAGGGTAAAAAGATGCAGCAATTGCGGTGGAAACCACACTGCCAACTACAGGGGTTGCCCTGTTTTCGAGGTCGTTAAACGCTCCTTGATCAACAAACCCGCTTCTACCCCTACTCAGACGACAAAAGTACCTATTACAATTATTCCCCCCGTAGCACAAGCATCCACTAGCCAATTTTCATATGCCAACGTGCTAAGATCTAACCAACCAACGCTGCAAAATGAATCACCGATAAATGATACAAACAGCCACAATTTTAGCCGTCTTGAAGGTATAATGGAGAATCTGGTGCAATCCATGAACCATTTCATGACAAGCATGACAAGTATGATGCAAGAGATGCAAAAAATGCAGTCCACGCTACTGCAGGCCATACTTAATAGACCATGAACTGTCTCAAAATATGTTTCTGGAACGCAAACGGCATACGCCAACACAAAAATGAACTTGAATATTTTCTTTTTAATAAGAAAATTGATGTAATGCTGATTTCCGAGACTCATATGACGTCGAGAAGCATTTTTAAAATAAGTGGTTATACATTCTACGACACCAAGGACCCCAGAGATAGATCATGTGGTGGTTCGGCAATATTGGTCAAATCGCGAATCAAACACCATTCATTGGGTGGTCTTTCAGAGTGTTATCTTCAAGCAACAAACATCTGTATTGAGAACTTTTGTCAAAACCTCGTGATTTCGTCAGTTTACTGTCCGCCCAGATTTTCAATAACAAAAGATCAGTATAGAGATTTTTACAAATCACTAGGTAGCCGTTTCATAGCGGCTGGCGACTACAATGCTAAGCATACATTCTGGGGCTCACGACTCGTTAGCCCTAAAGGTCGTATCTTGTACGACTCCCTGTCTGAAATGGGACTGAATGTGATTTCAACTGGTCAACCAACTTATTGGCCAACTGACCAGCAAAAAATTCCTGACGTTATCGATTTCGGCGTGGCGAAAGGGGTATCCCCGGAACTCATTGAAGTCGAGGCTTCACTGGATCTTTCTTCAGATCACTCACCCACTGTAATCACCATCAGAAGTCCTCAGCAAATCGTAACTGATGCCTTACTTCTTGTCAAACGTCTGAATTGGTTAAAATACAAAAAATTCATCAGCACTCACTGCACAGAGAAACTCCCGTTAAAAACTGCTGAAGACATCGATGCCTGTATAAAAAGTCTTAATGAACATGTCGAGAAAGCCGCAGAACATGCTTCTTCCACTTACCGCCCGAATAGGTACAACAGAGTTGTTTCTGCAGATGTTGAGCAACTATTGTCTGAAAAAAGGAGAGTCCGAAGAGAGTGGCAACAACTTAAAACTAGGTTGAGAGAATGTACCAAAAATCTTAGGATCTTGCTAGAAGCGCAAAAAGCAGAGTCTCTCAAACAACATCTGGAAGGTCTAGACGCAACTTCCCAGTCAAATTATTCATTATGGCGTGCAGTCCGAAATCTAAGAAAACCCGTAATCGCAAAACCTCCACTGCGTACTTTGAACGGATCTTGGGCACGAAATAACGAAGAAAAAGGCAACCTTTTCGTAAGTCATTTAAAAAATGTATTCACTCCCAATACGGATACTGACATTAGCGGACTACCGCCTGTTGTTGCCAGACCACCTGTACAAATAAGATTTCAATATCTGGAGGTTGTTGAGGCTATTGATAATTTAAATGTTAAAAAAGCACCTGGGTTTGATAAAATCAGCAATAAAATGATTTTTGAGCTGCCTCGCATTGCAAAAAGATTAATCCTCTTTATTTTTAATGCCATCTTACGGCTTGAGTACTACCCTCCGGTTTGGAAAATCGCTTTAGTAAAGATGATTCCTAAGCCGGGAAAAGATCCTTGCAAAGTTGAGTCGTATAGGCCAATAAGTCTATTACCAACTATGTCCAAATTATTCGAGAAATTGCTTATAACCAAGCTGACTCCGATTTTGAATGAAAACAACTGCATTCCCAATCACCAGTTTGGCTTCAGACGTCAACACAGTACAATAGAACAAACACATAGATTGATACAAGTCATAAGAAAAACCTTTGAGGAAAAGAGATACTGTTCGGCACTCTTTATTGACGTCTCTCAAGCTTTCGATAAAGTATGGCATGAAGGCCTGATATCTAAATTAAAGCAGAACTTGCCGGTGAATCTTCAACACCTACTATGGAAATACTTAATCGACCGTCAGTTTATGATTAAAGAAGGTGATTATTTAAGCCGTCCTCAACCTATAGGGGCTGGCGTCCCTCAAGGTAGTATCTTAGGACCAATTCTATACTTGCTGTACACAGCAGACATGCCAACAAACAATGAAATTCACACATCAACATTTGCTGATGATACGGCATTTTTCAGTACTCACAAAGATCCAAAAGATGCCTCGATTCAATTACAGCACCACGTAACGCAAGTGGAGAAATGGGCAAGACAATGGGGAATAAAAATAAATGAACAGAAATGCACCCACGTAACATTTACTCTACGTAGGGAATCATGTCCCCCTATTCGTATTAATGACCATATAGTGCCTCAAAACTCACACGTGAAATATCTTGGTATTCATCTGGACCGTCGCCTCACATGGAAACCACATATAGATGCTAAGCTGACTCAAATGAAACTGAAAGCAGCCCAAATTCATTGGCTCATCGGCAGAAACTCCGTCCTTCGGCTCGATTGTAAGCTTCTACTCTACAACTCAATCTTAAAGCCAATTTGGTGCTATGGTATCCAGTTATGGGGCACTGCCTCCAACTCCAATATTGAGAAAATTCAACGCCGTCAAAACAAAATTCTACGAATGATAACTACCGCTCCTTGGTATATTAAAAACAACAACATACACAACGATCTTGATGTTCCACTTGTCAAATGGGAAATAACTAAACACGTGGCCCTTTATTTGGGTAAGCTGGAAACTCATCCAAATCCCCTCGCTCGAGACATCTTACAACATCCCGGTCATAGCCGTTTGAGAAGGAGGGACACCACCGCTCTCAGATGAATAAATATAAGTTGCTCATTATATCCTATCGAATTTGAAAACTAGATTTTGCCTAGCATTGGCTGGACTTATCTTAATTAACTTTAGTTTTAAGATTTGAATACCTATTGTTAGTTCATTTAAAATGAAGATACAATAAAAAAGAATATGCAAAAAAAAAAAAAAAAAAAAAAAAAAAAAAACTCTTAATTTTGAACCCTTTGTCCATTAAGCCGGTCTTTATCTCCGCAGGGTCAACACATGGGTCTATACCCTTTAAAACGACTTGGAGACCTTTTGCGCTTTTGAGCTGGTAGGTGTAGAAATCCCTAGCCTCCCTCTCCAACTGGTTCGACAATTTTCGAAAATCATCTTCCTTTTTCACTTGAATTTTGGTTTCGCTGATATTTCCATGTTTAATTGATGTTACGCTAAACATATTTTCACCTATTACCGAAACAATTCTTTTTACCAATTTACTGGAAGTGGGCTCTCTCAGATAAATTGGTGGGGGCTTAAACGTCTTCTTAGGAAGTTCTGGCTCATCCGTCTGGAGGAGAGCAAACCTATTTTGATCATTACTCACGGTCTTAGGAGCTTTTGAATTTGATGATACTTGAGCAGATGTTGGGCTCCTCTGTCGCTTAAGAACTGTGACGTATTTATCCATACCTACTTGTTTTCTAGGTTTGATTGCACTATTTGATGTAGAAGGTGTTGCTGTTCCTTCATCTATTGAAATTACTATATTGGGCGAACAGGAACGACGCCGTTCCACGGCTCTTGCAGTGAGAAGATTATCCACAGATTTTTTTATGGATTCTTCCTCAGAGACCCATTTAGTTTTTCTAGTTGAGCTAAGCTCTTTCTCAGAATTACATCTGAGAGGAACACTCATACAGTTTTTATACGATTTTTAATGTTTTTTTTTATATATATATTTTAACCTATTACGATTTTTTTTACTTTTTGTTTAATTTCAACTTTTTACACTTTTTCACCTATTACGATTTTTTCACCGAAAATTCAGCCGCACTAAAAAAAACACGTCCGAACAGTTCGATGAGACGAGACTGTATGTACTGTATAGTTTATAAGTAACAAGCTTTTGAATATAACATAGAAAACTATCACATTTGAGACTTGTTCACATACTTCAACTTTGCGCTGCTCGGGACAGAAAACCAATGGAGGTATTTGCATGAAATTTTCCACACATGACCTTCAGATAGTTTTTAACCATCTGTGCAAAAATCATCAAAATCGGACAGAAGGTCCAAATTGATTTATTGCCGCAGTGGCCACAGTGTGCGGCGCACAGTGGCTGAAAATCGTTTTTCATTGGCCAAAAGTCGAATTTTTTTTTGTCACCGATTTTTAAAATTTTTACACCTTTTTGGAGCTAATATATCCATATTAAGGTAGCCAAAAAATTAGGTTAAACTATTAATAATTGTGGGCGTGGCATGCTGTCAAACTCAACTGTTTTTTAATTTCAGAAAAAGGTGTTTTTTATTTGTTTTTTGTGAAAAATAAATGGTTACTACTCGCAAGCTATCATCGATAATGGCCTGCGGTCTTTTTTATAATGTTGGTAGGATTATAGTCTTTAGTTGTTGTAAGTGGTTACCGCTCTAGCGTTTAATATTAGGGGCGTTCTGAAATATTTATGAAACTACTATATTTTTCTGAAATTTAAACTTTAGTGGAATAGAACTTCTAGGGAACAAAAGGGAACAAGAAACGTATACCACCCGAAGAAAGGTGAAAGTGTCTTCTTTAATCCTATGTATACTTTTGCACCCGCCACGACCCGCCGGTAGAACACTTTTTTAATTTTAATGAAATTACTCTAAAAAAAATTCAAATTACGATAATTTAAACAGCCCTATAATTACTCGTATACAATGGTGTATTAAATTTTCACTTTTTTGCCTAGAGGTTTATGTTTCTTTACTTTAGACTACGTAAAACTAAAATAATTAAATATAATACCTGGGAAAGGGTTTTATGGCTTTGTTTTGATTAGCAAAAAAAAATCATAAAAATATCACAATAGGTTCTACAGTAAACATATGATCTCTTTCTAATATACCTGTTATCAACTGTTAGGGTCAATTAAAGTCATAAACAATTTTATAATAATAATCGCGACATTAAACCACTAAAGAAAAAAAACCCAATATTGGCGAGATACTAATTAGTTTTACCTGATATTAACCCTTTCGGCCGCACTTGAATTTAGCTGTGACTACCAAGAGCATCACATATTTTTTCATGACGACTTATGGAACATATACTAAAAATCAGTTATGATTTGAATTTCGGGTCTTCAGGATCCATAAGAAACAATGGAACCAACAAAGAGTTAAGAAGTTTAAAAAAGAAACATGTTCAAGATGAATATCGCAAATTTGGATTAATTATAGATCAGCCAAAACAAGGGTCAGGCAATACAAATGATGACAATACCGCACGAAGAAAATTTTTAGATCCAGAAACAGCATCTGAAATAACAGGAGTGGATTTAAACCTTATTTTCAGATTTAAAATAATCCTAGAAGTACTTGCGTGCAATGAAGAAATTGACGCTAGACAATTTGGAGATTATGCTAAGGAAACTGCAAAAATATATACAACCAACTACCCATAGAGAACTATGTCTGCAACAGTTCACAAAATCCTTTATCATGGAGAAGATATCATTAAATATCATTTGGTGCCACTTGGAGATCTATCAGAGGAGGCTCAGGAAAAAAGGAACAAGGATTACAGATTTTATAGAGAGCAAAATACTAGAAAAATTTCACGAAATTCCACAAATGAAGATCTATTTAATTTATTATTGGCAACATCAGATCCGTTCATATCCAATATTCGAAATCAATGGAAAGTGGAACATCGGGATTTAGATGAAGAAGCCAAAAAACTACTAAAGAACAGAAATAGCGCAGAACAAAATATAGAATATTTGCAATCAATATTTGTTTCAAATGAATAATAATTATAATTGCCTTCATTGTTATTTAAGTACGAAAAACATAGTATTAGTAAATAATTCTTTAAAAAAAAACCGACTTCAAAATTTCGGCCAAATAAAATGTTGGATTAACTTTCAAAAATGTTTAATATAACTAAAGTTGTTGCACTTTTTTGATTGAAAGAAAGAATTTTGAAAATCTTGTTAATCTTCTAAAAAATCGGTTTATGCTAAATCTATAATGTTTTCCCATTAACAGAGCTAAATTTTGACACCCATATTCGATATATTCTTAAAAATCGGTTTATGCTATATATCCCCGATATATCTCAATCAATTTCTGAAATTTTAATTTTTTTTACCTTAAATATATTTTTCTGCAAGCCATATATTCCAAATAAAAAAATTATTTTTAAAATTGATTCATAAATCACGAAGTTATTCAACAATTTATAAGAGAAGCACAGAAAAAATATAGATAACGGTAAATAAAAAACCGTATGTCCGTCCGATCTTCATAAAAATTAAATGGGACCCACCTGCAAGCAAACCCTTTCAAACAAAAAAATTAAAATTGGTTCAGAAATGGTTATCGTGGAACAAACATAAAAAAAGCAACATACCATTCGAATTGATAACCTCCTCCTTTTTGAAGTCGGTTAAAAATAACAATAAATAGAACCTACTATTGTTACAAATGCTAATAAAATCTATTGCAGTTTTTATTTTTAAAATGTTTTTTAAAATTATCAAATCTGACAGCAAAAAAGAATAAATTTTTCTGTAGTAACAGCAAAATCTTCAGTGAATTTTACTATTTTTTTTTAGTGTAAACATTTTTTTGAGTGTAAAAATTTTTTTGAGTGTAACATTAAAAAAATTCCATTATCACAAAAAATAATTATAATTATTATTAAGTTCCAAATATTAAATTTTTTAATATGTAAATAAAAAAATAAACCCATATTTCACTCCAAAAGTTAAAAAAATCAAAAGTTCAACTTTGACCTAGAAGTCCTTAAAAAGTCATCAATCAATTTTAATGTAATTAAAACTGAGCCAAGCTGAACTAAATATCTATCCATTAAAAAAAAATTACTTCAATATTTTGATCGGTTCAAAAGTTACAGAATTTTGGCCAACGAAAAACGATTTTCAGCCACTGTGCGGCGTAACAAGTTTAAAAAAAACATTCAAACCTAAAGTTTATTAATCGTTTATTTATTATATTAAGTGCTTGACACCGACAAGCTTTCTAAAAATAATTTTTTATTTTTGAAGTTATTAATTTCATTAAATCAAAAAATAAGTCATTTATTGACTTTTCAGGTCTCGATTTTTAAATTAAATAAAAATAACCATAAATAACGTCTTAAAATAAAAAAAAAACAAAAAAAAAGTCATTCATTGACTTTTCAGTTCTTGATTTTTCAATCATGTAAACACAAATATAAAAAGCGTATTAAAAATAAAAAAATAAGTTATTCATTGACTTTTATCACGATTTTCGAATCACAAATAACTAAAAATAATAAAGGAACATTTATAATTAAACTAAAGATATTCATCACTTAATTTCACTTTTTGCAAAAGTAAAATCCCTTCTTCGGTGTTTAAATATTTTTTTAATTCAGTACAGCTCATTCTGAAATTTTGTTTTTTTATGAGCTCTGCTTCCACTGTTTCTAAATGCATTCGCTTTCTCTCTTTTCTCAAAGAATTGTAGGGGCGCTTGTAGCTCGGTATATTAATTTTTTTGTTCTTATTCTTATTTTTAATTTTAACAATAGTTGAATTTTAAATTTAACGATTTTTGGATGAATTTTGTTTTGGTTGGTTGCCACTCTATTGAGAAGGGTAATGCAGTTCAACTGTCAAAATATAAAAGGAGACATTTTCGATAAAGGTTTTGTTATTGGTTTATATTTTTTATATGTGTGTTGATATATGCTGAATAAACGTTAATTTTCCATTAAAAGAATATGGTATAAAAAGCGGCCATATTTTTAACTCGTGCCATTTTTTCCGTGCTAATAGCTGCCTATACGTGGCCTTTAAGATTTTAACATATTTTTGACAAAAATTTTCGGCAGAGCAACAAATAAGTCAGATTTAACTAATATAGCAGCATAAATTCGATGATCGTTTTGTTTATTAACTAAAGGTAACTAGAAAAAAAAAACAACAAAAACACACACACATATATTTTAAATAACCAAAACCAAAATCTCTTTACAGCACATATATACAACCCTACATACATTTATCTGTACATCATCACCAAATTTTCTTCGAAAAGAAACATAATTTTCACGGGAACGGGAAACCCTGAGCATAAACCCGCCCAGCTGTAGATTTCTTGCCTAGGAAGACTTCGTCCGTGCTTGGCAAAATGTCCGTCCAGAGAAACCCAAAAAGAACTTCACCAAAAATCATCTTCGGATAAGACCGATAGGTAGAAATTACAAGAAAAGTGCCATAAATAAAACAAAAGTGTCTAAAAGTGTCTAAAATGAGTGCTAAAAAAAAAAAGGCTTAAAATTTAGATTTTTATACGAATGATAAAAATAATATAAAAAAAAAAAAAATGTTTAATTGATTTCCATATATAAGTTAATAGCTAAATCGAAAAAAAAAAATTATCCAAAAAGAACAAGCACAAATCTAAAGAACAAAAATCTAAATGAAAAGACAACAAAAACATAGTTAATGTAATTCTTTTTTTATTAAAATATAAATGTTTACACCAAATCATGTCTTAAAACTAAAATTTTATTGTTTAACTAAAAACTATATTTTCTTTCTTTCTAACTTTAAAAGAAGTTTAATTAATTTTAATTTTTGCTTTTAAATTTTTTTATTTTTTTATTATTTTTTTTAAACTAAATTGTAATGCAAAAATCAATATACAAATTACTAGTGATGAAATTATAAAATTACAAAAATTTATACAAAACAAGTGGCCAAAAAGATCTAAAACATAAACAATTTATGTAATTAATTAAAAATTTTATAGAAAAAAAAAACAAAACAAAAATCTGAAAAAAAATTGAACAAGCTAATAACGTAAAATGTTAAAACAAAATAGAATCATAGGTGATATACCCGACAACCTTTAAAATTTATTTTTTTTTGAGTTACCTATATACCTAAGAATATAAATTTTATCTACACCAGGAAGGCAGCCGAAAGATCTTTCGACGTGGGATCCTGTAATATGTAAGTCAAATCAATTTTTTTTATTCTTTTATAACTTTAACAATTTTTATTTACATACAATATCATTTTTACTATGAACATCGAAGTTTAATTAATTTACTTAATATTAATTTTTAAAAGTCACCATGGTCTAGTGGTTAATAGTGTTGTCTAGTAAATCTTAGACCCAAGTTCAAATCCTGTTTGGAACAATTGTTTTGTAATTTTTTTTTCTTGTTTGAACCTGAGTTCGATTCCTGATGGAATCAAAAATTAATTTTTTTTATCTATGAATTTTTTTTGTAAATATTGATTTTTGCACATTTTTATTTTAAAATGAGTTGAATTCATTTTTTTATTTTAACAATATGTTTAAGGAATTTTTATTAATAAATATGTATGTATATATTTAAAATGCATTTCTAATCGTTTTTAACTGGTTCCTGGTGAACTAATCGTTCAGGGTAATTAATTTTTTTTTGGGATCATACTTTTGTTTTTTTTTAGTATGTCATGCCTGTTTTTAGTATGATCATGGTTGGGAGGGGAAAATACTGTTTTACCATCTTACAGTATGTTCAATAATTTAAATGTCTGTTTCCGATTTTGGTTTTGTCAAGTCTTCGTCTGTTTCTCAGCTTGTCTTGTGAGAGCTATCTTTTTCTTCTAATTTGTTTTAAGCACGCACAAAATAAAATAATATTCTGTGCATGTCAACATAAAGTCTTCTTTAATAGCCCCGAATCCCCCCGATTGCCGATGAGTTATTAGCCGGAAGAAAAAAAAGTTGCGTGCTGGCTAGTTTTAGAGACTTATAACAAACATTTGACCCATATGCAAAAATATAAAACAGTTATATGCTACAGTTAATTAATATATTATTTTTGGCGCCCAACGTGGGGCCCGACACACATTAAGTTTATATTTTACAACAACACCTTGAAATTTCTCGATTTCAGTTGTGTGTGGTCCCTTTATTTTTTTGTTAATTGTTTTCTTTTACTCTTTTTTTTCCATTTGTGGTATTTTTAAACTGTATGGAATTAACTTGATTCAATAGTATCTTGTTAACCGACAGTTCTATTAACCATACTTATATGTATATATGAAGCAGTGTTATCGATATATTTTCTTTTTCCTGGAAATGCTGATTTCGGGAGTAGGATCTAGATTCAGTCCGGAAGTAAAGATTTTATATAGGCAATACTCCCTAATTTATGTAAGTTTGGTGTGGAAATGACTTCTTGGAAGACTTCTAAGATAGTACCTGCCATTCTCTCATGTTTTGTAATATTCTATTCCTAATATTTTCTTAAATTTCAGTCGGTTACTATATTTATTTTTATTGAACCATTGTTTTTCTTTCCCTAAACGATAGATGGTTTTGCCAGGAACCAAACTTTTAATGATTTTTATCTGATTTTTTTTTTACTCTCTTTCTCTCGCATAATAAAGTATAATTATAATTTTTTTGTTGCTGAATTTAATAACAATTTAAACAACATCAACTGATTTGGTTTAGACTATTTTTTTTATCGCGTACATGGAACTAATTCAAACTTTCTGCTTTAACATTTTTTATTTCAATTTTAATTTTTTTCAATTTGTTTGGTCGTGAATAAAACAAGCAAATTGTATTTTATTTCTTAGTGTAATACATTTTTTATTTTTGTTGTTATTTAGCATTTTTTATTATTATTAGTTAATATTGAATTCTTTATATTATAATTTTTTTTAATTATTTTCAAAATGTCATTAACTCGAAGCACAAGTGGTGTTATCCCCAATTGCGTCTCTTGTAAAGATGTCATCTTAGAATCCGGTTCAATGTATATCCCTCCTTGTGGTCATCCATTACATAACGCATGTTTTAAAAAAATTCCTTCTTCTAAACAAATTTGTCAAGTTTGCGATGGAAAACTTCTAGGAACACTATCAGCTAAGTCTACGACTGTTAATGTCAATGTTCCGCCTCCACCAATTGTAACTCGTGCTAGAGCTCAGTCTCAAAGAGCGTTGGAATTCGACAATAATCGATCCAATACTGTTCCACCTACACCAGGAAAGGTTCCAAATACAGATCCTGATATTTCTTTTATGTCCACTACTTCTCCCCAAGGTCGACAAGACCAAATTCAAGCAATAGTTTCAGCTGCAGTAAGTGCACAACAAACTGAAATGCTAACAACTCTTTCACAACATTTTTCGAAATTAATTGAAACTAACATTCAAGCTTGTTTTCAACGTATTAATTTAAATAAGCAAACTTCTAATTACAATACTCCCGAACGGACGCAAGCTTTGGATCGAAATCAAAATCCTCAGATTTTAACTTTACCTGCTGTAGAGCAACAGACATTAGAACAGCTGTTAGGCCTTCCTCCTGGTAATGCTAATCCACCTGGTCCCAATTCTAATGTTAGTGGTAGCAATATCCCAACATCATATGTACCGATTAGATCGGATAAAGTTGGACATATAATCCATAACTGGAAAATCCGGTTTACTGGAGATGCTAAAGGCATGTCAGTTGAGAATTTTATTTATAGAGTTGAGGCATTAACCAGGCAAACTCTGAATGGAAATTTTGACCTCCTCTGTGACCATATATCCACCTTGTTTGAATCTAAAGCTTCTGATTGGTTTTGGAGACATCATAGATCTTCACGCAAAATCGTTTGGCCTGAACTTTGCATTGCTCTTCGTGAGCAGTATAGTGATTCGCGCACTGACGTCGATTTTCGCGAAATGATCCGGGATAGGAAACAAAATCGGGGAGAGACTTTCGATTTGTTTTATGAAGCGATAATTGACATCTCCGATCGTTTATCTGAACCTCTTCCAGAACGTGTTTTAGTTGAGATTTTGAGACGTAATTTACTTCCTGAGATCCAACATGAATTATTAAATATAGATATAAAATCCGTCTCCCAGTTACGTGATATATGTCGGAAACGGGAATTTTTCATTTCGGATATCGGTAGGAAGCATGGTTCGACAAAAATATTAGTTCGTCCACCAGTTTACGAAATCTTTGAAGACAAATCAACAGATGAAGAAATTTCAGCGATTTCCCTTATTTGCTGGAATTGCCAGAAATCTGGTCACCGGTACCAGGATTGTCTTGAGGAGAGACGAATATTTTGCTATGGTTGTGGAGCTACGAATACGTATAAACCAACATGCGCTACCTGCAATGGGTCAAAAAACTTACGACCCAGTGCATTAATAAGTGCACGCAGACTGACCCGATCAACAAGCACCAATACCGACCTTTAGAAGCTGGCAACAGTTTGAGTTTTGATGATCGTTTATCAAAACCTATATCTACCTCTGATTTGACAAATTCAGAATCCTATTCTTTAGAATGTGGATCTGACCATAAGATATCGATTTCGAATTCTTGTGATACCGATTCTAGAAACATGTTATCTAAAAACCATGATTTGCCTGTGTTGAAAATTACACACCCGCCAACCTACTTTAAACCTTATCATATTCGTCTAGCGGAATATAAGGCTATTCGAAACCGTATTTTTCAGGAACCATCGCCTACTAAAAAGCATGTTAGATCTGCCACGCGTTACAAAACTTTTTGGAAAACATTTAAAAGTACACGCCGTAAGTTTTTAAGTACAATTTTCGATAAACCAAACGACATTCGCCCTTACGCCAAAGTTCAGATTTTTGGTAAAACAAAAATAGGTTTATTGGATACAGGAGCTTCCTTAAGCTGTTTAGGAGCGCAAGCTGCAAAAGAGTTTCTGGAATCTGGCCAACGGTTTAGGAACATTAGGTCTATCGTGAAAACAGCCGACGGTAAAGGTCAAAGTGTGGTTGGAATTGTAGATACAAAGGTAACTTTCCGTGGTATAGAGAAACCGATTACCCTTTATATCGTGCCTACTCTAGCGCAAAATTTATATTTAGGTGTAGACTTTTGGCAAGCGTTCGATTTACTACCTTCAGGCCTAATTTCCGAATTAGATAAAAAGATTTTACCAACTAGCGACATCTTAGACCAAAGACCATTGTCTGAAATACAGCAACAACAACTACAAATTGTCATTAATTCGTTTCCGTCATTTTCTAAAGAGGGTTTAGGTAGGACAAGTGTAATTTCGCATGTCATTAATGTAGGTTCGGCCATTCCGATAAAACAACGACATTTTCCAGTATCTCCAGCTATGGAAAAATTAATATACGCAGAGTTAGACAGAATGTTGGAAAATGACGTGATTGAGGAGTCAGACAGTGCGTGGTCATCTCCTATTGTCCTTGTCCAGAAACCGGGAAAAGTCAGGCTTTGTTTAGACAGCCGTAAGTTAAATTCGGTAACTGTCAAGGATGCATATCCATTGCCAAATATTGATGGTATACTTAGTCGTCTGCCAAAGGCTGAGTATATAACAAGTTTGGACTTGAAAGACGCATTTTGGCAAATCCCGCTGGATAAATCGTCGAAAGATAAGACAGCATTTACGGTCCCAGGTCGCCCTTTGTTCCATTACAAAGTCATGCCTTTCGGACTTTGTAATGCGCCTCAAACGATGTCGCGACTAATGGACAAAGTGGTACCGCCGAATTTGCGAGCCGAAGTGTTTGTTTATCTGGACGATTTATTGATTGTGTCAGATACGTTCGCTAGGCATTTGGAAGTCTTGAGAGAGATTTCGAAACAAATTCGTTCTGCAGGACTGACAATTAATGTGGAAAAATCAAAATTTTGTGTACGGGAAGTCCGTTATCTTGGTCATTTAGTGGGAAATGGTGTGATTCAAACAGATCCAGAAAAAATATCGGCCATTATAGAATTTCCGACCCCAAGATCTGTAAAACAACTCAGACGATTTTTCCGGTTGGTACCGAAAGTTCATTAAGAATTACGCTGCGGTTACATCACCTTTAACCGATTTGTTGAAAACAACTAGAAAATTTGTGTGGAGCGAAGAAGCCCAAAAATCTTTTGATGAGTTGAAGCACATCTTGACAACTGCTCCAGTGTTGCATAGCCCCGACTTTTCACAGCCATTTTACATTCACTGTGATGCGAGCCACACTGGAATAGGAAGCGTCTTGGTACAAAAAAATGCGGAGGGTGAAGAGTTTCCTATAGCCTTTATGTCTAAGAAACTCAACCAAGCCCAACGTAACTATTCTGTTACCGAACAGGAATGCTTAGCAGCAATACTAAGCATTAAAAAGTTTAGAGCGTTTGTGGAAGGGCATGAGTTTACAGTGGTCACTGATCATGCATCATTAAAGTGGCTCATGTCCCAAACAGATCTCAGTTCGCGGTTGGCAAGATGGGCTTTAAAGCTTCAGGGATTCCAATTTAAAATAGAACATCGGAAAGGTAGCCAAAACGTAGTTCCTGATGCGCTATCGCGTACCAACACAGAAGATTTGTCCGAAATAAATTGTTTAAATTTATCCGTTTTAGATGACTCTGGAATCTTCGTGAATTTGCAATCCGAAAAATTCAAGAACACAGACTACGTACAACTTTTGGATAGCGTTAGGGAAAACCTTGCTAAAACTCCAGACCTTAAAATTGTTGACGGATACTTGTACAGACGTACTGAACACTGTTCTGGTGAACAGCTGCAGGACGATCTCTCCTGGAAACTTTGGATACCCAAAGATATGGTTAGGGAAATCCTTGAGAAGGCTCATGATAGTCATTTGTCATCGCATGGGGGAATCAACAAAACATTGGAACGCATCCGAAGGTTTTATTTCTGGCCTAACCTAGTTAATGATGTACGAACTTATATTAACTCTTGTGATGTTTGTAAAGGAACTAAACACCCGAATTATGTAATGCGTCCTCCTATGGGTAAAACTTCAGAAACGTCAAGATTTTTCCAGAAATTATACATTGATTTTCTAGGACCCTATCCGAGATCTAAGTCTGGTAACGTCGGTATCTTTGTAGTTGTAGACCACTTTTCAAAATTTTGTTTTTTAAAAGCAGTAAAAAAATTTACGACCGAGGTTGTTATTAAATATTTAGAGGAAGAATTGTTTCACACCTATGGTACACCTGAAACTATTGTTTCCGATAATGGGTCCCAATTCAAATCTTTGCAATTTAACACACTTTTGAATAATTATGGCATAAAACACACTTATACAGCAGTACATTCGCCCCAAGCAAATGCTTCAGAACGTGTCAATCGTTCGGTGCTATCAGCAATCAGGGCATATATTAAACACGATCAGAGTAATTGGGATGAGTATCTCAGCAGTATTAGCTGTTCTCTACGATCGGCAGTACATGCTTCAATAGGTACTTCACCTTATTACATGACATTCGGACAGCATATGATTACCAACGGTAACACTTATGCACTACTTCGAAAATTAGAATTGCTTGAAGACAGAGATGTAAGATTTAACCGCGAAGACACTTTCAACATTATTCGTGATAGAGCCGCGCAAAATATGATCCGTCAGCAAGAACGGAACGAAAAGTCATACAATCTTCGATCACGTGAAGTAAATTATACTGTTGGCCAAGAGGTTTTCAGACGAAACTTTAGTCAAAGCAATTTTGAAAAAGGATATAATGCCAAACTCTCTCCACCATTTCTCAAAGCACGTATCAAAGCAAAAACCGGAAATTACTATTATGAATTGGAGGATCTAAATGGTCGTTCACTTGGTATATACCATGCAAAGGACATTCGTCAATAACAAAGATATTTTTTTCACTAGTTTGAGACTCTTCTTTATCGCTACAAGCGGTATCAGCTTTGTGACGCTGTTAGCTCCCAAATCTAATTTTTGTGGGGGGTTATGTAGGGGCGCTTGTAGCTCGGTATATTAATTTTTTTGTTCTTATTCTTATTTTTAATTTTAACAATAGTTGAATTTTAAATTTAACGATTTTTGGATGAATTTTGTTTTGGTTGGTTGCCACTCTATTGAGAAGGGTAATGCAGTTCAACTGTCAAAATATAAAAGGAGACATTTTCGATAAAGGTTTTGTTATTGGTTTATATTTTTTATATGTGTGTTGATATATGCTGAATAAACGTTAATTTTCCATTAAAAGAATATGGTATAAAAAGCGGCCATATTTTTAACTCGTGCCATTTTTTCCGTGCTAATAGCTGCCTATACGTGGCCTTTAAGATTTTAACATATTTTTGACAAAAATTTTCGGCAGAGCAACAAATAAGTCAGATTTAACTAATATAGCAGCATAAATTCGATGATCGTTTTGTTTATTAACTAAAGGTAACTAGAAAAAAAAAACAACAAAAACACACACACATATATTTTAAATAACCAAAACCAAAATCTCTTTACAGCACATATATACAACCCTACATACATTTATCTGTACATCATCACCAAATTTTCTTCGAAAAGAAACATAATTTTCACGGGAACGGGAAACCCTGAGCATAAACCCGCCCAGCTGTAGATTTCTTGCCTAGGAAGACTTCGTCCGTGCTTGGCAAAATGTCCGTCCAGAGAAACCCAAAAAGAACTTCACCAAAAATCATCTTCGGATAAGACCGATAGGTAGAAATTACAAGAAAAGTGCCATAAATAAAACAAAAGTGTCTAAAAGTGTCTAAAATGAGTGCTAAAAAAAAAAAGGCTTAAAATTTAGATTTTTATACGAATGATAAAAATAATATAAAAAAAAAAAAATGTTTAATTGATTTCCATATATAAGTTAATAGCTAAATCGAAAAAAAAAAATTATCCAAAAAGAACAAGCACAAATCTAAAGAACAAAAATCTAAATGAAAAGACAACAAAAACATAGTTAATGTAATTCTTTTTTTATTAAAATATAAATGTTTACACCAAATCATGTCTTAAAACTAAAATTTTATTGTTTAACTAAAAACTATATTTTCTTTCTTTCTAACTTTAAAAGAAGTTTAATTAATTTTAATTTTTGCTTTTAAATTTTTTTATTTTTTTATTATTTTTTTTAAACTAAATTGTAATGCAAAAATCAATATACAAATTACTAGTGATGAAATTATAAAATTACAAAAATTTATACAAAACAAGTGGCCAAAAAGATCTAAAACATAAACAATTTATGTAATTAATTAAAAATTTTATAGAAAAAAAAAACAAAACAAAAATCTGAAAAAAAATTGAACAAGCTAATAACGTAAAATGTTAAAACAAAATAGAATCATAGGTGATATACCCGACAACCTTTAAAATTTATTTTTTTTTGAGTTACCTATATACCTAAGAATATAAATTTTATCTACACCAGGAAGGCAGCCGAAAGATCTTTCGACGTGGGATCCTGTAATATGTAAGTCAAATCAATTTTTTTTATTCTTTTATAACTTTAACAATTTTTATTTACATACAATATCATTTTTACTATGAACATCGAAGTTTAATTAATTTACTTAATATTAATTTTTAAAAGTCACCATGGTCTAGTGGTTAATAGTGTTGTCTAGTAAATCTTAGACCCAAGTTCAAATCCTGTTTGGAACAATTGTTTTGTAATTTTTTTTTCTTGTTTGAACCTGAGTTCGATTCCTGATGGAATCAAAAATTAATTTTTTTTATCTATGAATTTTTTTTGTAAATATTGATTTTTGCACATTTTTATTTTAAAATGAGTTGAATTCATTTTTTTATTTTAACAATATGTTTAAGGAATTTTTATTAATAAATATGTATGTATATATTTAAAATGCATTTCTAATCGTTTTTAACTGGTTCCTGGTGAACTAATCGTTCAGGGTAATTAATTTTTTTTTGGGATCATACTTTTGTTTTTTTTTAGTATGTCATGCCTGTTTTTAGTATGATCATGGTTGGGAGGGGAAAATACTGTTTTACCATCTTACAGTATGTTCAATAATTTAAATGTCTGTTTCCGATTTTGGTTTTGTCAAGTCTTCGTCTGTTTCTCAGCTTGTCTTGTGAGAGCTATCTTTTTCTTCTAATTTGTTTTAAGCACGCACAAAATAAAATAATATTCTGTGCATGTCAACATAAAGTCTTCTTTAATAGCCCCGAATCCCCCCGATTGCCGATGAGTTATTAGCCGGAAGAAAAAAAAGTTGCGTGCTGGCTAGTTTTAGAGACTTATAACAAACATTTGACCCATATGCAAAAATATAAAACAGTTATATGCTACAGAATTCCCCATTAAACTGAAAATTTTTTCGGAAGATGCATTGGCATGTGGAATTGAATAGATAAAACTTAATACTCTTAAAATATTTTTAGATCTGGGCCACTGGAGAGAACAGTAAACTGAAAAAAGTATTAAAAAAAAATTAACGAAAATACCCCTGCAAGAAATGTGTGACCAAAACTAACCCATAAACAATTTTGCACTAACATAGCAGTGTGAAAGAACTTATGTTTACTGTATGCAACATGTGTTAAGGCCCAACTATAATATGCATATGCTAGCTTAAGCAACCCTGCGAATACATATAAATTGTATGTGGCAAACTATAATGTACTTAACGCAACTTTTCGTTAAGTTTTTCAACTGTCATTTTTTTTTTTTTTTTTTTTTTTTTTTTTAAGAGATGTAACACTCAGGCAATTAATATGCCTATATAAAATTGCGTTACTTTCTTTGGAAAGGGGATAGTTGAAGAAGTAAAGGTGGTGAAAGAAGAAAGCTTTTTATATCACAACTCTGTAATTGCGCATTATGTTTGTTTTTAGTGCAGAATTGCAGCGCCTCTGCTGCTCGCTAATCGCATATTTCGTACGGAATCAGCTTTTTGTTGTTTGTTTGTGTTTTTAACAAAATGGAGAAAGAAGAAAATACATTTTCTTTAAATTTAATAGAAAATGTGGCAAAAAATAAGTGCCTTTATAATAAAAGGGACCCTTTTTATTTTAACAAAAATGTGTTTCTGTCGCGGTTTATTTCTGTAACGGAATAAGAGCGTCTTCTTCTTTTACAGTGTAGTTCACTTATTTCTTTTAATGCGCACAGGCCTTCAAGCGCTAACTTTAATATTTTTATATTATTTAAATTTTTTCTCCATTTTTGCAAACACAATACGAAAATTAACAAAACGTATGTACACACAGAAAAAAACCGCAATGTAAAATCAACATGAAGATTTCTTCTTAAGTTCAAGTCATTGTAAATTCATGCAAAAAAAATAAATTAATTTAATATTAACGTTCTTTCATATAAAATTAAGAGTTAAACACGCTAGTTTTATTTTAAAAATTTTTAATTTTAAATTGTTAACGTAGAAATAAAATTGTACACATTAAATTTTACCTTTTTAATGTAAAAACAAGTAAGAGTGCTATATTCGGCTATGCCGAATCTTAAATACCCTCCACCTAAACGTAATACGAAATAGAAAAACTACACTGGTTATAGGACTAGAATATCCTTATTCTGTGTTTTCTATTTAGTCTTAAGGTAGGATCTCATGGTTACCGCAAATGCACCAATATGACACAATTTGCATTGTGCTAAATTGACGCAAAAAAACGAAATTGCCCCAATGAAATATTCTCTAATCACACAATTGCCATGTTTTATAAAAATTTGAATGCCGCTATTTGGTACAAAGCGAAATGTGTAAAATAATTGCCGCAACATAGTCACATAATTGTTCTAACTATAAAAACAGCTGTTGTGTTAGCTTCTTTTATTTGTTTGAAAATTTTAGTTTTTCGATGATTTCAAATTGTGTTCTTTAAAAATGGTTTCTTCATTAAAAAAAACAAATTTGTATCAGCTGTGTATATAGCATGTATAATTTATAAAGCACAAAATGAAAAAAGGAAAAAAAGACAGGCGAAAAAAAGAAGTGTTTGGGTCAGAGATTGGCTTACGAAAAGAACTACTGACGGGGCATATGCAAAGACTTTAAACGAATTTCGGGAAATAGACAACCAAAAATTTTTGTTTAAAAATTTCATACGAAAGAATGATGAAACTTTTGAAGAGTTATTACAACTGGTGTCGCCACATATAATAAAACAAGACACAAACATGCGAATGGCTATTCCAGTACGTGAACGTTTAGCTACGACACTTCGCTTTCTTGCATCCGGCGATAGTTATAAAAGCCTTTCAGTCTTCTTCCGAATTGCACCCAACACCATATCAATATTTGTACCAACTGTTTGTAATGCAATTTACAAAGTGTTGAAAGATGTATACTTAAAGGTACGTAAGTTGTGAACATTGCTACATATTTTGTTAAGAGATATAATTTTTTCCCTCCTATTATAGGTACCATCAACCCAAGAAATGTGGAATGACACATCTTCAAAATTCGATGAGCTGTATTGGGGCGGTTGACGGCAAACATGTGCATATGGTAGCACCACCAAAGTCAGGAAACACTTTTTATAATTATAAAGGAACACACAGCATAGTACTAATGGCTATTGTAGATGCCGAATATAATTTTTTATAGGTTGATGTTGGTTGCAATGGCCGTGTTTCGGATGGTGGAGTTTTTGGAAACTGCTCTTTTCAACGTGCTTTACAATGCAATGAGCTAAATTTACCACAGCCAAAGCCTCTGCCTGGTCGTCAAGAAAATGTACCATTTGTCTTGGTAGCCGACGATGCATTTCGCATGCAGAAAACTTTTTAATTATATTAATTTATTTCTTTGGTGTGTTCAAAAAGAAGAATGAATATAAATTACAATAATCTTCAAAAATTCAAAAACTAGAAGAACAATCAACAAATCTAAGAAAGTGAAGCTAATTTTTCATTTACTATTCAAAAATTTTGTATATCATAATTGAAAACTTTTCATTTACTGTTAAAAGTTTTAAATTTTTGATAGTTATATTATAAATATTATTTGAATTGAATTATGCCTGAAGAAGCTATACATTAAGATACAGAAATATCGGATATAAAATATATAAATCAATATTTTTTATATAAAAATATTATATTCACCTCATAGTTTGAAAGAAAAAAATAATTATAAAATACCAAAAATAAAAAGGTCAAAAAAACAAACAAAATATTTTTTTCAATATTAAAAAATAATAAAAAAAATCACAATATGTGCTCAGGACTAGTTAGTTATCTTCCTCTACTTCCAAAGTAGCTTCCATTTCGATTTTCACAAGTTTCATATGCAATTTGCGGGCAGCCTTTTCATTTTTCTTGGTTATTTCACGCATATGTGATGCCAAATACATCCCAATTGTGTTCCAATTATCTTTTTCAGCTTCTAAATATTTCATTGCCTGCTTCATTAAATCGTTTGGCTCAAGTTTTTTTTTTCCTGAGGAGGCGAACAATTTAAAGACGTACTGTACTGCAAGCTTGCTGCGAATCTAGGTCATCAAGTGTTGACAATGAGCATGTAGTTTTTGTTATGTCATGCCGGTTGTAGAATTGCATTGCTCTCTAATGCGGCCAATGTGGTTGAGTGTTTTCCAACCCTTGGCCAGATTTTGTCTTATTTTTTTTTCACGTTTTGATATGCAGTTTTTAAATTTGCCCATTTGCCTTTACAGCCATCTACTGTATGACTGGGATAATCCCGTTGTATTTTCTGCCAAGCTTGCTCTCGTTTGTACCTATCCATGGGTGTTGTTCAACAGCCAGTAGCAAATCATTAATATCACTGTTGCTCCATGATGAAGAAACACTTGGCTTCTTTCGTTTCTTGGCCACAGGTGTTGTGACTTGTGACGATGGAAGTCGGGAACCCTCGTTTCCACCAGTACACCAATATATAATAATTATCAAAGATTTGTTTTATGAATTAATTGTATAATTTGCATTTGTTTTATACCAATATGTATTATTAGTAATTTCAGGGTTGTGTTCTATCACTATAAAGTATTTATGGCGCCACCTATTGTCAGCAAGAACAACAGCCCATACACACCTTGCGGCGGGTAGGAATGACGACGTTTAGTGCAGTTGTCATAATCAGCTGTGTGGTTGGTAACTTGTTACCATCTAATAGAAATTCAGACGACTGAAAAAGTATAAAAGCAGAACAAAAATCTGTAAGAGGGACAGTTTGTTTTCATCAGTTGTGGTGTGCGCTTCGTAATAGGTAAGTGGTAGTAAATTGGTAGTTAGTGGTATTGTAGGCAAATTGTGGTTGTATTGTAGATTCTACACTGCAAACAGCGCTAGAGAAGTGTTTCCGGAGTTTTACTACAGATTCACCCTCAAGAGCTAGCAGTCACTGGGCCTTATCTACGACCACATTTGTGAACAAATCAAAGCCGAGCGTAGTGGTGTTCACGGAGTTTTACTACGGTTCCACCACTGCGGGCTACACTAGGGGAGTGTTTCCGGAGTTTTACTACAGATTCACCCTCAAGTGCTAGTTTACTGGGCATGATTTGAGCATAGTGGTGTCCTCGGAGTTTTACTACGGTTCACCGCTGTGCGCTACACTGGAGTAGTGTTTCCGGAGTTTTACTACAGATTCACTCTCCAGTACTAGCTTCACTGGGCCTTATCTACGACCACATTTGTGAACAAATCCAAGCCGAGCGTAGTGGTGTTCACGGAGTTTTACTACGGTTCCACCACTGCGGGCTACACTAGGGGAGTGTTTCCGGAGTTTTACTACAGATTCACCCCCAAGTGCTAGTTTTACTGGGCATGATTTGAGCATAGTGGTGTTCTCGGAGTTTTACTACGGTTCACCGCTGTGCGCTACACTGGAGTAGTGTTTCCGGAGTTTTACTACAGATTCACCCTCCAGTACTAGCTTCACTGGGCCATATTTACGACTGCACTGTCGACCAACTCGAAGGCTGAACGTGGTGGTGTTCCCGGAGTTTTACTACGGGTTCACTATTTTTCACGTGGCATTATTTGAGGTTATGTTACTACCAACTACCACTACGTTCGTAATGATACCCAACGATTGGAATAGATAAACTGCGTTTACAACAGAGATATTTTAGTGTACGTATTTTATTCAGTGGAATAAGCGAGTGGCCAAAAATAAAAATTCGTGTAAATAAAGTATAATTATAAAAATTCGAAGAGCAAGCCGTGTTTTATTTTAAGAGGTCACTAATAAATAAAAAAATTTTATTGTGACAGAACGTTGGACAACCGCGAGTTATACCCCAGCAAGAAAGGATCGTTACAGACTGCATCATCATTGGTGCAGTACAATAATTCAGTGCAATCAGGTTCTTCCACTATGATGCATTCTGCACAAACCATACTGTAAAACTGCAAGTAAACTATAATTATTTATCAAGTACATAAATTAAAATATTTAAATATTTTGCTACTTACAAAGTGTTGAAAAAACTTTAAATTTATTGTTAGTCTATGTATAAAAACTTTTAATTATAAATTTTGGCGCGATTTATCCTCTTTTATTGGCGGTCAAGAACACAATAAATATTGTTGCATTTGTGACATTTTTGTTGACGTATGGTTACCTATCAACCGTTCACATGACTGCCAAACCAGAGTTGCATTTGATTGCGGAAAATCAGCACAATTTTATTATCGAATGTCGTATTTGTCAATAAATTGTGAAATCACACGATTGGCATATAAAATATACATACATACCAAAAATTGGTGCATTGCGGCATTCGTGTGATCCTACCTTTAGTGCAAATTTTATTAGTATTAGATATATTGTTTGAAAGCCAATTTTACGACCAACATAATTTATGTTAAATATTTTGAAATGTTGTCTAATTTTCACCATTTTTAATTGATTTAACTACCAATTCTTACCAAAATTTACAGAGTTTGTCTGATGTTCATAATAATCTTGAGTGTAACTTAACAAACAGAATATAAACAAGTAAGAGTGCTATATTCGGCTGTGCCGAATCTTAAATACCCTCCACCTAACCGTACTAAGAAATACAAAAACTACACTGGTTGTAGGACTACTATATCCTAATTGTGTGTTTTCTATTCAGTCTTAGTGCAAATTTTATTAGTATTTGATATATTGTTTGAAAGACAATTTTACGACCAACATAATTTATGTTAAATATTTTGAAATGTTGTCTAATTTTCATTGATTTACTTACCAATTCTTACCATAATTTACAGAGTCTGTCTGATGTTCATAATAATCTTCAGTGTAATTTAACAAACAGAGTATAAAAAAGGGGTACAATTCAGTTTTAGTGATTTTGCTAAAACAAAAAAAAAAACAAAATCAAAGAGGGCTTTTAGAGGAGATACCAGCAAAAAAATTTCTTGCCGGTCACGCCTATTTTCTAGGGGGCGGGCCCGTAAAGTTGAAAATATATAGGCCTATATCTCGAGAACTACTGGGTGCTTGATAATTTGTAATACACTAAATAAAAGGTATTAAAAATACCTTTCAAACGATATATATCATGATTATAAAATATGGACCGAATATGTGTTAAATCCGAAAAGAATATTTTTTGACCCGAATTTATTTGTTTTTTGGAAATGGTTCTTATATGGCAGCTATGACAAATTATGGGCCGATCTTCTTAAATTTTGGAACAGTTATTTTCATGCATATGTGGATATTTCACGTCGAATTTCAACATAATAACGCTATATATACGATATATATTAGTATTAAAGTGGATTTCGAGAGTGGACCTTATGTGGGGGATATAGTCAAATATGGACCGATATTCTAAAAATCCAGCAGTTAGATTTAGGCATGTATGTAAATGATCCGTATAAAATTTTGGATTGGTATCCTTATTTATAAGCGATTTATGAGTATTAAAGTGATTTTCGGAAGAGGGCTTTATATGGGGCATACGGTTAAAAATAGACCGAAATTTATAAAATTTTGTGGGATGATTTTTGTATATATGTAAATGATCTGTACAAAGTTTTGAGTCGGTACCGATATTTATACAATGTATATAGGGAAAAATGTCTTTTTCAGATGTGGTCCTTGTATGGGAGCTATGATCAGTTCTGGGCCGACTACCATAAAATTTAGTACAACAATTTATTTGCCTATAAAGAGTATTTATGTCAAATTTTAGCCGTTTAACATTATTTATATCTCTTTTATACGTATTTAAGTGAATTTTGGAAGTGGACTTTTGTGAACGCTTGGGAAACATCAATGAAAAGCGCGGAACAGTATTTTTTCTCTTCAAACGACCGTCTTATCACATTTACCAATCTGTGTGTTTGTTCGATGGTACTGTGTTTAGCTCTGAACCCGAATTGATGATTTGGGATACATTGAGTGTCGTTCAGAATTGGAATCAACTTAGCCAATAACAATTTTTCAAACAGTTTTGAAATTGTCGGCAGTAGACTAATTAGCCTATATGACTCTACTTTAGTGGGGTCCTTCCCTGGCTTAGGAATCATGGTAATCATAGATACCTTCCAATCTGCAGGATAGTATTCTAGGCGTAAAATAGCATTGAAAATAAATAGGATCATTTTTCTAGCTACACGAAGTAACTCCACAAGCATTTTGTTGCTGATTTTATCCATACCTGGAGCTTTTTTAAGATTCAGAGTACCAATAGCACTTTGAACATCATTAAAGCTAAGTCTTAGAGGTACAGGAGGTCTAATAACGAGTGGAGGCAAATCAGATACATTATTTGAGTTGTTTATAGTAAACACTTTTCTCAAATGATTAACAAATAAAGTCCCCTTCTCGGAATCATTTCTAGCCCAGTCACCAGCCGGATTTCGCAGAGGAGGCTTTCCTCTAACTGGTCTTTTTAAACCTCGTGCCGCTTTCCATAACGAATAGTCAGATTGTGGGGTACTATCAAGACCCTCCAAGTAAGATTTAAGTGAAGCCATTCTTTGGGTTTCTAAGAAAGTTCTTAGTATATCTCTGCATACCCGTAGCCTAGCTTTCAGTTCAGGAGACCTGTGAATTTGCCACTCTCTTCTAACTCTTCTTTTTTCTGACAGGAGATGATCGAGTTCAGCGAAATAAGTTCTATTTTTCCCACTTCTGCACTCAACGTCATATGTGGAGGCGTGATGTACAGCTCTTCGTATGTCCTCAGTAAACTTGCCAATCGACCCATCAATATCCTCGGTAGTTCTCAACACTACATTTTCCGTGCAGTGGGAACTTAAATACTTTTCAACTATTCAACATGAACGAGAATGTCGATATATCAATGTGTCAATCCAAATATATTAATGACATTTTAGTGCGTTTCAACATGGGGGAGTGTAAGGATGTCTCAACGCCCATGAATCCAAATATAAAACTTACAAAAGAAATGTGTACACAATCAGAAAAAGAAATGGAAGAAGTCAAACACTTGCCATACCAAAATCTAATTGGGTCGTTAATGTATTTAGCCATATCTACAAGACCGGACATAGCACATGCTGTAAGTGTTTTGAGTCAATTCAACACAAATTTTGGAAAAGATCATTGGATCGCAGCAAAAAGGGTTCTCAGATAACGGGTTTTCTAATAGCTACTTGACAACTCTGAATTTAAATTGTGAACGCACTATTTCACTGATCATCTAATTGTTGCTTTCTTTTTTTTCAGTAAACTTAACATTTTCGTTATGGTAAAGTACACGAAGGAACAACGTTTGGAAATTATAAAAATGTACTACCGAAATTCGGAGTCGGTGACCGCAACTTTAAGAGCGTTAACTCCAATTTTCGGTCGTAATTCTCGCCCTAGTAGACAAGCAATAACAAGTTTAGTGCAAAAATTTGAGTCTACATATTCATTGTGTGATGCTGTCGTGCCAGTGAGACAACGGCCTGGTCGAAGTTCCGAAAATATCGCTGCCGTTCAGGCGTCCGTAGCAAACGATTCAAATCAGTCGATTCCGCGGCGTTCTCAAGAACTGGGCATCCCCAAGACCACTTTATGGCGAATTTTGCGTAAGGATCTGGGTTTACACCCATACAAGATTAAGCTGACTCAAGAATTGAAGCCGATGGACCATTTGAGTCGACGTACGTTCTCCGATTGGGCTCTGGAGAAGATGCACCAAGATGATGAATTTCATCGCAAAATCATCTTCAGTGACGAAGCTCATTTTTGGCTCAATGGGTTCGTCAATAAGCAAAATATGCGTTATTGGTCTGCTAAAAATCCACATGTGCTTCACGAATCACCACTTCATCCACAAAAAATTACTGTTTGGTGCGCTTTGCATGCCGGCGGCGTCATTGGGCCATATTTTTTCGTCGACAATAACGATCGTCACGTTACTGTGAATGGCGATCGTTATCGCGCAATGATTAGCGATTATTTTTGGCCCGAATTGGAACACATGGACTTGGATGACATGTGGTTTCAACAAGACGGTGCCACAAGCCACACAGCACACGTTACAATCGATTTAAAAAAAGTTGTCAAGTCCTTATTGGAAAACCCTGTACCTGAAAGGTACACAAAACTGGGGTCTAACGTTTTCTAAATCGCAAAAAGAATTAGAAGGATTTGCTGACGCTGATTGGGGTGCATCAGTAGATTATCGTCGTTCTTATACAGGATACATATTCAACTTTGCAAATGCAGCTTTAAGCTGGGAATCACGACAGCAACGAACGGTTGCATTATCAACTACGGAAGCGGAATACATGTCTATATCCGAATCATCCAAAGAAGCAAATAAATTTAAAACATATTCTTTATCATATTTTGCCATTGCAGGGGCCTGTGAATATTTACAACGATAACCAAGGTGCTGGTAAATTATGCAAAAATCCCGTGTTTCATAATAGAACCAAACATGTTGACATCCGTCATCATTTCGTTCGGGAAACCATTGAGAGAGGAGATATTAATATTGAATACTTATCTACAGATGAAATGCCGGCAGATGTGTTAACGAAAGCTCTGTAGAAACCAAAACATATAAAATGCTGCAATCTAATGGGTCTCAAATCTATTTAGTTTTTCAAAAATACATTTTGAGGGGAGGTGTTGGAAATCCATCAAAATGTACTTTATAAAATAACAATTTCCTAACACTGTGGAACATTTTTGGGATTATTGTCTGGGGGGTGAGAAATTCCAAGTCAGGGTGATGGTACTAGGTCAGTATAGTAAAACCCTCAAAGGGTTTGGCGTTCGTATGTGTCAGTTTTTTTTATGACCTTTTAAATTTTTTCCTTATCTTGATGTTTTTTCGCTTAGTTGTAGCATTTTGGCAAAAACGTAGTTTAACATAACTCGAGAACCACTGGTCCGATTTTGATGAAACCAATTTAGAAAAATTAAGAATTTATTTATTTACAATTAAATGAAGGTATCCCATTTTTGTTTTTATTAAAAATAGTGTCATTTATCGCCTTTTTTATAAATTTTCCCCAATAACTTCATAAAAAAAAACTGAAACATACGAACGCCAAACCCTTTGAGGGTTTTACTATACTGAACTAGTACCATCACCCTGACTTGGAATTTCTCACCCCCCAGATTGGATGTTGTACTGTGTAATTAATATAATTTTGAATCAAGTAATTTATGTTTTGTGTTTTCAATATTTGATGTATAGTAATAAAATTTTTCACTCTGATTTTTATATTCAAACAAACAACAACGTATTGTTTTTAAATTCACAAGAGTTTTTCTGTTCATCGATCATTGAAACTAATCTGTTCAGATATACTAACAGTATCAGAATTAAAAGACTGTTCAGAATTGAACATGTTTATTATTAAAAGATAATATTCATTAAATGTTCAGAATTGAACATGTTTATTACTAAAAGATAATATTCACTAGTTCTAAGAATAAAAGATAAAAAAGGTCATTAGAGAAAGAGATAATGTAATTTCCATATGTATGTAATTCCGTGTGATTGGGTATTTTGACAAACACCAACACAGATAATGAAACCTTTTGTGTTTATCACTAAAATACGCATGTACCTAAACATGATCATAAAACACTTAACGAGTAATAAATTAAGGGTCGCTAATGTGTGCATGTGTACAATCATAGCTTATCAGTTCTAGTTAGGTTTAAGGTTTTCAATGTTAGTACTTAAGAATAAGTTTGTAAATAAAATTTAGTATCCTACAAATACTCAACCGGGTAGTTATGCTCGTATGTGTTATTAATTTAACAGAAACGGTAATCTTCTCCTCCTAATTGGAAACAAAACCAATGCAGAAAAGTTAGTAAATACAAAAATCTTACCTGGAGTTTGTAACATAAAATGCGAATACCATTCTAACCTAAATTTTTCTAAAGGTACTATTTATGCCCCATATCTAAATAATGTGCCAGAAGCTGAAATTATTAACGAACTCAGTTCACAGGGTGTAGTAGAGGTCTATAAATACAAAAAAAAAAAAAACAAGAAGGACAGTATACCCCATGCGGTGTACTTCTTTTGACTTTTGATCGATACACCACACCAGAAAAATTGGACATTTCATGGCACAAAGTCAAAGTTAGACAGTATTTCCCTAACCCAATGTGTTGCAAAACATGTCAAGCTTTAGGACACACAAAAAAATGCAAAAACAACCCATTATGTGAAAACTGTGCATTACCCCCACATACACCTGTCGAATGCACGCGCACTTTTTGTGTTAACTGTGCTGAAGATCACCCCTCTTCCTCCAGAGATTGTAAAATATACAAACAACATAAAGAAATTTTAAAAATAAAAACCAAGGAGAAATGTACTTTAAAGGCAGCAAAAGAAAAATATCATACCCAAAAAACCACTTGTAGTGTACCTCACATATGTGTACACCCTGTTATACAATTGCCAGCATATATACAATGCATGCATGACGAATGTATAAATGACTCGCTGCACTGCACTGATATATGCTGACTAAACAAACATTGAGTGACACACTTGTGAGTAGCAGAATATTTATTGAGTGGAAATCAATTGCAACGCATTGTAATTGGTTGAAACTAAAATATATTGAAACAAGAGTATAACTAGAATAAGATACTATAAGTTAGAGAAAGTAAGAAATACATTGTAATTAGTATATAAGGCTGAGTTAAATTATAATAAAATCAGACTTAGTTGAATCACACATAGATCGGCATCACTGCCTTGTTTTATTTATCTAAGTTTCGCATTCTTTTGGCAGTTCTTTTGAACGCCTAATTATTAAGCTGGTACCCTACAGCTGTATAAATATACATTGGGCTATAGGGACCTTAAACATACCTTACACACTAACTCAATCCTTAGCTGATGTCACAAACAACAAAACTTTAAATAACAACAAAATTGCAAATAACAACAAAATTGCTACTGTCTCTGAAACAGAAAAAATCGACAACGTAGAAAAAAATTCAAATTCCACAATGCAACAAATAAACAACAGAACAAAAATAATAATAAATAACACATCGGACAATCCTACTGTTACACAAACAACAAATCCACAAGAATCAAAATTCCATTTTAATTCGAATGGAAAAAAACATTGCTCACACAAAAACAAAATTTAATCCTAAATTTAAATTAGAATTTGCCAACTGGAATTTATATCAAGAATACTGTGATGACCGGTTATCAATAATTAAAACATCCAACAACATTAACCAAAAAGCAGCATCCGTTGTAAAATGTATCAGGTCAGCAGCAAATATAAGCATTCCCCAAACAAAAATTTTAAAATATACACCTCATATTATATGATGGAATTCCCATCTAGAATATTTACGTAACCAAAAACAAAATTTGTGGCACAACTACAAAAAAACAAGAAGCGATTCAAACCTTATTTGTTATAAAAAATGTAACGCCATTTTTAAAAAAGCCCTAAAGGAAAGCAAGGCAATTTGCATTCAGAAATTCACATCCAACATCAATCCTACTTCAACATCACAACGCATATGGAATGACATTAAACGAATTGCTGGTTGTAAATCCTCTAAAATAATTCAAAAACTGAAATCTGGATCAACAATCCTCTCATCATCAGCTGATATAGCCAATTGTTTCGCAAAACATTGGTCAGAACAATCTGAAGATTCGAATTTCTCTACAAATTTCCAACAGCAGAAATCCAACTTAACAAACCACGCGTACAATCCGATACACTGCAACTCTTATGCTAAGAAAATCGAAAACCCAATCAACATGGTCGAACTAGATAGTGCTTTACACTCTGCAAAAGGTAAAACACCAGGTGAGGATCGTATATCATACCCTATGCTGCAAAATCTCACGTTGTCAACAAAATTGTATTTACTTTCGATTTACAACGATATCTTTACATCCAGTACTCTCCCTCAAGCTTGGAAAACGGCAGTCATTATTCCAATTCCCAAACCAAATAAAGACCACTTTTCTGTTTCTGGTTATAGACCAATATCTCTCTTGCCCTGCATTAGTAAAATAATGGAAAAAATAATCGCCAATCGCCTAAGGTACTGACGATGTCCTGCTAAACCTCCAACACTTTATTTCAAAAGCTTTATTAAGTAAAAACCATGTAAGCATACTTTCAGCCGACTTCGAAAGAGCCTTCGATCGTATAGGAATACATGTAATTCTACAGCAATTAAAAGAATGGAAAATCGGTATAAAAATGTTTTCTTACATCAAAAGCTTCCTAAGTAATAAAAAAATAAAAATAAGAATTAACGGTCTTTTATCCAACACGTTTCCACTTCATAACGGTATCCCCCAAGGTTCTCCATTATCAGTTGCTCTATTCATCATAGCCTTCAATCAATTTAGCAAATTAATCTCTACGCAAAAACATATCGAACACTCCATATATGCTGGCGATGCCATTATATTCACAAAGCATTCTGATAACAATAAGGTAAAAGAAATTTTTTCTAATACTTTAAAAGATATCGACAATTGGTGCAGTACATCTGGTGCAAAACTTTCTGTAAACAAATGCAGTCTATTACATATCTGCAACAAACTCAATTGCAACACATTTGATATCGAATACAATAATATAAAAATTAAACAAACTGATAATTTACGCATTCTAGGAGTTACATTCGACAAAAAGCTAACATTTAAACAACATTGTCTTCATCTAAGAAAAAATTTAAATTCGAGACTAAATATAATCAAATACCTAACATCAAAAAAGTTTATGATCCATATTTCCACTATGGTAAATATAACTCGTGCGATAATGCTTTCCAAAATCGATTACGCACTACCAACATACGGTTGGTGTGCGCCATCACGTAGTATCGGGGCTTTCCCCACTAGCACCACTGTACTGACAGAAGCAGGAATGCCGTCTATCGAAGACCGAGTTTTACATTCAACGTACAAATTAATACCAAAACTATTTATTTGCCGAAATAAAATACTATTCCAGGAAGTAACGAAAACTATTAACTACAAAATAAAACCTAAACGTGAATCTACTATATTAAAAAGCATTCATCTGTTACGCAATCTTAATTTAAACATCAAACCTAAACTCATCAAAAATACAACAGAATCCTCGCTAATCTTATCTATGGTCGATCTACCTAAAACTACAACACCTCCTGTTGTTTATCAACAACATTTTCATAATATAACCAACTACTTTCTGAAAAAAAACTGGAATCTTCTCTTCACCATATTTTAGACGAATGCCCAACATACAACGCCACCAGAACATCCATCTTTGGATCTCAACTACCAACAGATCTCCTAAAAAATATTTGTGATAATAACATAAATTTAATTTACAAATTCTTAGTTGGAATTAATTTTCATAATATAATTTAAGTATTTTTTAAATTTCGGAGTCGAAAGTCATCGTAGCTAATACTTCTTGCCCTTAGATTAGTTACAATAATTTAATTATGTAATTAATATAAAATAAATAAATAAATAAATATTTGTGGCCTGTAAAATTTTGCAGTGTTAAATGAAATGGTACTGAATGAAACAGGTGTATTTTCTTGTACAAAGATTTTTTCTCACACTGAAACAAAAAGTGTTGAATTTGTTTTGGTGCCACCAAAAATTAAAAAGCGCACCGCGCACCAACTAAAGAATTTTTCGCACCAAAAATGGTGCAACACGCACCAAGTTGACAACGCTGTATACTGGTTATTAGCCTGTTTCGTAGTTTGGTTTGAACTAGGTTGAGTTACTAGGTAAGTTATACCATATAATTCAACCTTGAAAAAAACGCTAAAGCGCAGTAAAAAAACTCCAGATTTCACGCTAACCGCTAAAAAGCATTTTTCCCGCAATTGGCATTGCAAAAACGTCAGATTTGACGGGAAAAACGTCAAATTGGCAACAATAATACTAATTTCAAAGCTCTAGTAGAAAACCGTATCTCTAGAAGAAAATATTAATTTCGAGAGCGACGTAGACGGAAATTTAATTATTAATATTCCAGTGTTTGAAAATACGAGTCAAAGTTCCCAATTAGACGAGCTGTTGAAAACTTTTGATTTATGTGAAGTAAAGCGTTATTTGACAAGTAAGTATCTATTAATTCATTTTTGTTTATTTCTCTAATAAATACTTAGGAGCTGAAATTACATTTGAAAGCCTAAAATACCTTTCAAAAGAAGACATTAAAGAAGCTATACCACCTATTGACCTTCGTGCTTGCTGGCGAAAAAAATTATTTATTTGGAGAAAAACTGAGGTAAAGACAAAGGGCCGTATTCATAAACAATAAAGTAGACTTTAAGTGTGCTTTTACACACTTTTTTGTATGAACATTTTGTCTAAAAGCACACTTAAAGTATACTTTATTGTTTATGAGTACGGCCCAAAACTTTTCCATAATTTTGCTACAGTATGGTACTGATGACCATACCTTGTCTGAAACGATTGCCAATAAAGTTGTGTCTTGCTTACAAAATCAATCTGTTTGCACATCAGATGGGAGTCCCAAGTTATCTAATTGTTAATTGTTATTATTTTTTAGAGCCTTAAAGCTATTTTAGAAGACAGCCTTAAAGGAAAATCCATTGCAAGTTTTTATGAGAAAAATTATCAATTAACCGACTCGTTTCGTGGAGATTTAATAAATATTATATTGGAAGACATTTTTTATCGGTAAAATATATTTAAGAAATAAACTTTTGTAAACATTCTTAAATTTATACTTATGTATGTATAAACAAATAAATGAATAAAATATAAATTGTTTGTACTGAACCAATATTGCTTTGAAGTTATTTTAATATTGAAATTATTAAAATTAACTTGTAATTTCATGGTATTTTAAAAGGTTTTCATGTTATTTCAATATTTTTTTTTTAAATTTATTTTTTATTTTTGATATTTCTTTAGTTAGGCTTTGAGTTCATTAAATTTAATTGTCATTAAATTATTTTTACTGGAGTAGAAATTGTTTTACAACTTGAAAAATTTTATTTTTGATAATTTTTCTTGACTGGGATTCGAACCTGGGTTGTTGGTTGAATTTACATATGTTTCGAGAAACACTACTTTCTCTCATCATAATTCTTTTTTGCGTTCTCCCCCTTTGCACCACTACGGTGCCTGCTACCAGTCACTCGTTAAAGGATTGATGTTGTCTGTTGACTAGCAGGCACCGTAGTAGTGCAAAAGGGTCAGAACGCAAAAAAGAATTCTGATGAGAGAAAGTGCTTGGAGGTAATCCTCACTTATGTTATTCATTAGATAATGTTTTATTCTGTTCTTTATAAGAATTGCCGAACCTCCACATGCTCTTCCGCGGGGATCTTTAGTATCATACAACACGTAGCCATTAATTTTGAAGTACCCTGTCGACGTCAAGTGAGTTTCAGCAATCATCATAACATTAATCTGCTTATCCAATAGGAAGTATTCCAGTTCATTTTTATGTTGGCGGAGGCCGCTCGCGTTCCAGAAACAAATTTTTAAATAAATCATTTCTTTAACATGGCTTGCAATATAGTGGATTGCATTTTCAGCATTTCCTGCATCATGGATGTTATTGGTATTGGTGTATGAGTGTTCCTCTCAGATGTAATTCTGAGAAAGAGCTTAGCTCGTCTAGAAAAAATAAATGGGTCTCTGAGGAAGATCCTAAGATTTTTGGTACATTCTCTCAACCTAGTTTTAAGTTGGGGCGATCTGTGTTGTTGCCACTCTCTTCGGACTCTCCTTTTTTCAGACAATAGTTGCTCAACATCTGCAGAAAAAACTCTGTTGTACCTATTCGGGCGGTAAGTGGAAGAAGCATGTTCTGCGGCTTTCTCGACATGTTCATTAAGACTTTTTATACAGGCATCGATGTCTTCAGTAGTTTTTAACGGGAGTTTCTCTGTGCAGTGAGTGCTGATGTATTTTTTGTATTTTAACCAATTCAGACGTTTGACAAGAAGTAAGGCATCAGTTACGCTTTGCTGAGGACTTCTGATGGTGATTACAGTGGGTGAGTGATCTGAAGAAAGATCCAGTGAAGCCTCGACTTCAATGAGTTCCGGGGATACCCCTTTCGCCACGCCGAAATCGATAACGTCAGGAATTTTTTGCTGGTCAGTTGGCCAATAAGTTGGTTGACCAGTTGAAATCACATTCAGTCCCATTTCAGACAGGGAGTCGTACAAGGTACGACCTTTAGGGCTAACGAGTCGTGAGCCCCAGAATGTATGCTTAGCATTGTAGTCGCCAGCCGCTATGAAACGGCTACCTAGTGATTTGTAAAAATCTCTATACTGATCTTTTGTTATTGAAAATCTGGGCGGACAGTAAACTGACGAAATCACGAGGTTTTGACAAAAGTTCTCAATACAGATGTTTGTTGCTTGAATATAACACTCTGAAAGACCACCCAATGAATGGTGTTTGATTCGCGATTTGACCAATATTGCCGAGCCACCACATGATCTATCTCTGGGGTCCTTGGTGTCGTAGAATGTATAACCACTTATTTTAAAAATGCTTCTCGACGTCATATGAGTCTCGGAAATCAGCATTACATCAATTTTCTTATTAAAAAGAAAATATTCAAGTTCATTTTTGTGTTGGCGTATGCCGTTTGCGTTCCAGAAACATATTTTGAGACAGTTCATGGTCTATTAAGTATGGCCTGCAGTAGCGTGGACTGCATTTTTTGCATCTCCTGCATCATACTTGTCATGCTTGTCATGAAATGGTTCATGGATTGCACCAGATTCTCCATTATACCTTCAAGACGGCTAAAATTGTGGCTGTTTGTATCATTTATTGGTGATTCATTTTGCACTGTTGGTTGGTTAGATCTTAGCACGTTGGCATATGAAAATTGGCTAGTGGATGCTTGTGCTACGGGGGGAATAATTGTAATAGGTACTTTTGTCGTCTGAGTAGGGGTAGTAGCGGGTTTGTTGATCAAGGAGCGTTTAACGACCTCGAAAACAGGGCAACCCCTGTAGTTGGCAGTGTGGTTTCCACCGCAATTGCTGCATCTTTTTACCCTGGAATCATCCTTAGGTTTATCGCACTTTGAGGTGTCATGAAGATCCCCACAAACTACACAAACAGTAGGCAACTTACAATAAGATTTAGTGTGACTATATTCTTGGCAGTTCGAACACTGTACTGGGCCAGATCGCTTATGAGGTTCTTCCACTGTAACTCTTCGGTGCATTATGAATTTCAAGTCATATATAGGATGTGTTTCATTTTTCTTCAGCTTAACATCACCAGGTTCTAACTCCACTCTAAATAATGGTTGAGGGATCCTATCTCTGTTTCTTATATTTGATACGGCCTTGATTTTAAAGCCTTTGTCGGCCAAACTGCTCTTGATCTCCTCAGGATCAACAAAAGAATCAATTCCCTTAATTACGACTTGTAGACCTTTTGCGCTTTTAAGTTGATACGTGTAAAAATTCTTTTTGCGTTTTTCAAATTCCGAAGCTATTCTCCGATAGTCGTTTTCATTATTAACCTGAATCTTTGTTTCATTAATATTGCCACGCTTAATTGGAGTCACATAAAAAGAATTTTCACCAATTAATGAAACTAATATTTTTATAAGTTCGTTTGAGTTTTTTTCTCTTAAATATATTGGAGGTGGTTTTACTGGCTTATTCATAGCGCTAGGGACATCATTTTTGTCTTGGAGGATGGCAAAACGATTTTGCGAGCGTGGCTCTTCAGCATTCTTTGATAATTTTGCGGCTGGTGTAATTTCGGCAGATTTTGGGCTTCTGCCTCTCTTCGATACTGTTATATAACGGTCCATTCCTACCTGTGTTTTTTGTTTTTCTTCAACAGCAACTATAGGAGCGGTCTTATTTGTAGGACTTAATGTGCCTTTTGCAGCTGTTGACGTCTCTCCAATATTTGATAACGAGGACCGTGAAGAAGACGGTCCTTCAGTGATTTTTCTATTTAAATTAAATATGCTTTGGGCTAAGTTTGTGCCTTGTTCAACGCATTTATTCAAGTTTGGTGCACTTGCACTTAAATTCTGATTTGTGCTTATTTTTGGTTTCACAGTTAAGTAGTTTTTATTAAATTCGGGATCTTTAATGTTCTCATTACTAACACTTGCCGAGCTCAACACGAAATAAGCATTTCGGCTCTGAGGCCCACTCGCACTGTTAGAATTGTTACTCATTCACTGTCTCACTGTATTTAATTTTCTAGTTTTCAATTATTAAAAATAAATTATTACAATTTATTAATTTTTATTGCACCTAGTGCAATTATTTGACTTTGTAAGTTTTTCACCTATTACGAGTTTTTTTTCACTTTTTTATTTAATTTAACTTTTTATACTTTTTCACCTATTACGATTTTTTCACCGAAAATTCAGCCGCACTAAAAGTAACACGTCCGAACAGTTCGATGTATCAAGCCATATTGTTAATATTGTTTGCGTATTCTTCGAAATTAATAATGTGAATGTGATTGTTGTAATTTGTAATCATACACTCCTACCGTATAAACGACATAAACTAATTAATGGACTATGTACTGCCATCAAGTTCATAACAGGCAACATGGACACCAATGACGCACTTTTCATAAACAAACAAATACAAAACATCAAAGCTAATGCAACCCATATCGAGACTATACTAATAAACCAGACCCAATTAAACTCAGTTATGCAAAAGAGGTTGCAAAATGTCACTGACCACATAAACAAAGAGCAAGATAAAATAGAGACCTATATCAACAAACTGACAAACAACATACTGAAAGAAGATGACCAACTTTTTGAATTTCAATACATTAGTCAAATCAATTATAACATAGACCTTCTAAATAATCACCTAGCTAACATCGCTGAAGCAATTATTCTAGCAAAATTAAATGTGATATCTAAATTCATACTAAGCACCACAAAACTAGAAGAAATTCATAAATATATGGAAAATCAATCAAGTAATCAGCTCCAAAGAACAAATATATGAACTACTCGGACTAAAAGCATATTACAATAATTCAAATATTATATTTAACATAAAAATACCAAACATATCAAAAGAAAATTATGAACTATTTCACATAATTCCACTTCCTATAAATAATACCAAAAAGATAAAAATAAAACTATATATAACATATAATAAAAACCACATTCAATTTTTCGACGAGTAGAAGACTTCTATTATTGTAACACATCACCATATACTGAGAACACAACCAATTCCACCTGCATCGGACAAATAATGAACAACAAAGACGCATTGTGCGACTTGGAAGATGTTGGCAACATAAACCTAATATTACAACCTGAACCAATTTACATACTTTTAATCTATGTAAACAAAGCTATGGTAACAACAAGCAGCGATGATCGCTATGAAGTTAACGGTACAACTCTACTTTACTACAACAACTCTACAGTCAACATCAACGGTGAAAATTACAAAGACATGCCCATGTCATACAGAGACGAGCCTTTCCTACCACTTACAACCTATTCTGAAATAAATGCCAAAACAATAACTGACAAGTTGAGCCTGGACAAACTGAGAAGCTATCAAATAGAAAACTACGAGTCAACATCAAGGAATTACAATGGAATACTCATAACAAAATGTCTATTATGCATAATTTTTACTACTGTCAACATATACATCAAAATAAAGACTAACATCCGATACATCCCAAATTATCCTTTCAACGTTCCAGCCCCTACGTTTTCCTTGTGGCCATCACTTTACTCTAAGGGGGGAGGAGTTTTGGAATCATCCATGACAACAACAACACAAGCACCACCAAAACCACCAAGACAAGAACAATAAGTAATATGCAGTAATCAATAAGATATACTATGGAAGTAGAACAGTCAGAATTATTGAGAAACCTAATTTAAAGTTTATAAAGTATAAAATAAGAAATTAAACTAAGCACTTTTGTAAAACAAACAAATTATTAAGAAACCCAATTAAAAGGTTACAAAATATAAATGAAGAAATTAAATTAAGCATTTTTGTATTTAGTAAATTAAGCACTTTAGTAAATAAGTTTCATTTTAAAAAATATTAAATCAAGAATCATTAATTAATCAGCTATCAAAGGAAAAAGTTGTTTTTTTTATTATTGAACCAATTATCCTAAACATAACTCGCGTGGTATTATAAGTACAGACTTCAAACAGCATAGAACCTGAATATTTTTTGTTTTGTGATAAACTAGATACGTGCTAAAAAGTTTTGTTCAAGTCATAAATTTTTTTACTTAGCCTTGATAGAAAACACAAGCTTAAATTTATTACACACTAGCTGACCCGGTCCGCGTTGCTGGCCCTAAGCAAACTTTAGTGTTGTATTACCACACGAATTAAATTAAGCTTTTAAAGAAATGTACGGCCTTTAAATAAAATTATGGATAATCTATCATAAAGATTTGTTACAGAATAACTTACATATGGTCTAGGTATGGGCTCAATCAAAAAAGAAACGCATTTATTTAAGGCAAATTGGAAATTATATTTATTTATTACTTCATCTTGGGGCCAGCGGATATACAATGTTGTTTGTTTTTTTAGCGTGCCGTGTGGAAAACATAAATTTTCCAAAATTAAGCCAGCAATAGTTAATGATGTGACTCTTGCTTTATTGATGGCAATAGTACAGGTAAGACGCAAAGGGAATTGGAGCCGCTTGAATCGGAATTGGTAAATCGTTGCAAATCATCCGAATTCGTGGAATAAGTACATCTTCGCCTTTGAATATGCCACCGATGATTGTTGCCTCGATTAAATTTGGTGAGCAGTTTTTGATGGTCAATGTAGTTCCGTTGCATAACTTTGGCGCGTTTAAGTTGCGAATAAGAATTACCGGTGATCCAACGTTTAATGTTAGCACATGCGGTGGCATTCCGGATGGTTCCAATGAATTTAAAAATTCAGTGGGCTTGTTCTTCATCCATTACTGTATCGATCGATTTGTATTTGATTAATTTGCCGGGCAGTTGGCATCGTAATTTGTTGGTGCCAAAATTGCACGTTCCCACAGCCAATCCGATTTTTTGTAGAAGATTGTTAGACTTGGGAAAACCTTGTCGACAACGGCTTGAATATTCATTTGCATTCGACAAAAGTTAGGCGAGAACGAAATCTCGTTCGTGGCGCGATTAATTGGAATTTTTCCATTTCCGATGTCAAAAAGTTGTTCTGATAATGTTTGTGCAGACGGGTCTTGCAACAAATGTACACGCATGTTCGTCGATAGCGTGATTTTCTCGACTCGATTCCAAAGATATGAAGCTTTCAAGCATGCGTTCAGTTCATCTGCGGTCATTGATAACGGGCAAAGTTTGACGAAAATCACCAACAAAAAGAATAAGAGCGCCTCCCATCGGTTTCTAGTATCCTCGAAAATCACGTAGAGTCCGATCAAGCGCTTCGAGCAATTTGTTTGAATGTACCGTTATTTTTTTATCAGCGTTTGAAAAAAACTCACAAATGTGCACAAAATGTAGGTATCTTAAATGCAAGGGTACATAAAGTTTTTTATCATCGATTGATGATATAATATTATTTTTAACTTATTGTATAATGTTGCACCTTAGTAAGCGCGGAATATCTTCTGTTATCGAATGATGTAAATATTTTGTAAATAAACCGAAAACTCGGATTTTTGAATGCAACATTTCGAAAGTTTTAAAATTTTGATATTGGATCGTTAATAACATAAGTTTTTTGTAAATATCTTCGGAACTACATAACCGATTTAAGAGTTTGATATCTCGTTTTGAAAAACATGACAACGGCTTTGAAAAAAATGAAATAAAATAAAAAAAGCAAAATATATGTATTTATGCTCGTATGTCATTGGTGATGCAATATGAAAATTGGATTTTGCCACGCCCCTGCGCCCGCAGACTGAAAAACCATGCCAACATTAATTTTTTTATTTTTACTTCGCCTTCAGTAAGATGTGGATACAATATGTATGAAGTAAATCTGTAAAAACCCATGCAGAAGCAATTAATCAATTAAAAAAGTGGGCGTTAGAGTAGGTGTGGTCGTACCAATGGTGGTAATTTGACCTTACCACTGAGATATCACAACCCAGGCGATTCTCCGGTGAACTTTAATGCACCGCAATGGTTGCACACAATCTCCATTGGGCCAATTTGAACGGAAGGATGCGAGCTGTAGTCAAAAGTGCAATCGTAATGAAACGCTACTCGATTCAAATCAACACTTGAAGCACTTCTTCTTACGCGTTGATTTAGATTTTCACGTTGTTGAATTGCTTGATTTAATCCATGATTTCTCATTGCTAATCGAGCCGTTTCATTTGTCGCTTGTCTTTCTTCTTGTGTTTGCGTTACGCGAAGTCGGGCCATACTAACACGGCGCTGATCTCGTGCGATTTCTTGTTCATCCGTATTTAATCGATTGGTAATATTCCGATTTGTAATTGCATTACGGGTTCGGTGCGAAACATCAGATCTTCTGGGTCGCGGCGTTATGAATAACACTGAGAAATTAATGTCACAAAATCATTTAAGGAACTTACCTTTTGAAATCACTTTTGAAAAAGGTTGAAAATTTTTAAATACTACAAAAATAAATCAGGTGTCAAAAGTTTATACACACAACGCCATCTACAGGCAATAGCAGAATCAGAATTTGTTTTTGTAAAAAAAAATCAACAAAAAAGTTTTCAATCAAATTAGGTGGAAAAACAATTGTCGTAAAAACTGTGATATACAAAAGAACGACATTTGATTTTTGGATTTTAGAAGATAATAATTAAAAGTAATGGGTGATACAATTTGAAGTAAGTCTTTTAAAACCCTTGTAGAATCGATTACACAATTTTAAAGCAGGCGTGGTCGAATTCGGCTGTACACTGCGGGCGTTGCTACGGCATCAATTTAAAAAAAAGTAGACGGTCAAAAAAGATCGCTAGAGATGGGACGTGAAAGGAGGCGTGGAGTATGAATCTTAATTTTTGATCTCGCCTAGAGTAAAGTCAATATGTTAAAATCAGAGTAGAATCAATTACACATTTTAAAAATAAGGCGTTAAAGTAGGCGTGGTCGCAAAAAAGAAGTATTCTATAAATTTCAGGCAGATCGATCCAGCGGTCTGGCTTACCTGGCAAGCGTCTTACATGTGATGGGGCGTAAAAGTGGGCGTGGCACATACAATTTTTATTTCTACCTCGCCTACAGTAAGATGTATATACAATTTGAAGTAAATCTGTAAAAACCCATTTAGAATTAAATCAAAAAAAGTAGGCGTTAGAGTGGGCGTGGTCGTACCAACTTACAAACCTTCCCGGGCTCATGCACAACAACTTTGCCGAAGATCATCACATGATCATGTACGATTCTATAAAGTACATACACACACTCACACATAAAAACATTAATTTAAAAAAAAGTAGGTGTGGTCAATTTCTGAAATTTTTCCGGGTATTCTTCTTCTCTAGTCTGATACCAGCCTGAATTCGTGCGAATCGTTGCAATCGGTCCTGGCGTTCTTTAGTTATAAAGCTAGTAACTAACTCCACTCTCTTTTATATATATAGATATTGGCAGTCTCGTTTCTTTAGAAGGTAACAGATGTCAGAAAATCTAAACCTGAACGCATGTGCTCCAACTATACGAGTCTCATAGTGGTTCTTAGTTTCAACTAAATGGACAGTTTCATATTTTAAAACACGTGATGAACTCCACGATCAAAATTTATATGAGCACCAATAATTTTTTTATAAACTACAGCCATTCGAAGTTATATAAGATCTTCAGCTCTTAATTACAAATAAACGGCAATAACAACCAACAATTAGAGCTGTAAGCCGCCAATCTTGCCTCGATTCGCTTATGTACTTTTTTTAGATTAAGCCAGAATTAATTCAAAATTAATGTAAAGTAAAGTGAACGTCGAAATCGACATATCAAGGAAATTTTATTATATAAGTAATTAAGCGTTCTAATTATAAATGTATTTTTATTAAAATATTTCTTAATAACTTAAATATTGTTTAAAGTGATAAAATAATATCAAAAGCAGTTTAAAATTTCCTTATATTGTAATGTCAATAAGTGCATCGATGGAGAAGATCTTTCACATCAGCCGGATTGAAAGAGAGTAACAACCATGTAAGTTAAGAAAAAAACAAAAAAGGAAAGAAGTAATTAAATTATTTTATTGTATGTATATTTTCTTTTATCTTACTATTACTCAAAATTGTTTTATTTTCTATTTATTTGTTTTCTTTCACAATTTTGTTTTGATCGCAACATACTTCTTTTTATACCCTTCACCATCATGAGAAGGGTATATATAAGTTTGTCATTCCGTTTGTAATTTCCACAATATAATTTTCGGACCCTATAAAGTATATATATTCTGGATCCTTATAGATAGCGGAGTCGATTAAGCCATGTCCGTCGGTCTGTCTGTCTGGATGTTGAAATCAGTTTTTTGAAGTCCCAAGATATATTCGGGATCCAAGACTTCAATAATTCTGTCAGAAGTGCTTTCGAGAAGTTTGCTATTTAAAATCAGCAAAATCGGTTTAGGTCAACCAGAGTTATGGACCAACATGTGAGACAACCTCCATAAAAATTTGATATTTGTTGTCCATTTTATTGCAATATTTTGAAATATATTGCATATAATACCATACAATTTTGTATACGTTGTTTTTATAATAACATAAGAATGTGTGCGGAAAATAGTAAGAATCGGTCCACGCTTTCTCACAGCCCCCACACAAATATATATATTCCCGAAATATGGCTTAATGATAAATAAATGCCTATAAAATTAGAATATCAAGACAAAATTCAGCAAAAATAAGTTTTATGCAAAAAGAAATCGCAAAACGAAATTTTTTTTAGTTCGGTCCATGTTTGACCATAGACCCCATATAAAGTCCACTTCCAAAATTCACTTAAATACGTATTTAATGTTAAACGGCTAAAATTTGACATAAATACTCTTTATAGGCAAATAAATTGTTGTACTAAATTTTATGGTGGTCGGCCCAGAACTGGGCATAGCTCCCATACAAGGACCACATCTGAAAAAGACAATTTTCATTTTATATTGTATAATATCGTTACCGACTCAAAACTTTGCACATATCATTTACATATATACAAAAATCGTTCCACAAAATTTTGTTAATTTCGGTCTATTTTTAACCGTATGCCCCATATAAAGCCCTCTTCCGAAAATCACTTTAATCAAAGACTATAATTATATAAAGATGTTGCGCTGCCATACATTGTACTGCCAGTGCCAAATTTGTCGATGGCAGTACGACTACTGCCACTTTTTGTACTCAGAGAACTTATTATACTCAGAGAACGTATTATTCTCCATTCAGTCGTCGTTGAGCAAGCGATGTGAACACATGCGGGTGGTTATTGTCATTTTTTTCAGAAATTTATTAGGCATTGTTGTTGCTTCTTGTTGGGAGAAGCATAGCAAATACACGCGATTCAATTACAATTGAACACAAAAAATAAAAAACTGTTTTAGATTGACTTATTTTTGTTTTTTTTCTGAAAATAGCTGTTCTAAAATTGTTTTTTGATATTGATAATTCCCAGTAAAAAATTTTTAGACTTTAGGAAGCTAAAAAGGGACCTAACTGCATCTGTATTCGCTTACTATTAAGCCTTACTGAGAAGCAGGAAATAACGGAATACCAATGATAGGAGTAATTTTATAATGTAAGCTGAAAAAAATTAAAAGCTTACTACTATCCCTTACAGAGAAGCAGGTTGTAAGTGAAGTATTTTAATAATATTTAAGCTTAAGGTACGTTCAGATTGATGAAATATTTGAAGAAAATATTTGTTATTATATTTGCTTCAAATTATGTTAAATAAAAAACTATTTTGTTTTATGTTCAAACTAAGCACAAATATTTCATAATTTTTGTTTGTTGAAACAGCCTAAAAATAGTGTGAAATAAAATAAAAAAAAATTGTTTTTTGTGTGTTCAGACTGAAATAAATATTTGGATTAAATATTTATTTGATAAAAGTGTCTAAAAATATAATTTTGTTTACCAAAAAATATTACATTATATAAATAAAAAAAATGCAAACAAACGAAGAGGATTTATTTGTTTTGTGTTGTGGAGCCGCATCTCTGGTTATATTGGAGGTGGAGACTATAAAAGAAAAAAAATAAGATACGTGTGCAATAATAGTTCCTAACTTCAATTTATTTTTATTTATATTGAATGTTCACATAGTATTGTGCTCATGGCTATTTCTGATGCGTACAAATTTTTATACATCGTCGTAGGAACAAATGGCCGAAGGTGGGGTGTTACAATAAAAGTGCTTTCTACATAAAAAATATATGTATGTATATATATATGTGTAAATAAGTTACATGAAGTTAAAAAACAATAGGATAATCAAAAATACGCATATCGCGAAATCCGCCTAAAATGTGGAAAAAAGCTCAAGCAAAAATGTTTGTGTTTGCCAATATTTTGTGATTGTGATATATTCCGAGTTTTTCTTTTTTTTTGCACATTTATCGCGATATGCATATTTTTGTTAACCATATTGGATTTTTAAACATTTACACAATTTATATACTAATTTACAGCTTTTTTTTTATCAATTTGCTTATACAATCATTTGTAAAGAACTCAGCTGTTATTTGTCGTTGTTTCTTCTTACAATTTTTTTGGAAGAAAAAATAAATGTTTGCTCAAAAATAAGCAAAATATTTTTTCTTTTGTGTTCACACTTTGTTCACATTGGACAAATATTTGTATGAAAACAAATAATTTTATTTGCTCAAAAACAGCTTTTGTTTTGTTAAACCCTCAAAATTATTTTGTGTTCAGACTACGTTAGAGAAATATTTCATGTTTTTTATAAAATATTTCACCAATCTGAACGCACCTTTACTCTTGTCCCTTACAAGGAAGCAGGTTGTATTGCAAAGACTATTGAAATCGGCAGTTTTACCGAGTCTTTTCCGACAAAAAACACATTTGAAATTACATAATATAAAATGTTTAGTCATCGAGTTGCATTTGTGCAGATAAGATGTGAATAAAAGTGTAAAAAATTCTAAGAAAATATAAAAAGATTTTATTATAAATATAAACCTATAAAGTGATTTTAATTAATTAATACATTTTCAATGTAAGAAATATATTTTTTAAAATTTATTAAAGTGTGTGTTTATTATAGTGTATCAACAGAATTTAAATAATTTTTTGTACGAAATATTTTCAATTATTTGCTTTTGGTTTTTCTTGTTTCTCTTTTTTAATACTTTTGCTTTTGTCCATGTACAGTTTGTGTTGTTTTGTTTTGTGTTTATGTTTTGATTTGTAGAAAAGTTAACGGCGTTTTGTGTTTGTTTTGTTTTTTTTCTTTTTGAAATAGTTCTTTTGTTGTTAAATAATATGCCGAAAGTGGTTGGAAAAAGACAATTTAATTTATAAATAATTATTTTATAGCAACTAAACGAATTTATTTTTAAGTATTAATGAATTTTATTATTATTATTTTTTATTACTATTAACTTGTTTTTTATTAAAGAATCTATATTTTATTTTTCTTTGCTTTTGTCGACATTAATTTAATTTTTTTAACATAGAATGTATTTTAATTCATTAATAATAATTTCCAATAAAAATAAAATAAACATTTCACATGGATGTTATTATTTCATAGAATCGTAAGAAGCATGAAAAAAGGGTTTCATATAAGCAATACTGTAATAGCTATGAATTCAGGTCTTCTAGAAAAGCATTAGGGGAGAGCTTTTTGTAAACAATGAAAGAAGTAATGCCATAGAAACATGAAATAAATGCTTACTTATAGATGTTACTCACAGCTGAATGTAATGGGTGAAAACACGCTTCATTTTTTAAAAAGTAATGCTTCCAAGTGGGAATTCGCTATATAAAAATCATGCCTTATCGAAGCAGGTTTGTAAGGGAGAAAATAGCTTCGCTCCCTTACAAACCTGCTTGCATGTAAGCTCCAATTTTTACTGGGTTGTTATTTATGGTCCCTTGATATTTTTTCTTAAGGTGTTTATATCTGGCTAAAACACTTTTTTTATTTTTTTTTATTTTAAGCGTTTGACAATATGTTTGCTGGGAAAAATCTCTCACCAATACATATTCATTTTTATTTTTTAACACGACTAGTCCATACATGCATGTAAAGACTAGTCCAAAGAGGAGTAGGAGAACTCCAAAACTACTCCAAATATATGAAAAAAGGTGGTCCATTTTACATTGCGATGTCCTAGGATTGGACCATATAACCCATCGGAGTAGTCCCAAAACTACTCCATGGAGTACTCAAGAGGGTTAGATTTAAACAACAACAACTCAATATGCAATCGTGTTAACACGAAACCATGTCGTTTAACTACAAACTCTTGTTTAACTATGACATGGTCCATGACTGCATTACATTGGACCATGTTGTAAGTAGTCCATTTCATCTAAAATGGATCACGTAGTCCAATATTATTTGCAGTGCACTCCCTGCAGACAGTTTGGTAGTCGACTACAAAAAAAATTAACTTATTATGCACTTTTGATTGGGTGACTATAAGCTAACTACAAAGTAATGCTGAGTTGACCCAAAATCAAAATTTTACTCTTTCTGTAGTTATGTTTTTGTTGTTGACTAATTTTGTTTGATTTTATTGCAGTATTTTTATACCCTTCACCATCGTGAGAAGGGTATATATAAGTTTGTCATTCCGTGTGTAATTTCCACAAAAAAATTTTCCGACCCTATAAAGTATATATATTCTGGATCCTTATAGATAGCGAAGTCGATTAAGCCATGCCCGTCTGTCTGTCTGTCTGTCTGTCTGTTGAAATCAGTTTCTTGAAGTCCCCAGATATACTCGTGATCCAAACCTTCAATAATTCTGTCAGAAGTGCTTTCGAGAAGTTTGCTATTTAAAATCAGCAAAATCGGTTTAGGTCAACCAGAGTTATGAACCAATATGTGAGACCACCTCCATAAAAATTTGATATTTTTCGTCCATTTTATTGCAATATTTTGAAATATATTGCAGATAATACGATGACATTTTGTATACGTTGTTTTTATGATAAAAGAGGAAAGTGTGCGGAAAATAGTAAGAATCGGTACATGATTTCTTATAGCCCCCATACAAATATATATATTCCCGAAATATGGCTATAAATGCCTATAACATTGGAATATCTACACAAAATTCAGCAAAAATAAGTCTTATATAAAAAGAAATCGCAAAACGAAATTTTTGTTAGTTCGGTCCATGTTTGACCATAGACCCCATATAAAGTCCACTTCCAAAATTCACTTAAATACGTATAAAAGAGATATAAATAATGTTAAACGGCTAAAATTTGACATCAATACTCTTTATAGGCAAATAAATTGTTGTACTAAATTTTATGGTAGTCGGCCCAGAACTGGTCATAGCTCCCATACAAAAATCTTCCCGAAATATTGCTCAATTATACATAAATGCCTATAAAATTGGAATATCATGACAAAATTCAGCAAAACTAAGTTCTGTGCAAAAAGAAATCACAAACCGAAATTTTTTTTAGTTCGGTCCATATTTGACCATAGACCCCATATAAAGTCCACTTCCAAAATTCACTTAAATACGTATAAAAGAGATATAAATAATGTTAAACGGCTAAAATTTGACATCAATACTCTTTATAGGCAAATAAATTGTTGTACTAAATTTTATGGTAGTCGGCCCAGAACTGGTCATAGCTCCCATACAAAAATCTTTCCGATATATTGCTCAATTATACATAAATGCCTATAAAATTGGAATATCAAGACAAAATTCAGCAAAAATAAGTTTTATGCAAAAAGAAATCGCAAAACGAAATTTTTTTTAGTTCGGTCCATGTTTGACCATAGACCCCATATAAAGTCCACTTCCAAAATTTATTTAAATACGCATAAAACAGATATAAATAATGTTAAACGGCTAAAATTTGACATAAATACTCTTTATAGGCAAATAAATTGTTGTACTAAATTTGATGGTAGTCGGCCCAGAACTGGTCATAGCTCCCATACAAGGACCACATCTTAAAAAGACATTTTTCCCTATATATATTGTATAAATATCGTTACCGACTCAAAACTTTGCACAGATCATTTACATATATACAAAAATCATTCCACAAAATTTTGTGAATTTCGGTCTATTTTTAACCGTATGCCCCATATAAAGCCCTCTTCCGAAAATCACTTTAATACTCATAAATCGCTTATAAATAAGGGTACCAATCCAAAATTTTACACGGATCATTTACATACATGCCTAAATCAAACTGCTGGATTTTGAGAATATCGGTCCATATTTGACTATATCCCCCACATAAGACCCACTACCGAAATCCACGTTAATACTAATATATATCTTAAATATACCGTTATTATGATGAAATTCGACGTGAAATATCCTCATATGCATGAAAATAACTGTTCCAAAATATAAGAAGATCGGCCCATAATTTGTCATACCTGCCATATAGAACCATTTCCAAAAAACAAATAAATTCGGGTCAAAAAATATTTTTTTCGGATTTAACCCATATTCGGTCTATATTTTATAATCATGATATATATCGTTGGAAAGGTATTTTTAATACCTTTCATTTAGTGTATTACAAATTATCAAGCACCCAGTAGTTCCCGAGATATAGGCCTATATATTTTCAACTTTACGGGCCCGCCCCTTCGAAAATAGGCGTGACCGCCAATAAATTTTTTTTTGCTGGTATCTCCTCTAAAAGCCCTATTTCATTTTGTTTTTTTTTTTTTGAGCAAAATCACTAAAATCGAATTGTACCCCTTTTTATACCCTTCACCATCGTGAGAAGGGTATATATAAGTTTGTCATTCCGTGTGTAATTTCCACAAAAAAATTTTCCGACCCTATAAAGTATATATATATTCTGGATCCTTATAGATAGCGAAGTCGATTAAGCCATGTCCGTCTGTCTGTCTGTCTGTCTGTCTGTCTGTCTGTCTGTTGAAATCAGTTTTTTGAAGTCCCCAGATATTCTCGGGATCCAAGCCTTCAATAATTCTGTCAGAAGTGCTTTCGAGAAGTTTGCTATTTAAAATCAGCAAAATCGGTTTAGGTCAACCAGAGTTATGAACCAATATGTGAGACCACCTCTATAAAAATTTGATATTTTTCGTCCATTTTATTGCAATATTTTGAAATATATTGGAGATAATACTATGAAATTTTGTATACGTTGTTTGTATGACAAAAGAAGAAAGTGTGCGGAAAATAGTAAGAATCGGTCCATGATTTCTCATAGCCCCCATACAAATATATATATTCCCGAAATATGGCTTAATGATAAATAAATGCCTATAAAATTGGAATATCAAGACAAAATTCAGCTAAAATAAGTTTTACACAAACAGAAATCGCAAAACGAAATTTTTTTTAGTTCGGTCCATGTTTGACCATAGACCCCATATAAAGTCCACTTCCAAAATTCATTTAAATACGCATAAAACAGATATAAATAATGTTAAACGGCTAAAATTTGACATAAATACTCTTTATAGGCAAATAAATTGTTGTACTAAATTTTATGGTAGTCGGCCCAGAACTGGTCATAGCTCCCATACAAGGACCACATCTGAAAAAGACATTTTTCCCTATATATATTGTATAAATATCGGTACCGACTCAACACTTTGCACAGATCATTTTAATATATACAAAAATTATCCCACAAAATTTTGTGAATTTCGGTCTAGTTTTAACCGTATGCCCCATATAAAGCCCTCTTCGGAAAATCACTTTAATACTCATAAATCGCTTATAAATAAGGGTACCAATCCAAAATTTTACACGGATCATTTACATACATGCCTATATCTAAGTGCTGGATTTTGAGAATATCGGTCCATATTTGACTATATCCCCCACATAAGATCCACTCTCGAAATCCACTTTAATACTAATATATATCTTAAATATAGCGTTATTATGTTGAAATTCGACGTGAAATATCCTCATATGCATGAAAATAACTGTTTCAAAATTTAAGAAGATCGGCCCATAATTTGTCATACCTGCCATATAGAACCATTTCCAAAAAACAAATAAATTCGGGTCAAAAAATATTCTTTTCGGATTTAACCTATATTCGGTCCATATTTTATAATCATGATATATATCGTTGGAAAGGTATTTTTAATACCTTTTATTTACTGTATTACAAATTATCAGATAACCAGTATTTCCCGAGATATAGGCCTATATATTTTCAACTTTAAGGGCCCGCCCATTCGAAAATAGGCGTGACCGCCAACAAATTTTTTTTGCTGGTATCTTCTCTAAAAGCCCTATTTGATTTTTTTTTTTTTTTTTTTTAGCAAAATCACTAAAACTGAATTGTACCCCTTTTTTATACTCTGTTAAGTTACACTCAAGATTATTATGAACATCAGACAAACTCTGTAAATTATGGTAAGAATTGGTAATTAAATCAATTAAAAATGGTGAAAATTAGACAAAATTTCAAAATATTTAACATAAATTATGTTGGTCGTAAAATTGTCTTGCAAACAATTGATATATACTAATAAAATTTGCACTAAGACTGAATAGAAAACACAGAATTAGGATATTCTAGTCTAGTGTAGTTTCTGTATTTCTTACTACGCTTAGGAAAAGGGTATTTAAGATTCGGCACAGCCGAATATAGCACTCTTACTTGTTATATTTTAAGTTTGTGAATTTCGATACTCCGTTGTGTATCTTCTTCTTGATTTAACTTTTTTAAAATCAACAGAATCAATAGACTTAAAATAAATGAAGAGAAATCAAGCTCAAAATTATATACACCTAATTCTATTTTTACGCGATAGATACGTTCCTCGAAAACTAGCGTAAAAAAACTGCGTACAAAAAGATAGAGTATCCATACATAACGAGGGAATTGGTTCCACGTATGAAATATCAGGTAAAATAAGATAAATAATTCAAATTCATGTTGCTTTATACACAAACATATTTTTCTAATATTTAATTTAATGTAACTTAAACTCTTTATAGGTAAAAACTATGAAGAAACTTTTGAAAGGTCGTCTAACAAAAACTTTTACAGATGTTATTGCTGTAAATGTTTGTATGGAAATTAATCTAGAAGGGATACATGGCAAAAAGCGACTTAAAGATTTTAAGGAATTTTTTTCAACCTTAAAAGGTAAAATATAATTAAAAACTTATATACCTATTATACATCATACAAATCTTTTATGCAGATTCCTGTCAATCTCTTGATTCAAATGATGTGGAAAAATATATTAGGAATGCGCTAAAAGTTATAAAGAAGCGTCGTATCCATTCCGAATGCATAAAAAATAAAATTAAAAAAAAACTGTGACATAAGCCAACACAGGCAAATTTAGAGTGGACTATTAATAAATTTTTTTTATTAATACTAGATGTATGTTTTTAGTTTGTTTTTGTTTTTTTTTTGTTTGAATTTTGTTAGTATTTCTGAATTTCAAAGTGCCTTTGTACTAAATTTAATTTAATAATAATAAATAATAAACAAAATAATTTTTAAAGGTTTTGTATTTATATTTTATTGTTGATGAAACTAATTTACTAAAAATTATATTGATCCTAATATATAACTTTATTGTTTGTATATCAGGTTCAGCGTTGTGCCATAATGATGATAAGTGAGTCATTACTTTATATAATGAAAATTTCACTAAATAAAAACTAACTAGGCGCTAACATAAAACCAGCTCCTTTATAGCTAGCTATGAACAAGGTAACTTATAGTCAACTGAAAACAAGTTAATTTATAGTTACCTTAATAAAGTTACCTATACAATAGTAAACTTTAAGCTAATTTCAAAAACACTAACTTTAAGTTAGCTGAATTTTAGATGATTTCTAGTTGACTTTAAAGTAACTAACTTTAAGTTAGTTGAAAAGTAATGCAGAGTCGGTCAAATGACTACTTCGTAGGACATCGTCATGTTAAAATAGTCAGTTAAATACATTAAAAGTAATCCAGACATCAACCACAACTAATTGCGAAAAAGTTAGTTTAAAATACATTTAAAGCTGAGTTGCCGAGAGGGCTGATATACATATGTACATACATATATTGCCGAATCAAAAAACATACAAACTAAAAGAAGTCTTTTTTCACAAAATGTATGTGCCAATAATCTGTGGAAAAGTAAATGTTACCGTTTGTGTTATTGTAGGGTAAGAATACGTGTTTTATTGTTGTAGAAATTTACCTAATTAAGGTCAAATGGCGTGTAGACTTGAAGAAAAGTAGGTCAAAATAGAGCCAACTAAAAAGTTTGTCAAGATTACGGTTGCTTTTCGTAAATTTTTGTAAAATAGTTATTTTAAAGAAATTTCTTCAAAGTGATTATTGTGTTTCGTTATTTAACAGGATGTAAATATGAAGAAATTTTAGTAACATTCAATAAAGAAATTATTCAATTTAACTAATTATTTTAGTTAATGCTTATTCATATTAACGATTATTATTGAAATGGAGTAATGAGTTTAGTCAATTTGAATATAATTTTTATTCATATTGAAGAAATCTAATTTAAATTAACTATTAACTTTAGTAAATGTTTATAAAATTTTTATTTTTATTGAAGAATTAATCTTCAATATAACTACATACTTCATTTTACTCAATAGCCCAGTAGGAATTACTTTTAATATTCTTTCCAGGCATTTAACACAATTTTTTGTAATGCACATATACATATGTAAGTGCACAATATTACTTTGGGTACGTAAACACCCAGCATACCATTTTAGGAGCGCTCCGAAAAAGAAGTCAGAAAAGAGTCCAACAAAAGAGCATTTTCGGAGCGCTCCGATAAAAGGAGTCAGAAAAGAGTCCAACTAAAGAGCATATTCGGAGCGAAAGAAAAATTTGCTTGCTACTGTCCTGAGTCGGCACGCAGCATGATTCAGAAATTCCACTTAATTATGTGTGTACCAAAGCGTTGTTGTTCTGTTCTTTGTGCTTTGAACAAAAAAGAACATAGCTGTACCACACAAGAATAATAAAAACAAGATTACACAGAGCCCAAGAAAAACCTCATAAAAGACTCTTTTCTGACATTATCTAAGAGCTCTTTCTGACGGACCATTTTCGAATGTAATGACCCTCTTTTCTGAAGGTTTTCGGAGCAATTATGATTGTTTTTGGGGCTCATAAAGAGCGTTAACGCTCCGAAAAAGGTGTCAGAAAAGACTCTTTTCGGACTCATATGGCTTGCTGGGTTGTTCTCCTGCTATTTGTGCTTTGAACAAAAAAAAAAAAACATAGCTGTACCACACAAGAATGATAAAAACAAGCCCAGCAAGCCATATGAGTCCGAAAAGAGTCTTTTCTGACACCTTTTTCGGAGCGTTAACGCTCTTTATGAGCCCAAAAAACAATCATAATTGCTCCGAAAACCTTCAGAAAGAGCCCGACATCTGCTCAAGTGTCATCAAATTCAAAAGCTCCTAAGACCGCGAGTAATGATCAAAATAGGTTTGCTCTCCTCCAGACGGATGAGCCAGAACTTCCTAAGAAGACGTTTAAGCCCCCACCAATTTATCTGAGAGAGCCCACTTCCAGTAAATTGGTACAAGGAATTGTTTCGGTAATAGGTAAAAATATGTTTAGCGTAACATCAATTAAACATGGAAATATCAGCGAAACCAAAATACAAGTGAAAAAGGAGGATGATTTTCGTAAATTGTCCAGCCAGTTGGAGAGGGAGAGTAGGGATTTCTATACCTACCAGCTGAAAAGCGCAAAAGAACTCCAAGTCGTTCTAAAGGGTATAGGCTTCAAAATTAAGAGCATAACGAATATTAGAAACTGTGAAAAGATTCCACAGCCTATATTCAGGGTGGAATTGGAACCTGGAGATGTCATATTAAAGAAAAACGAGTCCCATCCCATCTATAATATGATTTACCTTCTGCATCGTAGAATCACCGTGGAAGAACCGCATAAGCGTCAGGGACCCGTTCAGTGTCTTAACTGTCAAGAATTTGGTCATACCAAAGCGTATTGTAAATTGCCGACAGTTTGTGTTGCGTGTGGGGAGCTACATACAACTGCTCAATGCGATAAGTCGAAAACTGACTCAAAAATCAAAAAATGCAGTAACTGCGGAGATAATCATACCGCAAATTATAGAGGTTGTCCAATTTACACTCATTTGAAAGGCATAAGAACCAACAAGACGTCAGTATTACCTGATCGTCCTCAACAGCCTAATTTTGCTTCGAGTAACAATTTCCCTCAATTGTTACGGTCCACTAGTCATGTAAACGTGCCTAGTTCTAGACAAGTTTCTTACGCAAACGTGGTTAAATCTAATATGCCAGGTTTGGAGCAGGAACCTAAATCACAATATTTCGAGCCTAATATTAACTCTCTAGAGACTACATTGCAGACACTTGTCCAAACCATGAACACTTTTACGACCACTATGACATCCATGATGCAGGAAATGCTGAAAATGCAATCCACTATCTTACAAGCCATTTTAAAGAAATGATTTGTTTAAAAATTTGTTTTTGGAATGCAAACGGCCTCCGCCAACATAAAAACGAACTGGAACACTTCCTGATGGATAAGCAGATTGATGTCATGATGATTTCTGAAACTCACTTGACGGCGACAGCGTACTTCAAAATTAATGGCTACGTGTTATATGATACTAAAGATCCACGCGGAAGAGCATGTGGAGGTTCGGCAATTCTTATAAAGAACAGAATAAAACATTATTTAATGAACAACATATGTGAGGATTACCTACAAGCAACAAACATTTGCATTGAATTCAGTCAATACAATTTTGTTTTATCATCAATTTATTCGCCACCTCGATTTTCAATAAAAGAACACCAATACTACAGCTTCTTCAATTCCCTTGGAGCTAGATTTTTAGTTGCTGGTGACTTTAACGCCAAACACACTTTTTGGGGTTCACGTCTGGTGACCCCGAAGGGTCGTGAACTCTTCAACACCATTGCCAAAATGGGATTAGATGTACTCTCAAGCTGGCATCCCACCTACTGGCCGACGGACCGACGGAAGATTCACGATGTTATTGACTTCGGAGTAGTGAAAAATATCCCTGTAGAATCGATACAAGTGGAGCCTTCATTAGACTTGTCTTCAGATCACTCTCCTTCTATTATTTCAATGCGTTTCCTTCAAGGGAATGGCTGTCCATTTCAGGACATATGTAAAACCAGAGAAAGTTGGATAAAGTATAAAAAGTATTAAAGTTCCCACTGCACGGAAAATGTAGTGTTGAGAACTACCGTTGATGGGTCGATTGGCAAGTTTACTGAGGACATACGAAGAGCTGTATATCACGCCTCCACATATGACGTTGAGTGCAGAAGTGGGACAAACAGAACTTATTTCGCTGAACTCGATCATCTCCTGACAGAAAAAAGAAGAGTTTGAAGAGAGTGGCAAATCCACAGGTCTCCTCAACTGAAAGCTAGGCTACGAGAATGCAGAGATTTACTAAGACATTTCTTAGAAATCCAAAGAACGGCCTCACTTAGATCTTACTTGGAGGGTATTGATAGTACCCCACAATCTGACTATTCGTTATGGAAGGCGACACGAGGTTTAAAAAGACCAGTTAGAGGAAAGCCTCCTTTGCGAAATCCGACTGGCGACTGGGCTAGAAATGATTCCGAGAAGGGGACTTTATTTGTTAACCATTTGAGAAATGTGTTTACTATAAACAACTCAAATAATGCATCTGATTTGCCTCCACTCGTTATTAGACCTCCTGTACCTCTAAAACTTAGCTTTAATGATGTTCAAAGCTCTATTGGTACTCTGAATCTTAAAAAAGCTCCAGGTATGGATAAAATCAGCAACAAAATCTCGTGTAGCTAGAAGAATTATCCTCTTTATTTTCAATGCTATTTTACGCCTAGAATACTATCCTGCAGATTGGAAGGTATCTATGATTACCATGATTCCTAAGCCAGGGAAGGACCCCACTAAAGTGGAGACATATAGGCCAATTAGTCTACTGCCGACAATTTCAAAACTGTTTGAAAAATTGTTAATGGCTAAGTTGATTCCAATTCTGAACGACACTCAATGTATCCCAAATCACCAATTCGGGTTCAGAGCTAAACACAGTACCATCGAACAAACACACAGATTGGTAAATGTGATAAGACGGTCGTTTGAAGAGAAAAAATACTATTCCGCGCTTTTCATTGATGTTTCCCAAGCGTTCGACAAAGTCTGGCATGAAGGTTTAATGCATAAAATAAAATTAGCTCTGCCTGCTAACACCCACAAACTTATGAAAAGTTTTTTATATGGTCGCAAATTTACAATCAAAGAAGGCGATTTTTTAAGCCCCGCTCAGCCAATTGAAGCAGGAGTACCCCAGGGTAGCATACTGGCTCCTACTTTATATTTGATTTATGCCTCCGAGATGCCGTCAGACCCCAAAATCCACACGTCAACTTTTGCAGACGATACAGCCTTTATCAGCGTCCATAAGGACCACCAAGTTGCATCATAGAATTTGCAGAATTATGTTTATAAACTAGAGAATTGGCTAGAGCTGTGGAAAATCAGGGTAAATGAACAGAAATGTATTCATATCACTTTCACATTGCGAAAAGAAACTTGCTCGTTCATCAAAATAAATAATCAAATTATTCCTCAACTAGAATAAACAATCAAGATAAACAAGACGACCTTCACACCGACTCCTCAAAATCTGATGCTGCTACTTCTTCTGATCATTGTATTCCTTTAAAAACTTCTGTTTCAACCTCATCACAAAACCCTACTATGGCAGTACGTGATGTTCCACTAAATAATGATCCATTAGAAAATCCTGTTTTTGTTCTTCCATCGACAATAACCCTGCAACTAATTATGCCGAAGTTTTAATAAATAATGGGAACAATCCTAGTTCTCACAGAGAATTAAGAGTAGTTCCTCCAAAAAAACAAATTTTTATATCACGCTTTGCATTCGACACTTCTGCTGATGATATTGATTTCTATATTAAATCAAAGCTTAAACAAAATGCAAATATTACTGTTCGTAAATTCACTTATGCTTGGTTTTCACTATGTCAGTTTTGTTGTCAAATTGTCTAAATTGTTATGAAATTACCAACAATTTGGACAATTTGACAACAAAACTGACATAGTGAAAACCAAGCATTATGCACAAACGAGGAGCATAACGTCTTTTAAAATAACTGTTCCGTTTAATATCTTTGATCGCGTTGTTGACCCGTCATTCTGGCCAAACCATGTTATAGTCCGAGAATATGAATACAATATAAACCAACGTGGAAATAATATTGTACACCTCCCACCTCGTCAACTAACAAGCCAAAAAAACTAATTAACACTAGAGATATTCAGCTTAGTATTATATATCAAAATGTTCGAGGATTAAAAAGTAAATGCTCTAAACTATATCGAGACAGCTTCGACCTTAATAATCATATTATTTGCTTCACCGAGACCTGGCTTAATAATACTTTTTTAAATACGGAAATTTTTTGCAATCATTTTCAAGTCTTCCGTCGAGATAGAAATACAAATACGACTGGGGGTGGTGTATTAATAGCGATCTCTAATAACTTTTCAGCTGAGGAATTAAAATTTGATATAGCCTGTAACATTGAATTTATCGCTGTGGTCATGAAAATTAGTCACATAAAAGTTTTTATTACCTGTTCGTATATTCCTCCGCAATCAGATTTATTAATTTACCAGCAGCACATTGCTTTAATTAAAATGGTTTCTTTAAAGACTAATCGTGATGATCTGATTTTTGTTATTGGTGATTTTAATCTACCTCGAATTAGCTGGCAATTCTCCACTGAGAATTATAATTACATACCCATAAGATCTGATGAAAATGGTGCCGATGTATTTTATAATATTTCAAATCTATGCCTACACCAAATCAACGGAGTCTATAACATTTGTAGTAATTTGCTTGATCTGGTATTTGTAAACGTACCTAATGAATGCACAGTGAATCGTGTTGATCCAGTTACACTGCCCGAAGATCGTTACCACCCCACTATTGAAATAAGCTGTAATATTCAAGGTTTAAATTTCGCTAAAAATGTTACCAAAAAGGAAAAAAATTCTGCTTTCAACGTACAAATTACGCCGACTTTAACAATCTTTTATATAATACAAATTGGCTTCAATTATTATCTATACCAAATGGCTTGGCGAATTCTGTTGATAAAATGATTAAAATTTTTTATGAAACCATGTACCAATATATGGATGAATGTATTCCAAAAATTACACCGCGTTCTCAAACTGGTCCACCCTGGAACTCTAAACAATTATCTTCCTTAAAAAATCTTAAAAATAAATATTATAAAAAATACAAGAAATATGGCCATGCATTTGATTACGGAAAATACTCTGTTCTTCGTGCAGAACACAATTTGCTAAATGCTCAACTGTACAAAAACTACTTAGCCAAAATGAAACATAGTTTTAAACATAATCCGAGATCGTTCTTTACGTTTGTTAACTCAAGAAGGAAGAATTGTGGCACCCCCACATTTATGAAATATTTAAGTACAGAGTCAAGCAATGAGTCAGAGATTAGCAATTTATTCGCTGAATTTTTTGCCGCTACTTACTCTAACGCCGAATTCGATGATAATGAACCCTATCCATTTAATGTTCACTCTATTCAAACAATATCAATCCCATTACTTGACACTACACACATAATAAAATGTTTAAAAAACTTCAAATCCTCAATGTCGTGTGGTCCAGATGGCATACCTAGTTGTCTTTTGAGAAATTGTGCAATAGCTATTGCAACACCTTTAGTAATTATATTTAATACTTCATTAAAATATGGCTATTTCCCTAAAATCTGGAAAGAATCGTTTCTTATTCCTTTATTCAAATCTGGCAATAAGTCAAATATAATAAATTATAGAGGCATAGCTAAATTGAACGCTATTCCAAAGCTATTTGAAAAATGTATTACTGACTCTCTCGTTCATCAAGTATCTCCCTTACTTACACCCTGTCAACACGGTTTTCGTAAAGGATCTTCAGCTATGACTAACATTCTACAATTAACTACTTTGGTTAATGAAGGATTTACTAGTGGTCAACAAACGGATGTCATTTATACTGACTTCAGTAAAGCCTTTGATAAAGTTAATCACAAACTTCTGCTTAAAAAATTGGATCAAATGGGTTTCGATAATACTTATTTAAGCTGGTTAAAGTCATATCTGTTATGCAGAACACAGTCCGTTAAATTTAAATCTGCAAATTCTAGAAATATTTTGGTAAAATCCGGCGTTCCGCAGGGAAGTCACCTGGGCCCAATTTTATTTTTACTTTTCATCAACGATTTGCCTGAGGCAATAAATTATTCTAATATACTGATGTTCGCAGACGATGTTAAAATATTTTTAAGCTTCAAGCATTCACCTGATCACAGTTATCTCCAAAAGGACTTGGATAATTTTTATAATTGGTGTTACATTAATTTAATGGAACTTAATCTCAAAAAATGCAAGCACATGACTTTTTCGAGAAGGCGTGACGCTGTTGGTCACTATTATATCAGTGGTCATAAACTGGAGTCAGTAAGCGTTATTATGGATCTTGGTGTTTTGTTGGACGGAAAATTAAACTTTGTACAACATATTACGATGGCTGTTAATAAAGCTCGAGGTATCTGGGCTTTCATCAAACGATGGGCAAAAGAATTTAAGGACCCCTTTATCACTAAAAGATTATTCACGTCACTTGTAAGACCGATTTTAGAGTATGGCTCAATTGTATGGGACCCCTACTATAACGTTCACATTAATCTTATCGAATCTGTTCAGAAACAGTTTTTAATTTTTTGTTTAAGAGATGTTTATCGAGGATACTCTGCGCTTCCATCATATTCATCACGACTTTCTTTGATTCGACTACCAACATTAAAAAGCCGAAGAATTATGCTTAACGTTTCATTTCTTGTAAATCTTTTAAATGGTAATGTTTCATCAAATTTTCTATTAAGTAAAATATCATTGAATGTTCCTCAACGCACATTACGATTCAATAACCCACTATATGTTAAAACTTTTCGAACAAACTATGAGATGGCAGATCCGTTTAGGAAATTATGTTGTTGTTTTAATGAAATGTTTAACTTTATAGATTTTTCTTTAAATATTGATGTTATTAAACGCAATATTATATTAAGTTTGAATGTGTAATTTGAGTTATATTAAGAAAATTGTTGATTAATATTTAGTCTGTAAGGATTGTATCCATAGACTTAATTAAATAAATAAATAATGAAGTCAAATACCTCGGCATTCACCTCGACCGCCGTTTAACTTGGAAGTCTCATATTGAAGCGAAACTTACTCAGATGAGATTAAAAGCACTGCAACTTAATTGGCTAATTGGCAGAAATTCTTCACTAAAGTTGGATTGCAAACTATTTTTGTACAATGGAAACATTGAAAAAATTCTAAGTGGTCAAAATAAAATTCTACGTATAATTACTGCAGCTCCATGGTATGTTCAAAATTCTCGAATCCACAAAGATCTAAACGTGCCATTAGTAAAAGTCGAATTTACAAAATATTCGCCAAAGTACGTCAGCAAACTTGAACACCATCCAAACCCACTTGCACGAGTCATCCTTAACTTTAGTGGCCACAATCGGTTGAGAAGGAGGGATACCCTTGCTTTAACTCAAGCGCAAAACAGATGACTGGATCAGTTGATGTGAAAGTTTTTAGTATCATAAAAAATTTTGTCTAGCAGTGGCTGGGCTTTATTTTCTTTTTAGTATTAAGATTTGAATACTTATTGTAATTTCAGTATATGAAGATTCAATAAATAAATAAAGGTGAAAAAAAATCTTCAGGTCTACATGCCTTTATTCATATTTACTAAAAAAAATAGTCAACTTGAAGAATTTTCTTGAACTTTACTAAAACTATTTACTTAATGTACACAATTTCTTCAATTCTACTGGCTCTTACTCTTACTTACAATTTAGGTAAATTTAACGAAATTTATTTAATTTTACAGGGCTTTTTGAATTATTTTTTACTTTTAGTCATTTTTATTAAAAAAGAGAAGTAACACTCAGGCAATTAATATGCCTATATAAAATTGCGTTACTTTCTTTGGAAAGGGGATAGTTGAAGAAGTAAAGGTGGTGAAAGAAGAAAGCTTTTTATATCACAACTCTGTAATTGCGCATTATGTTTGTTTTTAGTGCAGAATTGCAGCGCCTCTGATGGTGTGTAGGCGCATTAATGTTAAAGCTTGATTTTGTAGCCTTTATTTATTTATTTTACTTCGGTGGCGTTTGAATGCTATACCACCGAAGGAGGGCGCTGTGATAAATATTAGTTATAATGGATAGAAAGAAAACTAATAATTCTCAGAAACTGATTTTGTTTGAGTGGCAGCGGCTGGGAATCGAACCCGGGCTACAAATACCAACTCATGCTTAATGATCAAATGCGCTAACCAATTAAGCTACAGCACCTATTTTGAAGAACTTTCTTCATATTTACTAAAATAGATTACTTTAATAAAAGCATAACGAAATTTTATTTAACTCAACACCTTAATTATTTCTTTTTATTCTTCTTCTTCATTACGTTAGAAAAAGTTACGAAATATATTCTAGTAAACAAAACTTTTATTCAAATTTACTTGCCATTAGGGGTGTAAAATTAACTAATATTGTGCATTATTTCGTTTACGATGCGCTACTGCCGCTTTTACTAACTTTTTGTTGTTCTAGCAGAATCTTAGTATATTTTTATACCCTTCACCTTCATGAGAAGGGTATATATAAGTTTGTCATTCCGTTTGTAACTTCCACAATATAATTTTCCGACCCTATAAAGTACAGTAGTTTTCAGATTTAACGAACGTATATATATTATATATATATTTTATAAAAAAATGTATTTATTTAACAAAAACAAAAAAAGGAACAATTCATGTCACATTTAGAGTTACATATACAAAAAACTTAAATAAAAGGCAATTCTTTTGTAAAAGTAAAAAAATCTATTTATAACAAGTAAGAGTGCTATATTCGGCTGTGCCGAATCTTAAATACCCTTCACCTAAGCGTAATAAGAAATGCAGAAACTACACTAGACTAGAATATCCTAATTCTGTGTTTTCTATTCAGTCTTAGTGCAAATTTTATTAGTATTTGATATATTGCTTGAAAGACAATTTTACGACCAACATAATTTATGTTAAATATTTTGAAATGTTGTCTAATTTTTACCATTTTAATTGATTTAATTACCAATTCTTACCATAATTTACAGAGTCTGTCTGATGTTCATAATAATCTTCAGTGTAATTTAACAAACGGAGTATAAAAAAGGGGTACAATTCGGTTTTAGTGATTTTGCTCCAAAAAAAAACAAAAACAAAATTAAATAGGGCTTTTAGAGGAGATACCAGGAAAAAAAATTTGTTGGCGGTCACGCCTATTTTCGAGGGGGCGGGCCCGTAAAGTTGAAAATATATAGGCCTATATCTCGGGAACTACTGGGTGCTTGATAATTTGTAATACACTAAATGAAAGGTATTAAAAATACCTTTCCAACGATATATATCATGATTATAAAATGTGGACCGAATATGGGTTAAATCCGAAAAGAATATTTTTTGACCCGAATTTATTTGTTTTTTGGAAATGGTTCTTATATGGCAGCTATGACAAATTATGGGCCGATCTTCTTAAATTTTGGAACAGTTATCTTCATGCATATGAGGATATTTCACCTCGAATTTCAACATAATAACGGTATATTTAAGATATATATTAGTATTAACGTGGATTTCGGTAGTGGACCTTATGTGGGGGATATAGTCAAATATGGACCGATATTCTCAAAATCCAGCAGTTAGATTTAGGCATGTATGTAAATGATCCGTGTAAAATTTTGGATTAGTACCCTTATTTATAAGAGATTTATGAGTATTAAAGTGATTTTTGGAAGAGGGCTTTATATGGGGCATACGGTTAAAACTAGACCGAAATTCACAAAATTTTGTGGGATAATTTTTGTATATATTAAAATGATCTGTGCAAAGTTTTGAGTCGGTACCGATATTTATACAATATATATAGGGAAAAATCTCTTTTTCAGATGTGGTCCTTGTATGGGAGCTATGACCAGTTCTAGGCCGACCACCATAAAATTTAGTACAGCAATTTATTTGCCTATAAAGAGTATTTATGTCAAATTTTAGCCGTTTAACATTATTTATATCTGTTTTATACGTATTTAAGTGAATTTTGTAAGTGGACTTTATATGGGGTCTATGGTCAAACATGGACCGAATTAAAAAAAATTTCGTTTTGAAATTTCTTTTTGTATAAAACTTATTTTTGCTGAATTTTGTCTTGATATTCCAATTTTATAGGCATTTATTTATCATTAAGCCATATTTCGGGAAGATTTTTGTATGGGGGCTATGACCAATTCTGGGCCGACTACTATAAAATTTGGTACAATAATTTATTTGCCTATAAAGGGTATTTCTGTCAAATTTTAGCCGTTTAACATTATTTATATCTGTTTTATACGTATTTAAATGAATTTTGGAAGTGGACTTTATATGGGGTTTATGGTCAAACATGGGCCGAACTAAAAAAAATTTCGTTTTCCGATTTCTTTTTGCACAAAACTTATTTTTGCTGAATTTTGTCTTGATATTCCAATTTTATAGGCATTTATTTATCATTAACCCATATTTCGGGAATATATATATTTGTATGGGGGCTATGAGAAATCATGGACCGATTCTTACTATTTTCCGCACATTTTCTTCTTTTATAGTACAAACAACGTATACAAAATTTCATGGTATTATCTGCAATAGTTTTCAAAATATTGCAATAAAATGGATGAAAAATATCAAATTTTTATGGAGGTGGTCTCACATATTGGTTTATAACTCTGGTCAACCTAAACCGATGTTGCTGATTTTAAATAGCAAACTTCTGGAAAGCACTTCTGACAGAATTATTGAAGGTTTGGATCCCGAGTATATCTGGGGACTTCAAAAAACTGATTTCAACAGACAGACAGACGGACATGGCTTAATCGACTTCGCTATCTATAAGGATCCAGAATATATATACTTTATAGGGTCAGAAAATTATATTGTGGAAATTTCACACGGAATGATAAACTTATATATACCCTTCTCACGATGGTGAAGGGTATAAAAACGATTTAGCAATGTTTGTTTTTTTGGTATGGAAATTTGCTTTTTAATAGCCTCTTCTTGAAGCTCTCTTAAAACCATTGATTTTGAGTAATCTATATTATTTTGCTCTGTCCATTTAATGCAGGCTTCAAAATGTCTGACTGCATCCGCATGATTTATTTTTGGATCTAAGTTTTCGACTACGACAATATCCTCATCATTTTGAATTTCATCTTCATCGACGTCTTCAGGTGAGGTAATGTTTTCAACCCAGCTGTTTAAATCATCTACTGATATGTCTACCTGTAATTGTAAATCATAAAATTTATTATGGTTTGAGAAAATTTCTTAAATCTATGACTTACTGTAGGAAAAATTGATCTTAACAATTGAACTCAGTTTCAACTGCAATAGTATCTTCGTCATGGCGTAAATACGAAGCTAAAGGGAGATCGTCTTCTTCATCAAAGTGGTCATTTTCCCTTAAAAGCTTGTTCCAGCATTTTGCCAAAGAGGACTCAGACACACTTTTCCAAGCTGATGCCAATGTAATCGTTGCTTCAAATAAATTAAATTGCTTTAAAAACAAGGATACATTTTGCTCCGGTGTTGAAAAGAGTCGAGACAATAGACTGTTTGTTACCGACAGCTAAAGGGTTAATATAGAATTTAGCCCTTATTACTTTTTTGATTTTGTTCTTCATATGTACAACTATGTAAATATTATTAACCGGCAACATTTGTACTAAAATATGTTTCATTTAATTTTATACCATTCTCCATTTTGCATTTAAAGTTTATTTAAAGAAGCAGTGTGCTTTACAAAAATTGTTACGCAAAGTTAAGAAACTAAGGTATTTAATTTGTGAATTATTGAATTAAATTAAATAATAATAATAAAAAAAACGTTCGCTTGCAGAATTTTAAAGCAACGAAAAGTTAGCTATTAAAGCTTGGTTTTTTTATTCAACAATTTCTTTAAAATTCTTATCCTATAAGAATATGGCACAAGCTGCGAACTTAACTGTAAGCTGCACATTATGTACGGACCCAGATGATGGCAGTATGGTGACATGTTCAAAATGTCTCCACAGCTACCACAGCACCTGCTGCAATGTTGAAGGCGATGCCGATATTTTCATGTGGCTTTGCCAAAGATGTCATGAAAACCCAAACCAGCAAATTCCCACGATAGATTTAGGTGGTGACGAAACACCGACCCATCAGCAATCAGCCTTAGCCAGCCTTACTACCTCAGCCCCATCAGCTGCCCGAATGAACATAAGTGCTAAAAAGCAACTTCAACTACAGCAACTAGAAGAAGAAATGCGATTAAAAGAGGAGTTTATAAAGCGTAAATATGAATTACTGCGATCTGATGATGAATATGATAATTTTGTTAACAATGTACGGCCAGTGGATATTAGCAATGATATTTCTTTAATAAATACACCGCCGAATGTACTAGACTGTCAACAAAGCAATAACATCAGCAGGTTGCAAAACAATCGTGACTACACAACATTTACTGTCAATGGCAATACTCGCAATAATGAAATATTATCGCAGACACAAACCTGTCATACAAACACACCACAATATCACAGTACAAACATTCACAATAGAAATGATCGTATAGTGAGCATGTCCAACGTTAACCAAAACAAAAATATGACAGATCGTCAACAAAATAAAAACAAACAAAATAACACAAATTTTACAAATATTTGTGAAAGTCATTTAAATAATATGACTGCAACACAACTTGTGGCCCGGCAGTGTATAACAAAAGATTTACCGCCTTTTGACGGAAATCCAAGGGAGTGGCCAATATTTATTAGTTCTTTTGAACAAAGCACTCGGGTTGCCGGTTACAGTAATGATGAAAACCTAATCCGGCTGCAAAAGTGTTTGCAAGGAAAGGCTCGTGATGTTGTCCGCAATTGTTTAATGTTACCTGATATGGTTCCGGATATAATACGAACGCTAAAAATGTATTTTGGTAGGCCCGAATGCGTGATTAAAAACTTAATAGATGAAGTGCGAAAAATAACTATACAGAGGGGCAAATTAGAAACCCTTATTGAATTTGCCTTCGCTGTTAAAAACATTTATGCAACAATTTGTGCATCCAAGTTAGATGAATATTTAATTAATCCAACCCTCTTGCAGGAACTGGTGGATAAATTATCTTCTGATACAGTACTTCAGTGGGATATATACTCAAAGGATATACCCCGCCCTAACTTAAAGGACTTTTCCGATTGGTTGTACACTCTAGCGGAAGCCACGTGTAAGGTAACCGTTCCTATATTCGAGTCCAGCTATGACAAGAAACCAGCAAAGAAAGAAGGCCGTCTCAACACCCATACATCTTCAACAGAAACTGCAAAGCAACAACAACAGTGCGTACTGTGCAAGGAGGCCCACAAATTGGCTCAATGTATGAAGTTTCAAAATTTGATTGTTTTTTATGTGCTATGTAGACCTTTTATATTGTTAAAAATCTTTCTATTTTATTAGTTCGGCTTGAGGTCCTTTTTATTAAAAATATAAAAACTCTTGTTCGTTTTTAATTTTTATTATATTTTATTTATTTTGTTGATCATCTTCAGGGAAGAAATATAATCTAAAAAACATAATTATTATTGTAACAATTTTCTTAAAATTATAATAACAAACAATTTACTTAGTGTTTAATACAGTGTTGTCCGATGTTAATATCTTAAGTTTACTTCACTGACTGTTAGCTTTTTTGTTTATTATTATTTTTGTATTTGTTTATTGTATGTCTACATATATATGTGAGCGCAATTATCAGTGTCTGTTTTGTAGTTCATTCTCTTTTCAATTGGAGTATTAATTATATGTAACATCTCTTGCATATATCGTTTACTAGTATTATTCTCCTCTACAATTACTCTTACATTATTAAAGTTTGGTCGATGTCCAGTTGTTGCACAATGGGCAGCAAGTGCTGTTTTTTGTGAAAGAGGTTTGTCATTTGATCTTAAGTCCGATTTATGTGATGACAATCTAGTTTTTAATTTTGTCTTCGTTGTACCTACGTATATTTTTGGACATATATCAGTATCGTCGCCGTCACATTTAATTTGGTATACTAGATTTGATTTTTCTAGTTTGTCCAATTTAGATTTCATGTTGTTGAATAATTTCGCTGTCGTATTACCCGTTTTCATTGCTAATATGTCTTTCTCCTTGTCATATATATCAGAGTACTTCATCCTTTCTGATAATCCAGGTATATATTCAACAGATTTGTAAATCTCTGGTGGTTTCGTTTCTATCGAATTGTCAGATTTTTTCTTATTTAATGTATATTTCATCAAATTGTCTATTGTTATATATGGAAAGTCATTCTTGTGTAAAATATGTCTAATTATTCTCTTATTTTCCTCGTGAAATTCAGTATTGCTCGTACTCAGAACTCTGGTGATAAAGTTTGTAGCAGTGTTGATTATTATTCTTCTGGGATGTTTTGAATAATAATTAATAAGTCTGCCAGAAGATATAGGTTTTTGGTACCAGTTTATCTTAATTATATTACCATCCCTGATGACTAGGGAATCTAAATATGGTAATTTGTTATCTATTTCTCTCTCTAATGTAAACTGTATATGTCTGTTAAATGAGTTCAATGTCTTTAAGGTATTCTCAACCCGATTCGTTTTCAAAATTTGTCTACAGCAGAAAAATGGGAAATTGTAAAAGCAAATGGTTTATGTCGCATTTGCTTAGGTGCTCATAGACGTAAGTGCTGGTTTCAAAAACAGTGTGGAGTAAATGGATGTACTGTCTTACACAACTCACTCCTACACAGTGAGGAACAGACTTCTACAGTTAGTATCCTCAATACCCACAAGGGAGAAGGTGAGTCATTTTTTCGTATAGTCCCAATCACGCTCTATAGCGACACAAAATCTGTTTCGGTATACGCTCTAATGGATGATGGGTCATCTCTTACGCTCTTAGAGGAAAAAGTAGCAGAATCACTGGGGGTAAAAGGTGTCAATGATCCACTTTGTATTCAATGGACTGCCAGTGTATCTCGCTATGAAGAAAGCTCTAAAAGAATAAATTTGAACATTTCTTCAAAGAAGCCAAATTCTAAAATTTTTCCTATTAACGATGTTTACACAGTAAAAAAGTTAGATTTGTCACCTGAATCTATGGTGGTAGAAGATGTTAAAAAAAAATTCCCATACCTTAAAGATATTCCCCTTAGTAGCTATAAAAACGTTACACCTACTATGATTATTGGGAACAACAACCCAAATTTGATTTTGTCGCTCAAAACAGTCGAGGGAGGCTGGCAGCAACCGGTGGGATCAAAAACTAGGTTAGGGTGGACACTATTTGGTGGCGGAGTAAGGGAAAGCGGAAGATTAAATTATCATAGATGTGGCTGTAATGAACTTAATGCTCTTGTTAAAGAATACTTTTCTGATGAAAGTGCAGGCATCTCACCGCCAACAACAGCACCCATGTCAAAAGATGATCAAAGAGCGTTGGACATTTTAGAAAACACTTGTGAGTTTGTTGATGGTCGATACGAAGTTGGCCTTCTATGGAAGTTGGACATACCAGAGTTGCCAAATAGTTTGCCAACAGCTGTGAAACGTTTAAGGTGTATTCAACAGAGGGCAGCCCGTGACCTTACTTTATCCCAAATTTTGCAAACACAAATACTAAATTTAGAAGAAAAGGGATACGCTGAGCGGCTGCCTATAGGAGTTTTAGAAGAAAAGGGAGACAAAATTTGGTATTTGCCCACATTTATTGTCAAAAATCCCCAAAAACCGAACAAAATTCGTCTCGTGTGGGACGCCGCAGCCAAGACCAGTGGTTTTTCCTTAAATGATATTCTGTTGAGAGGCCCTGATCTGCTTATGCCACTTATGCATATACTATCAAATTTCGTATGGGGGCCATTGCTATATGTGGAGATATAGCAGAAATATTTCACAGAATAAAAGTACGCAAAGAAGATGCAGGTGCACAGCGTTTCTTGTGGTGGGACAAAAATAATAATGTAGTAGTTTATCAACTAAACGTGCTTACATTTGGTGCTTCATGTTCGCCTTGTATTTCTCATTTTGTAAGAGATAAAAATGCAGAAAAATTTGGGACTGATTCAAAAGTAATCGAAGCCATTAAAAAGCAGCATTATGTAGATGATTATATAGACTCTACAAGAACCGTCGATGAAGCAATTAAGCTGGCCCTTGAGGTACGAAACGTCCATGCTAAAGGAGGATTTCATATGCGCAACTGGTCCTCAAACTCTTCCGATGTCTTAAAAGCTCTAGAAGCTCTAGGTGAAACAAAAGCTGCAGAAAATAAAGCATTTGAAAACAATGAAAAATCTATCCAATATGAAAAGATTTTAGGTCTTTACTGGGACCCTAAGAATGACACATTTAAAATGAATTTAAAATTTGTTAGGCTTCGTAGACCCATTCTCAATGAAGATATAGTTCCTACAAAGAGAGAAGTTCTTCAAGTGTTAATGTCTGTTTTCGACCCTTTGGGATTTGTTGCATGCTTTATGACATATCTGAAATGTGTTCTTCAGGAAATATGGCGATGTGGCCTAGATTGGGATCAGCCCTTAAAAGAAGATTTGTACTCTAAGTGGAAAAAATGGTTAACGTTTTTGCCAATGATATCAGCTGTTTCTATACCACGATGTTACTCAATGGCCATACAAAAACAAAATTATGCTGCTGAGTTGCACACATTTGTCGATGCAAGTGAAGACGCATATGCGGCAGTTTCATACTTTCGAATTGAACTTGATGGTAATGTTGAAGTGCGACTTGTGGCAGCTAAAGCAAAAGTGGCCCCACTTCGACCACTTTCAGTGCCTAGACTTGAGTTGCAAGCAGCGGTTATCGGCGCAAGGCTTATGAAAACGGTAAGTTGCCACAACATTGAATTACAACGGAACGTTATGTGGACCGATACTAAGACCGTTTTAAGCTGGTTGGCTGGTGACCCAAGAAAATTTAAACAGTTTGTAATGTTTCGTGTCGCTGAAATTTTAAAGTTTACTAATGCATCTGATTGGAGATGGGTGCCGAGTGCTCTGAATGCTGCTGACTTTGCCACTAAATACAGACCGCCTACTGAAGCCTATAATGAATGGTTCAATGGCCCATCGTGGCTTAAAAGCCCTGAAAATGAATGGCCAAAAGCTCAAAGCCACAATGAGCCAAATATTTTGGAGGCGGATACCTCTGAAGTTCGACCTCGGTTTTTAAATATGCACACCCGTAAGTCCATTCTGATTTCAGTAAATTTTGAGTATTTTTCTAGTTGGTTTCGACTTTACCGTGGGGTTGGTAACTGGTTGGTATATTATGAACGCCTACAACAAATGTTGAAAAAACAAAAACCGGTGGCTACACTGACCGCTTATCATCTCATAAGGGCAAAAAATATTATTTTTAAAGTTATCCAGATGTCTAGTTTTGTGGATGAGTATGCTGCAATTTTGTTTGGTCGACCCGTTCCAAAGGGTGGTATTTTCCACAAACAAGTTGGCAACATTGTTCGTGTTAAGACGTCAAATTTTGTTTCTCTTAAGCCAAAAAGTTAAAATTAAATAATAATAAATAAATACAACAAATTTCAATAAAACTAACAATTGGAAAATTAAAATAAACTATAATATACACGAAGAAAGTGAAATAAAATGAATAAAGGTCGTAGAAGTGTTAAAAATAATCAAACTACTTGCGGCCAATGCAAATTAGTGGTAAATGAAGATGAAGAAGAATTTATTGAGTGTGACAAGTGCGCTAAAGTTTATCATGTAATATGCACAAAGTTAGATAAACGTAAATACGAATATCTTGTTAAACACGAAAATGAAGAATATGTATGTCATATTTGTGATAATAGTGGTACCTTTGAAGACGAATTAAAAGACATAAAAACAGAATTGAAAAAGCTTGATCAGCTGTCAGCAATGCTTGAAACAATAACATTTATGTCTCAACAATATGATGATATTCTTAGAGGTGTTGCAGATAATAAAAAAAAAAATAGAAAGTGTTCAAAAAGAAAACAAACAGTTAAAGAATGAAGTAAAATCTTTAAAAAACTCGATAAAATTTTTAAATGACCAACGGGTAAAAAATGATTGTTTAATAACTGGAGTTGAAGTGCCATCTGGATTAACAGCAGTAGATGCAATTATTAAATTAACAACAGATGTTGGTATAGCGTTACAGCCAGATACTATTGAAGATGCTTATTTTCTAAGAAAAAGACGTTACCAGACAGAAGATAAAAACAAAACAAAACAGAATGAAAAGCAAACTATTGTTGCCAAATTTGCTACAAAAAAATCTAAAGAAAAAATGATGTCAATTAAACGAATATTAAAGAAAAAATCGTTAAAAAATATTTACGTCAACGACTATTTAAGCAAGGAAACAATTCATTTACTTAACCATGCCAGAACGTTGAAAACCGTTGGCTATCGAGCAGTTTATGCAGCAGGAGGAAATGTCTTTGTGAAAAGAAGTGATCTTTCAAAACCAAGATTTATTCCAAATGAAGAAGAGGTTGATAGGCTGTTACTGGAAGCAACAACAATCAAAAATCGAGGGCGAAGATCACAACATGAGCTAACTCAACATTTGGTGCAAGAAGCTGTTGATGAAGATATTTACGTTTCTCCATAACTTAAATAAACAATTTTTTATCTTTATTTATTATTTATACGAGTATGTATTTTATGAGTATTTTAAAACTAAAAAAAAAAAAAAAAATTATGGATTATTATTCAAAAAATCAATATTTTTATAATCTAAAAGCATATCAAAAACATAATGAAAATGTAAGAAGTTCATCCTTTAAAATTTTATCTCTTAATATTAGAAGTATTTCCTCAATTAATAAATTTAATAAATTTAAAGATTTTATTGCAAAGTTACCATGGCTTCCAAATATTATTTCTATTCAAGAAACTTGGATAAGAGCAGATCTTTGTCAATTGTATAAGATAGCGGGCTACAAAAGCATACACTGTTGCAGAGCAGATGGTTACGGGGGTGTGTCAATTTTTATACGAGAAAACCTCAAACATACATTAGAACTATGTGAGAGTAAAAATTTTGTAGATTCAATTATTGTAACAATAAATCCCCTCAAGATAAATGGGAAATCAATAAAGTTTATGTCCTTTTACAGATCACAAAAGTGTAAAAAGGAAACGTTTTTGTTAATATTGGAGAGTTACCTAAGTGGTTACGGTCGACATGCTTGTATATTTGCTGGCGATTCAAATATTGATATTCTTCAAGGAAATTCATCAGAAGACTTGATCAATGTTATTACCAATTATAATTTTAAAAACTGTCATACAATGCTTACACGTCCAGAAAGTGGAACGTCAATAGACCATGTCTATAGTAATATTTCAAATTACTTGGTTATTGATTCAGTAGAATGTAGTTTTTCAGATCATAATATAATCTTCTGCCAAGTAGAAACAGAGTTGAAGACAAGAAATTATGATGAAAATATCATTGTCTTTAAGGATTACAATTTTTTAAAAGAAATGATAAGTAGTAATTTGTATGCAATTAATCAAACTGGGGACCCGGCATCGGATACAGAATGTCTAATATCGTTTGTTAATCATGCTTTAGAAAACTCAACATTTGAAAAGACACAAAAAAAGGATTTAAATAAAGAAATTACACCCTGGATTAATGGAAATCTATATAAATTAATAAAATACAAAAAAAATCTTTTAAAAAAGCGAAGGAAAAACAGAGGAAATCTGAAAATAGAAGAAAGTTTGAAAAGTATAAGCAAAATTATCAAAAAAGCCTCCAAAGACTCAATGAATAATTTTTATGCAAACAAATTAAGCGAAATTCAAAATGATCCAAAAATGTGTTGGAAATTTCTAAATGAAACCTTAGGAAGGAACACTTCTAAAACTATTCAATTAAAAGATGAAGCTGGAAATTTCATAGAAAATGAGTCTCAAAAAGCAAGTATGTTTAACAGATACTTTTTGCAGTCAGTAAAAGATGTAAGATTTAAAATTGAGCAACATCCAGATGATAATTGTAATATATTAAGAACACTGGTTCAGATCGAGAATAGATGTTGTTTTCAACATACAACGCACGATGAAATAATTTGTCTTTTGAATAATCTTCAAGAACACAAGAGTGGTGGTCACGATAATATATTACCAAAAGTACTGCTAAACAATAAGAATGAATTTACTCCAATTTTGGTAAATATATTTAATAGTATGATTAACACTGCAGTTTATCCTGACATATTGAAAATACATAAAGTAATACCAATCCCAAAGGCAAAGATGTCTTGTACAATGGATATGTATAGACCAATTTCTATTTTGTCAGTCATTGACAATGTGTTCGAAAGAATTTTATATAACCAGATTTCAACATATATGGAAAACAATAACTTGCTGAATAACTTTCAGTATGGATTTAGAAAAGGATGTGGTACAGAAGAAGCAGTTGTTAATGTTGTGAATTATATTTGTAAAGAATTAGATGAAGGATACAGTGGCGTTGTCGGTGTTTTCTTTGATTTGTCCAAAGCGTTTGATCTAATTGACCATGACATTATGATAAAAAAGTTGCGGTATTATGGTATTTGTGGAAAAGAGATGTTACTATTAAAAAATTATTTAACAAATCGGAAACAGTATGTCCAAATTAATTCATTTAAAAGTGCAGTTGGGGCTGTAGAATATGGCGTGCCACAAGGAAGTGTTTTGGGACCATTATTATTTTCTATATATTTAAATGATATAAAAAATATTCAAACTTTTGGAAAAATTTTCTTATATGCGGATGACATTTGTTTATTGTATCCTTATAAATATGAAACCGTTGCCAAGGTGTATGTAGAAAGAGATGTAGCACTTATATCAGAATTCGTGAGAATAAATAAACTGTATTTAAATGCAAGTAAGACACGTTTATTAAGGTTCAAACCTCATTGTAGACATAATACCAATTTTAGCATATTCGTAGATGGAAAGGAAATCACAGAAAGCAGTTCAATTAAATATCTGGGTATACATCTTCAGTGCAATCTGGTATGGAATCAACACATACAAAGTTTAAAACAAAAAGCTTCCCAAGCAATCGGTTTTTTGTATAAATTCAAAAACAAATTTGATACAAATACTAAGTTATTAATCTATAACTCACTGGTTCAAAGTCACTTTATTTACTTGGCTATCATTTATGGATACAAAAACAGCTCTGAATTGAAATCCTTACAATGTACGCAAAATAAAGCATTGAAATTGGTTTACAACCTTCCTAAGACACATCCAACCGCATCACTTTTCAAAGAAGTACTTAAAACAATTTTGCCTATACGTGCCATCTACAAAATGAATCTGATGATGTTTGTTTTTAAATGCATCAATAATATTGGTCATCATACCATTACTTTTCGTAGCCATCAGCATTATATAAACACAAGACATAATAATAATCTTTTAGTTGCCAGATGTCGACTTGAAACCACCAAACAACGTATAGAGTATATTGGAAGTCATGAGTTTAACTGTTTACCTCTGTTTTTAAAAAATGAAACTAGAATTTCAACTTTTAAGAAAAACCTTAAACATTTTTTATTACAGCATGTTGAAGAATTCATTGCATAAAGTCATACTTATGTAATCATTATTTATGAATTATCTTTATTTTTATTCATTAATTTTAAATCAATTATTCTTATTATTATTTAATTTATTTTAAATCAATTATTATTATTTATTAATTTTAAATAATCTATATTAAAATGTAAATGAATTATGGCTTTGCCAACTCTTGCTTCAACAATGCCTTTTAGGCGCTGAAGCACAAAAATAATATGAATTGTAATTATTTAAACAAAGAAAAAATAAAAAAAAAAAAAAAAATATTGATGATAGTGGCGTTGTAAAGGTTAAAAATCGTGCACAATATGCGACTCCGGCATGCGGTACTCAACGCGACTTAATTGTACTCCCAAGTAATCATCATGCAACGAGACTTATTGTGAATTATTATCATCGGGCATACCACCACCTTAACCATGAAACGGTTTTAAACGAAATCCGACAACTTTATTTTATCGTCAAATTACGAGTGGTATACAAAACTGTTCGTAGACAATGTCAACAATGTAAAAATGAAGCGGCTAAACCTGTCCCACCTCAGATGTCACCCTTGCCACCAGCACGTCTGGGTGCTTTTCAACGACCCTTTACGTTTGTAGGTGTTGACTACTTTGGGCCCATAGCGGTTACCTTTGGCAGAAAGTCATTGAAACGGTGGGGTGTAATTTTTACATGTCTCACAATAAGAGCAGTACACATTGAGATTGCGCATACGCTATCAACAGACTCGTTTTTAATGACCCTAAGAAACTTTATATCAAGGCGTGGTGCTCCTGCTGAAATTTATAGCGACAACGGCACAAATTTTCGCGGTGCGGATCGTTTTTTGAAGGAACAATTTGAGGGCATAAATTTTGACCAAGTACACACAGAATTAGCTTATAAGGGAATTACATGGAAGTTCAATCCACCAGCCGCTCCCCACATGGGGGGAGCATGGGAGAGATTAGTGCGATCTGTAAAAACAATTTTGTATAAACTATCTCCCTCACAAAAATTTACTGATGAAAGTTTAAGAACATCTTTAATGGAGGTTGAAATGATAGTCAATTCACGACCCTTGAAATATGTCTCTCTAGAAACTGAGGATCAGGAAGCTATCACTCCAAATCACTTTTTATTGGGTAGTTCTAATGGAGCAAAGCCGTTTTGTATATCCCAACATATTGATCATAAAATGTGTCTCCGACAAAGCGAAATATTTGCAAATTTGTTTTGGCGCCGATTTGTAAAAGAGATGTTGCCAACATTGACACGTCGCACAGTGGCTGAAAATCGTTTTTCATTGGCCAAAAGTCGAATTTTTTTTGTCACCGATTTTTAAAATTTTTACACCTTTTTGGAGCTAATATATCCATATTAAGGTAGCCAAAAAATTAGGTTAAACTATTAATAATTGTGGGCGTGGCATGCTGTCAAACTCAACTGTTTTTTTTAATTTCAGAAAAAGGTGTTTTTTATTTGTTTTTTGTCAAAAATAAATGGTTACTACTCGCAAGCTATCATCGATAGTGGCCTGCGGTTTTTTTTATAATGTTGGTAGGATTATAGTCTTTAGGTTTTGTAAGTGGTTACCGCTCTAGCGTTTAATATTAGGGGCGTTCTGAAATATTTATGAAACCACTATATTTTTCTAAAATTTAAACTTTAGTGGAATAGAACTTCTAGGGAACAAAAGGGAACAAGAAACGTATACCACCCGAAGAAAGGTGAAAGTGTCTTTTTTAACCCTATATATACTTTTGCACCCGCCACGACCCGCCGGTAGAACACTTTTTTAATTTTAATGAAATTACTCTAAAAAAATTCAAATTACGATAATTTAAACAGCCCTATAGTTACTCGTATACAATGGTGTATTTTCACTTTTTTGCCTAAAGGTTTATGTTTTTTACTTTAGACTACGTAAAACTAAAATAATTAAATATAATACCTGAGAAAGGGTTTTATGGCTTTGTTTTGATTAGCAAAAAAATAAGTCATAAAAATATCACAATAGGTTCTACAGTAAACATATGATCTCTTTCTAATATACCTGTTATCAACTGTTAGGGTCAACCAAAATCATAAACAATTTTATAATAATAATCGCGACATTAAACCACTAAAGAAAAAAACCCAATATTGGCGAGATACTAATTAGTTTTACCTGATATTAACCATTTCAGCCGCACTTGAATTTAGCTGTGACTACCAAGAGCATCACATATTTTTTATGACTTTTTACTGTGGATCAAATGACGGGAATTCCCAATGAAAATGCGTTGAAATGTGTTTTGTTTGTTAGAGCAAGTATTTTACCATAATAACAACTCTCACAGTGTACAAAGAGTAACATAAATCAGCTGTAGCAATTAAAAACCTGTTTGAATATCAGCGGGAATTCCCGTCATTTGTTTAATTAGACAATAGGGAATGACGGGAGGGTTAAGGTCTGGATAACAAGTGCAGTTTTGTTCAATTTAAGTACTACCTGCTATGAAATTGAAGATCAATGTGTAAATAACATGTATCTAAAAATGTATAAAAGTACGGATTCGATAAGGGATTACTCAATAATAAGTTAATCCTTGACGTGTACGGACGTATATTTGCAAGTGATAAAACATAACAGACACAAATAAAAATATTCAGAAAAATATGGAGAGCTTCAATTATAAAGAACTGGCCGAAGAGTATTTTAGAAATAAAAACCAGGAAGATGTTCTTAGTTACGTTAAAATAAAATTAAACTTAAATTCGTGTAGCACCGAAATACAAGAGCAATTATCTAATTTTGTAAAAGTACTAAAAAAACGCTACAAAGAAGTTAACTACAGTAAACAAAAGTTTTATATAAAAAGTGAAAACTGGTTAGAAGGCCAACTTACTGTCGCTGCAGAAACAGCAAAGCAAGATAAGGTTGGAAGACCACACAAATCATTGGACAACTGCAGCGATAGATCTAAGAGGCGGAAACTTAAAGATGTTAACGATGCAATTGGTTGTACAAATATAAAAGAATCTTTCCTACATCAATTACGATCACAGAACCAATTAACAAAAGTGGATATCATTGAAAAAGTTATTAAAGCTAGTCCAGTGAGAACAAAACGAATTCTTAAAAGTATACCAACTCCGAGCGATGCAAAACAGTACACAAATGAGGAGGCATTAGCCTTATTTCTGGATTTGAAATTAACAAAACAGCAATATATTAAGCTCAGATTGCGTGCGATTGAAAAGGGATCAAATATCTATCCAGCATATCATCACATAACCGCTGCTAAAATGGACTGTTTGCCACCAAAGGACACTATTACAATCACACCAATTTCGGCAGAGGTACAACTACAATCTCTACTTGATCACACAGCCGAACGCTTGCTACAATCAATACCAGGAAATGCTTTAAAGAAATATGGAAACACAAAGCTAATTCTTTTTTGCAAATGGGGATGTGATGGTTCTTCGGGACAAAAACAATACAAACAAGTTGTATGTGAAAATATTTCGGACTCAGATATGTTCATTATATCATTTGTACCATTGCGATTGAAAAAGATTTTAGAAGATTCAGAGCCTTCGACTAGTACAACGCAAACAATGGATATTTGGAAAAATGAGACACCATCTTCTACGAAATACTGCAGGCCAATTAAATTTGAATTCAAAAAGAAACTTGTGATGCCATTAACAAAGAAATTAGTGATATCAAGGCCCAAATTGCAACACTACAGCCATTACAATTACAGTTAGATGGGCAGCAAATTGAAGTAAGCTACCAATTAGTCCTTACAATGATAGATGGAAAAGTAGGTCAGGCTTTGACTAACACGAAGGCTGCATCCAGCTGCATTATATGCCAAGCAACATCAACCCAATTAAACCAAGTTCCGACAAAACCATTAGATAATACCGATGCATATGAATTTGGATTATCACCACTACATGCAAGAATACGACTTATGGAACATATACTAAAAATCAGTTATGATTTGGATTTCGGGTCTTCAGGATCCATAAGAAACAATGAAACCAACAAAGAGTTAAGAATTTCAAAAAAGAAATATGTTCAAGATGAATATCGCAAATTTGGATTAATTATAGATCAACCAAAACAAGGGTCAGGCAATACAAATGATGGCAATACCGCACGAAGATTCTTTTCAGATCCAGAAACAGCATCTGAAATAACAGGAGTGGATTTAAACCTTATTTTCAGATTTAAAATAATCCTAGAAGTACTTGCGTGCAATGAAGAAATTGACACTAGACAATTTGGAGATTATGCTAAGGAAACTGCAAAAATATATACAACCAACTACCCATGGAGAAATATGTCTGCAACAGTTCACAAAATCCTTTATCATGGAGAAGATATCATTAAATATCATTTGGTGCCACTTGGAGATCTATCAGAGGAGGCTCAGGAAAAAAGGAACAAGGATTACAGATTTTATAGAGAGCACAATACTAGAAAAATTTCACGAAATTCCACAAATGAAGATCTATTTAATATATTATTGACAACATCAGATCCGTTAATATCCAATATTCGAAATCAATGGAAAGTGGAACATCGGGATTTAGATGAAGAAGCCAAAAAACTACTAAAGAACAGAAATAGCGCAGAACAAAATATAGACTATTTGCAATCAATATTTGTTTCAAATGAATAATAATTATAATTGCCTTCATTGTTATTTAAGTACGAAAAACATAGTATTAGTAAATAATTCTTTAAAAAAAAACCGACTTCAAAATTTCGGCCAAATAAAATGTTGGATTAATTTTCAAAAATGTTTAATATAACTAAAGTTGTTGCACTTTTTTGATTGAAAGAAAGAATTTTGAAAATCTTGTTAATCTTCTAAAAAATCGGTTTATGCTAAATCTATAATGTTTTCCCATTAACAGAGCTAAATTTTGACACCCATATTCGATATATTCTTAAAAATCGGTTTATGCTATATATCCCCGATATATCTCAATCAATTTCTGAAATTTTCATTTTTTTCCTTAAATATATTTTTCTGCAAGCCATATCTTCCAAATAAAAAAATTATTTTTAAAATTGATTCATAAATCACGAAGTTATTCAACAATTTATAAGAGAAGCACAGAAAAAATATAGATAACGGTAAATAAAAAACCGTATGTCCGTCCGATCTTCATAAAAATTAAATGGGACGCACCTGCAAGCAAACCCAAACAAAAAAAGAATTTTTAAAATTGGTTCAGAAATGGTTATCGTGGAACAAACATAAAAAAAGCAACATATCATTCGAATTGATAACCTCCTCCTTTTTGAAGTCGGTTAAAAATAATAATAAATAGAACCTACTATTGTTAGAAATGCTAATAAAATCTATTGCAGTATTTATTTTTAAAATGTTTTTTAAAATTATCAAATCTGACAGCAAAAAAGAATAAATTTTTCTGTAGTAACAGCAAAATCTCCAGTGAATTTTACTATTTTTTTCAGTGTAAACATTTTTTTGAGTGTAAAAATTTTTTTGAGTGTAACATTAAAAAAATTCCATTATCACAAAAAATAATTATAATTATTATTAAGTTCCAAATATTAAATTTTTTAATATGTAAATAAAAAAATAAAACCATATTTCACTCCAAAAGTTAAAAAAAATCAAAAGTTCAACTTTGACCTAGAAGTCCTTAAAAAGTCATCAATCAATTTTAATGTAATTAAAACTGAGCCAAGCTGAACTAAATATCTATCCATTAAAAAAAAATTACTTCAATATTTTGATCGGTTCAAAAGTTACAGAATTTTGGCCAATGAAAAACGATTTTCAGCCACTGTGCGTCGTAGCAAATGGTTTCAACAGGCAAAACCAATTGAAGAGGGTGATATCGTGCTTATAGTTGATGAGAACTGTGAGAGGAATTTGTGGCTTAAAGGAAGAGTAATCGAGGTTACAAAGGCTAAGGATGGTCAGGTGCGAAGAGCTAAAGTTAAAACTAAAAATGGTTTGATGGAACGACCTGCTGTAAAACTGGCTGTACTTGATGTCGGCAATGAATCGAAGTAAGAGCCAAGTCGCTGCATCTTACTGGGGGGAGAATTGTTACCGACAGCTAAAGGGTTAATATAGAATTTAGCCCTTATTACTTTTTTGATTTTGTTCTTCATATGTATAACTATGTAAATATTATTAACCGGCAACATTTGTACTAAAATATGTTTCATTTAATTTTATACCATTCTCCATTTTGCATTTAAAGTTTATTTAAAGAAGCAGTGTGCTTTACAAAAATTGTTACGCAAAGTTAAGAAACTAAGGTATTTAATTTGTGAATTATTGAATTAAATTAAATAATAATAATAAAAAAAAAACGTTCGCTTGCAGAATTTTAAAGCAACGAAAAGTTAGCTATTAAAGCTTGGTTTTTTTATTCAACACTGTTTTTATAATGTAATTTAAGCAAGCGAATTGCATTCTGATCCATGGGTTGGATCAATGGGGTTACATTAGGGGGCATATAATGCGCCCAAATTTTCCCACTATGAGTTTGTTTTACCAATTCCTCTGCAGGAGGATGAGAGGGTGCATTATCCAAAAGGAGAATAGCATTTAGAGGGAAATTGTTTTGTGCTAGAAACTCTTCTACCTAAAATTTAAAATAAAATAAGACTAAGTTATAAAAATGTATGTATGAACTTACCTGGGGTACAAAATTGTTAAAAAAACCATGTTTTGAATAGTGTACATGTCATCCAAGCATTTTTCGAGTGGGTATAATCCACACGCAACGTTTTATTCCGAAATGCACGAGGATTTCGTGATTTTCCAATTAGCAAAGGTTTAATTTTTTCGAACCACTGGCATTACTACAAACCAAGACTATGATTCGTTCCTTTGATATTTTTCGGCCCGGCGCACTCCTTTCTCCGGAATGAACATATGTTTTGTCAGGTTTCATCCGCATTGAAAATTGCGTCTTTCGGCAAGTTATTTTCTAGAATAATTTGGTTTAATTTTCTTTTAAATGGCTCCACTTCTTGTGCATCTGACGAAAGTTTATCTCCACTTTGTTTTAAAAGCCGAATGCCATACCTATTTTTAAATCTGGTCAACCACCCGTGGCTGGCATTGAAATTGCCACCATATAATTTTTTATGAATTTCCTTGGCTTTGAATTGTAAAATTGCACCAGTTATGGGATTATAATTTATTTTTTAAGCAGAGTATTTTTCTTGTACTCATTTTGATGTTTACGTAAGAATATTCCTTTCTTTCACATAACTAATCATCATTTTTTAAAAAACAAACAAAAACATCAAAAGAAATAAAAAAAAAACACCGCTTAAAACAACGGTAAATTTTTTTACAACATAGTTTTTTATTGGTAATTTTGTGAAATGTTCATTCAAATAATTTTATTAGTATTTGTTCGCTAAACTGAGTACAAAAAATAATTTTTGTTCGTTATATAAGGAACTCAATAGAAAAAATTGGTCTGTTCGTTAAACGCGATTTTCGTTCGAATGTTCGTTAAACCGGAAAACTACTGTATATATATTCTGGATCCTTATAGATAGCGGAGTCGATTAAGCCATGTCCGTCGGTCTGTCTGTCTGGATGTTGAAATCAGTTTTTTGAAGTCCCAAGATATATTCGGGATCCAAATCTTCAATAATTCTGTCAGAAGTGCTTTCGAGAAGTTTGCTATTTAAAATCAGCAAAATCGGTTTAGGTCAACCAGAGTTATGAACCAATAAGTGAGACCACTTCCATAAAAATTTGATATTTTTCGTCCATTTTATTGCCATATTTTGAAAACTATTGCAGATAATACCATGAAATTTTGTATACGTTATTTGTACTATAAAAGAAGAAAGTGTGCGGAAAATAGTAAGAATCGGTGCATGATTTCTCATAGCCCCCGTACAAATATATATATTCCCGAAATATGGCTTAATAATAAATAAATGCCTATAAAATTGGAATATCAAGACAAAATTCAGCAAAAATAAGTTTTGTGCAAAAAGAAATCGGAAAACGAAATTTTTTTTAGTTCGGCCCATGTTTGACCATAGACCCCATGTAAAGTCCACTTCCAAAATTCACTTAAATACGTATAAAACAGATATAAATAATGTTAAACGGCTAAAATTTGACAGAAATACCCTTTATAGGCAAATAAATTATTGTATCAAATTTTATAGTAGTCGGCCCAGAATTGGTCATAGCCCCCATACAAAAATCTTCCCGAAATATTGCTCAATTATACATAAATGCCTATAAAATTGGAATATCAAAACAAAATTCAGCAAAAATAAGTTCAAAAAGAAATCGGAAAACGAAATTTTTTTTAGTTCGGCCCATGTTTGACCATAAACCCCATATAAAGTCCATTTTCAAAATTCATTTAAATACGTATAAAACAGATATAAATAATGTTAAACGGCACAAATACTCTTTATAGGCAAATAAATTGTTGTACTAAATTTTATGGTGGTCGGCCCAGAACTGGTCATAGCTCCCATACAAGGATCACATCTGAAAAAGACATTTTTCCCTATATATATTGTATAAATATCGTTACCGACTCAAAACTTTGTACAGATCATTTACATATATACAAAAATCATCCCACAAAATTTTGTATAAAGCCCTCTTCAGAAAATCACTTTAATACTCATAAATCTATTATAAATAAGGGTACCAATCCAAAATTTTACACGGATCATTTACATACATGCCTATATCTAACTGCTGGATTTTGAGAATATCGGTCCATATTTGACTATATCCCCCACATAAGACCCACTACCGAAATCCACGTTAATACTAATAGATATCTTAAATATACCGTTTTTATGTTGAAATTCTACGTGCATTATCCTCATATGTATGAAAATAACTGTTTAAGAAGATCGGCCTATAATTTGTCATAGCTGCCATATAGAACCATTTCCAAAAAACAAATAAATTCGGGTCAAAAAATATTCTTTTCGGATTTAACCCATATTCGGTCCACAAATTATAATCATGATGTATATCGTTGGAAAGGTATTTTTAATACCTTTTATTTAATGTATTACAAATTATCAGATAACCAGTATTTCCCGGGATATAGGCCTATATATTTTCAGCTTTAAGGGCCCGCCCCCTCGAAAAGAGGCGTGACCGCCAACAAATTTTTTTTGCTGGTATCTCCTCTAAAAGCCCTATTTGATTTTTTTTTTTTTTTTTTTTTTAGCAAAATCACTAAAACTGAATTGTACCCCTTTTTATACCCTTCACCATCGTGAGAAGGGTATATATAAGTTTGTCATTCCGTGTGTAATTTCCACAAAAAAATTTTCCGACCCTATAAAGTATATATATTCTGGATCCTTATAGATAACGAAGTCGATTAAGCCATGTCCGTCTGTCTGTCTGTCTGTCTGTCTGTTGAAATCAGTTTTTTGAAGTCCCCAGATATACTCGGGATCCAAACCTTCAATAATTCTGTCAGAAGTGCTTTCGAGAAGTTTGCTATTTAAAATCAGCAACATCGGTTTAGGTTAACCAGAGTTATGAACCTATATGTCAGACCACCTCCATAAAAATTTGATACTATTGTAGATAATACCATGAAATTTTGTATACGTTGTTTGTACTATAAAAGAAGAAAGTGTGCAGAAAATAGTAAGAATCGGTCCATGATTTCTTATAGCCCCCATACAAATATATATATTCCCGAAATATAGCTTAATGATAAATAAATGCCTATAAAATTGGAATATCAAGACAAAATTCAGCAAAAATAAGTTTTATACAAAAAGAAATCTCAAAACGAAATTTTTTTTTTAATTCGGTCCATGTTTGACCATAGACCCCATATAAAGTCCACTTCCAAAATTCACTTCAATACGTATAAAAGAGATATAAATAATGTTAAACGGCTAAAATTTGACATAAATACTCTTTATAGGCAAATAAATTGTTGTACTAAATTTTATGGTAGTCGGCCCAGAATTGGTCATAGCCCCCATACACTTCAATACGTATAAAAGAGATATAAATAATGTTAAACGGCTAAAATTTGACATAAACACTCTTTATAGGCAAATAAATTGCTGTACTAAATTTTATGGTGGACCACATCTGAAAAAGAGATTTTTCCCTATATATATTGTACAAATATCGGTACCGACTCAAAACTTTGCACAGATCATTTTAATATATACAAAAATCATCCCACAAAATTTTGTGAATTTCGGTCTATTTTTAACCGTATGCCCCATATAAAGCCCTCTTCCGAAAATCACTTTAATACCCATAAATCGCTTATAAATAAGGGTACCAATCCAAAATTTTACACGGATCATTTACATACATGCCTAAATCTAACTGCTCGATTTTGAGAATATCGGTCCATATTTGACTATATCCCCCACATAAGGTCCACTCTCGAAATCCACGTTAATACTAATATATATCGTCTATATACCGTTATTATGTTGAAATTCGACGTGAAATATCCTCATATGCATGAAAATAACTGTTCCAAAATTTAAGAAGATCGGCCCATAATTTGTCATACCTGCCATATAGAACCATTTCCAAAAAACAAATAAATTCGGGTCAAAAAATATTCTCTCGGATTTAACCCATATTCGGTCCATATTTTATAATCATGATATATATCGTTGGAAAGGTATTTTTAATACCTTTTATTTAATGTATTACAAATTATCAGACACCCAGTAGTTCCCGAGATATAGGCCTATGTATTTTCAATTTTAAGGGCCCACCCCCTCGAAAATAGGCGTGACCGGCAACAAATTTTTTTTTTTGCTGGTATCTCCTCTAAAAGCCCTATTTGATTTTGTTTTTTTTTTTTTTTTTTGAGCAAAATCACTAAAACCGAATTGTACCCCTTTTTATACTCTGTTTGTTAAATTACACTGTAGATTATTATGAACATCAGACAAACTCTGTAAATTATGGTAAGAATTGGTAATTAAATCAATTAAAAATGGTGAAAATTACACAAAATTTCCAAATATTTAACATAAATTATGTTGGTCGTAAAATTGTCTTTCAAACAATATATCAAATACTAATAAAATTTGCACTAAGACTGAATAGAAAACACAGAATTAGGATATTCTAGTCTAGTGTAGTTTCTGTATTTCTTATTACGCTTAGGTGAAGGGTATTTCAGATTCGGCACAGCCGAATATAGCACTCTTACTTGTTTATACTCTGTTTGTTAAGTTACACTCAAGATTATTATGAACATCAGACAAACTCTATAAATTATGGTAAGAATTGGTAATTAAATCGATTAAAAATAGTGAAAATTAGACAAAACTTCAAAATATTTAACATAAATTATGGTGGTCGTAAAATTGTCTTTCAAACAATATATCAAATACTAATTGAGAATGTAATCGTTACCTTCGGTAACATTTATCACAACCATGTTGTATTTATTACTTTGACACATGCTATTGCAGCCTGTAACTTACACACTGACTAACAAACTGTTCGCTGTATCAGATATAACTTCTACAAATTAGACATTAAACAAAGTGTTTAATTAATAAAAACTGTCTGTTAAATAATAAACCAAATGTCTATTATTTACTTGGTGCCGAAACCCGCTGTCTAAAAAAATAAAAAAAATTTAAACAAAAATTCAGTACGAATATACCCACATAAAAGGCAGCTCATTTACGTGTGTATGTAAGCGCGGGGGATTCGTCTAAAATGGCGGACTCTTATAATTTTTTACGACCACCAAAACCGTTAATAGTGGAACATGATAAAGACATGGCCAAAGAGTGGAAATTATGGAGGCAACAATATGAGTATTTCGAAATAGAATCTGGACTGAAGAGCAAACCAGAAGACATGCAGCTCGCAACATTTATGACTGCCATCGGGTACTCCGCCATACAAATTTTCAACTCACTACCAGGAACGTCCAACGAAACACTAGCCCAAGTAAAACAAAAGTTTGAAAACTACTTTACACCCAAATTAAAAATATCCTTTGAGAGGTACAAATTCCATAAACTTTTTCAGAATGAAAGTGAAACAATAGATGAGTATGTAACTCGTCTGAGGCTTCAATCTCATAACTGCGACTTTAGTGTATTAAATGAAAGCCTTTTGCGTGATCAGCTAATTCTAGGAATAATAAGCGACACATTGCGTAAAAAAATCTTGTCTGAAGATATTACCCTGACCAAAGCAATACAAATTTGTCAATCAACCGAATTAGCGCAGAAGCAAACGGCCGAAATACACAATGAAAATGAAAAAATCATTAACGCAGTACAACAAGCTAGCAAAACAGCAAAAATTAAAAAACTTTCGATTGAGTGCGGGAAAAATCACGGAATAAGAAACTGCTCAGCATTTAGACATAGTTGTAAAAAAGGTAATCACTACGAAAGTATGTGTAGAAAAAATTTCAACAAAAATAATAAAAGTAGAGCCGTTGACTGTTGCGAAAATATTAACTCCAGTGATACCTCGAGCAATGAGAGCGATCCAGAATTGTTTATTGGATGTGTTTCCTACAATAAAAGCCTAAACTATGATAAATATACAGAAAAACTAATAATAGATAAACGAATGTATGAAGTCAAGCTAGACACTGGAGCTCAATGCAACGTCTTACCAAAAAAAATTATTGACAAAATTGAAAATAAAATATCAACATCTTTACACCCTTGCAAGGTCAAACATTTGGTTTCATTTGGTAATTCGAAATTAGACGTGTTAGGAGAAGTATTCCTGAAATGCAAGGTAGGAAAAAGAAGTTGTAAAATTAATTTCAAAATAGTAAATGAAAACGTCAAGCCAATCTTGGGAGCGAATGCTTGTGAAAAACTAAAATTGATTAAAAGAATACAACAAGTACAGGTGAATGATGACTTGTTCAGTGGCCTCGGTTGCATAAAGAATTTTGTGTATGATATTGATTTGGTAGATAACCCAAAGTTTGATATAGTTCCACCAAGACGGGTCGCTTTCAAAATTAGAGATGAAATGAAAGCCGAAATTGACAAAATGGTTAAAATGGAGGTAATTGAACCCACCAATGAACCTACGCCAGCAGTCTCTCCCATGGTGGTAGTAAGAAAAAACAATAAAATTAGAATTTGCATGGACCCTACCAGTGTAAATAGGAATATCAAGCGCCGCCATTTTCCAATGAATACGCTCGAAGAAATTTCAACTCAGTTAAAAGGTGCCAAATTTTTTACAATCTTGAACTGTGAGAGAGGATTTTGGCAAATTCCTGTATCAAATCGTACCAAACAAATATTGACTTTCTCTACACCATGGGGAAGATATTCGTGCAAGAGACCATACCATTCATATATCATCCGCGCCAGAAATTTTTCAGAGCCTGATGCAACAATTATTTTCCCACTTACCAAATGTTAAAGTAGCGATTGATGACATTCTAATACATTCCAACACTATTGAAGAACTTCGACGCACTACAACGGAAGTAATTAAAGTCATCGAAAAAAGTGGCATAAAGCTGAACAAAGAAAAGTGCGAATTTGAGCGAAAGCAAGTAAAACTTTTAGGGTACATTCTTAGTGAAAGAGGCTTACAGGCAGATCCCGACAAAATCGATGCTGTAAAGAGGCTTCAAGCACCAAGATATCGTAAAGAACTCCAGTGAGTACTAGGTAAATTCACTTATCTTAGTAAATTTATTAAAAATTTTTCGCATATTACAGCACCATTAAGATTTTTATTGGAAAAATCAAAACCCTTTAAGTGGGAAGAGCCCCAACAGAAATCGTTTAATGAATTAAAAGAATTAATCAACAAGCCTCCAGTACTTAAACTTTATGATGTTAAAAAAGATGTTAAGCTTCAAGTAGATGCCAGTTCATATGCTATGGAAGCAGTATTTCTTCAAGAAAATCACCCAGTAGCATACGCTTCAAAGGCCTTAACAAACTGTCAATCTCGATATTCGCAGTTGAAAAAGGAGGCATTAGCAGTTAAATTTGGATGTGAAAAATTTCACCAATATGTCTGGGGTAAACAGTTAACAGTGGAGACTGATCATAAACCACTGGAGTCGATTTTCAAAAAGCCACTACACGCCTCTCCTGTGCGTTTACGAAGAATACGTCTAAGTATGCTCACTTATAATCCCAACGTCATATACAAACCAGGGGTAAACATGTATTTGGCAGACCCTCTTAGTCGCGACTGTCATAATAGCCAAAATAGAGAAGCAGAAGAAACGTTAGAAGTTCAAATGGTATTGTCTATGTCTAACAAAGAATATGAAAACTTAAAACAAAGTACAAAAAATGATAGTTCTTGTCAATCTCTCATAAAATATATAAGACTTGGTTGGCCAAAATCAAAAGAAAACTTGCCTAGTGATATAAAGCCATATTGGCATTTTCGTGAAGAACTTTCGGTGAATGAAGACGGTATAATTTTTAAGTCATCTAAGGTATTAGTACCTCAAAGTTTGAGGTCGAAATATTTAAAACACATCCATCAAGGTCACTTTAGCTACTCAAAATGCGTTAGTATGGCAAGAGAGTCAGTCTTTTGGCCGCAAATGAGCAAGGACATTTTTGATTACGTAAAGAAGTGCGCATCCTGCCAAGTTCATCAACGTAAGAACACTAAACTAACTATTGGCGAAAAAGAAATCCCTAACTACTTATTTGACATTGGTGCCACGGATTTGTTTCACTTCAACAACAAAAATTACATAGTTTTTATCGATAGCTATTCCGGATACCTAAAATTCCAAAAACTTCAAGAAACTACAACGAAAAATGTAATAGCATTCCTAAAGGAAATTTTTTCAACGTTCGGGCAGCCGCTTACCCTTGAAACTGATAATGGCCCACAGTTCTCAAGTGCTGAATTCAGAACAATTTCAACAACATGACAATTTAACAACAGAACCAGTTCACCAGCGGCAATGGCTTAGCCGAAAGAGCTGTTCAAATCGCAAAAAATATTTTAAAGAAGTCACAATACGATAATAGTGACCATTACTTGGGATTGTTAAACTATATTAATACCCCTAGAGGAAATTTAGGTGACCCATCACAACGACTCTTTGGTCATGTAGTTCGGGGAATGTTGCCCACCACCGAGGAACAGCTGATGCCAAACAAGAATACGAACATAAATAACTTGTTTAAAGCGGAAAGAGAGAAACAAGCTACTTACGCTAACCGTGGAGCCAAAGAAGCACCTCAAATGCTTAGTACTGGTGAAACAGTCCTTACACGGGTTAACAATCAGGAATATTGGGAGCCAGCAGTTATCAAAAATAAAATACATCCTAGATCATATATAGTAGAAAATGAAAATGGTAAGCTGTGTCGCAGAAACATCGTAAACATTAGACCAACTAATGCGAAAATTCCATCGTTTCCCGAGTCAGTTCCAGAAAATATACAAACTCAAGACGAATTGACAGATTCTAACCATCGTCAATCTGCTCCTACCAATTTAGAATCTGTTGTAAAACCCAGTTCTTCTTCACCAAACCTACAACTTTCCATGGAAGCCAGTGATATTGAGTCATCATCAACCCGTCCGTCAGATTCTAATATAGACAGTGAACGAATAATACCACCTGTTCTTCGTCGATATTCTAAAGTTAAAAATCACCCTAATCGTTTTAACTGCTGCTAATCATTTCTTGGAGAAGAAGGATGAGAAGGTAATCGTTACCTTCGGTTACCTACTAAAATTTATCACAACCATGTTGTATTTATTACTTTGACACATGCTATTGCAGCTTGTAACTTACACACTGACTAACAAACTGTTCGCTGTATCAGATATAACTTCTACAAATTAAACATTAAACAAAGTGATTAATTAATAAAAACTGTAATTAATAAAAACTGTTTGTTAAATAATAAACCAAATGTCTATTATTTACACTAATAAAAAAAATTTCCACTAAGACTGAATAGAAAACACAGAATTAGGATATATGTATTATACCTATAACCAGTGTAGTTTTTGTATTTCCTATTAGGTTTAGGTGGAGGGTATTTAAGATTCGGCACAGCCGAATATAGCACTCTTACTTGTTTAACTAAATTTTGTTCAAATAAAGTAATTTTACTAAAATATAATTTTTACTAAAAAATTATGTCTCTTTGAAGGCTATTCGTCCATATGAATAAACCGCCAGTTTATTTGAATAAAATTTTTGTTTATTTGACTATTTTTTTCGTTGAAGGTTTACTACATTTTTTCATTAATATTACCTACGATATTTTTTTCTGTGTATTTAGAGAGAAACAAAACTAGAAAATTATGAAAATAATCACTCAATTATTACATACATTATTTAAATACCATAATTAAATCCAAATTTACTTCGCATTTTAACGAGCCATTTTAACCAAAATCCTATAGAAAACTTGTTTTCATATATACGTGCCAAAGGTGGACACTGCAAAAATCCATCGGTTCATGAATTTAATTTGGCAGTAGCTAAGTTATTATCTTTAAAAATGACTCAGTTTAGCACCTCATCAAATTGTGCAAACGACGATGTAATGTTTTTACCTATTGAGTTTCAAACAATTTTAGAATCAAGTCGATATTTTGTTGGTTCAGAAATATTTGTTCATGCAAAAAATTATACAAAAGATTCTGACTTTGGAAGTTTGTGCGCTCCATCTGAAAAGTTTTCGAAAAAAATATTTTTAAAAAATAAAGCATGAACAAAATATAAAAAAATTTGTTATTGAGCAATGCGTAAGTTGCGCCAAAAATACAATTTATTCCTTTTGGTTTGATGAGAATAACTAATGTTATAAACACAGAAAGGTGATTCTTAATTTAATAGTTTTTATTTTACTACGCAAGCATTACACATGGAAAACATACAAATACAAATTATCAAGTACATAATATGTATAGAAATAGTTAAAATTTTGAAACACTGATAAATAAATTGTAACGATTTTTTTTTTATTTATTATTGAATTTTATGTTTCAACAACTTATTTTGTTTATTTTGGAAATTCTTATTTGAACAATATACGGAATATGTTAATGAGAATTCATTCCCTAGTTCAAACATGATAGAGCATTTTTTTCTCATCTACATTCTCTCATTTGTACAAAATAAAATGTTCAATTACTTACATACGTACATACGTTTATGCATTTTGTATGTTAGGTTGAATCAAAATACACAATCTACATATTTTCGTTTTTATTACCATATATGGTCAGATATTTTTGTTTCTTTTGATATTTTTTTTTGCAAAGAAAATACTGGTTTTGTAACTAAGCCTTTCATAGGAATGTAATTTTTATCCAGATCATTATCTTTGAAAGTGTGGTTCGATAAACAAGTGAGAAATGTTGGTAAAGACAAATTTAATTTAGAAAATATTTAAGTCAAAACAAAAAGTTTTACATAACTATTTTAATATTTTTGGAACAGAGATTCTCACTTAAAACTATATCCAGTTTAAGAATTTGGAAATAACCATAATTACATTTGTTGATTTGTTGTAGAAATAAAAATTTATCATTTGAGAGGGTCCACATGGTCCGGAACATAAGTATAAGTACCACTTTATATTCCCTTAGAGAACTGTGTTTTCCTTCATGGTGGGACAAATCCACGCCAATTGGCCAAATATTGAATTCTGATGATTACTTTGTGTGGAACAAAACCACACCTACATACAGATTACATAACCTTCCCTTGTCACCAACCAGCCAAATATTACACACGTGGAAAATAAGTATCATAAACCGGCCTTATCACTAATTACTCTAATTTTAAATTCTAGTATATTGTTCATTGATAGAATACTATTTCAACTATTTTGCATACTAAAATATCGAATTTTATGAAAGATCTTGAATTCTGAACATAACTATTAAACCTATATAATTAACTCCAACCTATTATACTACTAAAATCCATATAATATATGAATTAATTTAAAATTTGATTCAATTTGTTTATACCTAACAATTCACACAAATAATTTCAAATAATTTGCTTTAAATCATTAATTCAATAAATTAACTAGGATAAAAATATAATAATTAAAAAAATTCGTTTTTCCTATATTAACCTACTTATAACTTAAATACATATATTCTACACTAATAAACTGACATTTTGCTAAGTGTATAAAATTAATATCTTGTCTCAGACTATAATGTTTTGAATCAAAAATATCTTTTATTTAGAAGAAAAAAAAACAAACAAACAAAAATTTAAAAGAGATACAACAACAATTCATCGGTTATTGTCTTCAATATTGTGGGTCCATTGATGGAACGACGAAACCATAACAATTGTAAGTAGACATAAGAACAAAACTATATAAGAGAAATATAAAAACAAACAAAAAAATGTATTAAAAATCAAAACATTATTTCTCAGGCTCTTAAAGTCAGACCAAAGACTATAAATATATAAAGATGTTGCACTGCCATACATTGTTTTGCCACTGCTAAATTATTTTGCGAAAATCCCCTTGTGCAGAGATGCCAACTTTTAAGACTCAAAACGCATAAACATTTTTGAAAAAAGGACTTTTAAGACTCAAAACGCATAAACATTTTTGAAAAAAGGGCTCACTTCAGTCTCGTCTCATCGAACTGTTCGGACGTGTTTTTTTAGTGCGGCTGAATTTTCGGTGAAAAAATCGTAATAGGTGAAAAAGTGTAAAAAGTTGAAATTAAACAAAAAAGTGAAAAAATCGTAATAGGTAAAAATATATAAAAAAAAAAAAAAAAAAAAAAAAAAAAAACATTAAACATCACATAAAAACTGTATGAGTGTTCCTCTCAGATGTAATTCTGAGAAAGAGCTTAGCTCGACTAGAAAAACTAGATGGATCTCTGAGGAAGAATCCATAAAAAAATCTGTGGAGAATCTTCTCACTGCAAGAGCCGTGGAACGGCGTCGTTCCTGTTCGCCCAATATAGTAATTTCAATAGATGAAGGAACATCAACACCTTCTACATCAAATAGTGCAATCAAACCTAGAAAACAAGTAGGTATGGATAAATACGTCACAGTTCTTAAGCGACAGAGAAGCCCAACATCTGCTCAAGTATCATCAAATTCAAAAGCTCCTAAGACCGTGAGTAATGATCAAAATAGGTTTGCTCTCCTCCAGACGGATGAGCCAGAACTTCCTAAGAAGACGTTTAAGCCCCCACCAATTTATCTGAAAGAGCCCACTTCCAGTAAATTGGTACAAAGAATTGTTTCGGTAATAGGTGAAAATATGTTTAGCGTAACATCAATTAAACATGGAAATATCAGCGAAACCAAAATTCAAGTGAAAAAGGAAGATGATTTTCGAAAATTGTCCAACCAGTTGGAGAGGGAGGCTAGGGATTTCTACACCTATCAGCTCAAAAGCGCAAAAGGTCTCCAAGTCGTTCTAAAGGGTATAGATCAATGTGTTGACCCTGCGGAGATAAAGACCGGCTTAATGGACAAAGGGTTCAAAATTAAGAGTGTTGTGATTATTAGAAACCGTGAAAAGATTCCACAGCCTATGTTTAGGGTGGAATTGGAACCTGGAAATGTCATATTAAATAAAAACGAGTCCCATCCCATCTACAATCTGATTTACCTTCTGCATCGTAGAATCACCGTGGAAGAACCGCATAAGCGTCAGGGACCCGTCCAGTGTGTTAACTGTCAAGAATTTGGTCACACCAAGGCGTATTGTAAATTGCCGTCAGTTTGTGTTGCGTGTGGGGAGCTACATGCAACTGCTCAATGCGATAAGTCGAAAACTGACTCAAAAATCAAAAAATGCAGTAACTGCGGAGGTAATCATACCGCAAATTATAGAGGTTGTCCAATTTACACTCATTTGAAAGGCATAAGAACCAACAAGACGTCAGTATTACCTGATCGTCCTCAACAGCCTAATTTTGCTTCGAGTAACAATTTCCCTCAATTGTTACGGTCCACTAGTCATGTAAACGTGCCTAGTTCTAGACAAGTTTCTTACGCAAACGTGGTTAAATCTAATATGCCAGGTTTGGAGCAGGAACCTAAATCACAATATTTCGAGCCTAATATTAACTCTCTAGAGACTACATTGCAGACACTTGTCCAAACCATGAACACTTTTACGACCACTATGACATCCATGATGCAGGAAATGCTGAAAATGCAATCCACTATCTTACAAGCCATTTTAAAGAAATGATTTGTTTAAAAATTTGTTTTTGGAATGCAAACGGCCTCCGCCAACATAAAAACGAACTGGAACACTTCCTGATGGATAAGCAGATTGATGTCATGATGATTTCTGAAACTCACTTGACGGCGACAGCGTACTTCAAAATTAATGGCTACGTGTTATATGATACTAAAGATCCACGCGGAAGAGCATGTGGAGGTTCGGCAATTCTTATAAAGAACAGAATAAAACATTATTTAATGAACAACATATGTGAGGATTACCTACAAGCAACAAACATTTGCATTGAATTCAGTCAATACAATTTTGTTTTATCATCAATTTATTCGCCACCTCGATTTTCAATAAAAGAACACCAATACTACAGCTTCTTCAATTCCCTTGGAGCTAGATTTTTAGTTGCTGGTGACTTTAACGCCAAACACACTTTTTGGGGTTCACGTCTGGTGACCCCGAAGGGTCGTGAACTCTTCAACACCATTGCCAAAATGGGATTAGATGTACTCTCAAGCGGTCATCCCACCTACTGGCCGAAGGACCGACGGAAGATTCCCGATGTTATTGACTTCGGAGTAGTGAAAAATATCCCTGTAGAACCGATACAAGTGGAGCCTTCATTAGACTTGTCTTCAGATCACTCTCCTTCTATTATTTCAATGCGTTTCCTTCAAGGGAATGGCTCTCCATTTCGGGACATATCTAAAACCAGAGTAAGTTGGATAAAGTATAAAAAGTATTTAAGTTCCCACTGCACGGAAAATGTAGTGTTGAGAACTACCGAGGATATTGATGGGTCGATTGGCAAGTTTACTGAGGACATACGAAGAGCTGTACATCACGCCTCCACATACGACGTTGAGTGCAGAAGTGGGACAAATAGAACTTATTTCGCTGAACTCGATCATCTCCTGTCAGAAAAAAGAAGAGTTAGAAGAGAGTGGCAAATTCACAGGTCTCCTGAACTGAAAGCTAGGCTACGGGTATGCAGAGATATACTAAGAAATTTCTTAGAAACCCAAAGAATGGCTTCACTTAAATCTTACTTGGAGGGTCTTGATAGTACCCCACAATCTGACTATTCGTTATGGAAGGCGGCACGAGGTTTAAAAAGACCAGTTAGAGGAAAGCCTCCTCTGCGAAATCCGACTGGTGACTGGGCTAGAAATGATTCCGAGAAGGGGATTTTATTTGTTAACCATTTGAGAAATGTGTTTACTATAAACAACTCAAATAATGCATCTGATTTGCCTCCACTCGTTATTAGACCTCCTGTACCTCTAAGACTTAGCTTTAATGATGTTCAAAGCTCTATTGGTACTCTGAATCTTAAAAAAGCTCCAGGTATGGATAATATCAGCAACAATGCTTGTGGAGTTACCTCGTGTAGCTAAAAGAATTATCCTATTTATTTTCAATGCTATTTTACGCCTAGAATACTATCCTGCAGATTGGAAGGTATCTATGATTACCATGATTCCTAAGCCAGGGAAGGACCCCACTAAAGTAGAGTCATATAGGCCAATTAGTCTACTGCCGACAATTTCAAAACTGTTTGAAAAATTGTTATTGGCTAAGTTGATTCCAATTCTGAACGACACTCAATGTATCCCAAATCACCAATTCGGGTTCAGAGCTAAACACAGTACCATCGAACAAACACACAGATTGGTAAATGTGATAAGACAGTCGTTTGAAGAGAAAAAATACTGCTCCGCCCTTTTCATTGATGTGTCGCAAGCGTTCGACAAAGTCTGGCATGAAGGTTTAATGCATAAAATTAAATTAACTCTGCCTGCTAACACCCACAAACTTATGAAAAGTTATTTATATGGGCGCAAATTTACAATCAAAGAAGGCGATTTTTTAAGCCCCGCTCAGCCTATTGAAGCAGGAGTACCCCAGGGTAGCATACTGGGTCCAACTTTATATTTGATTTATGCATCCGATATGCCGTTAGACCCCATAATACATACTTCAACTTTTGCAGACGATACAGCCTTTATTAGCGTTCATAAGGACCATCAAATAGCATCACAGAACTTGCAGAAATATGTTTATAAACTAGAGAATTGGCTTGAGCTTTGGAAAATCAGGGTTAACGAACAGAAATATATTCATATAACTTTCACATTGCGAAAAGATACATGCTCGTTCATCAGAATAAATAATCAAATTATCCCGCAACACAATGAAGTCAAATACTTCGCAATCCACCTCGATCGTCGTTTAACTTGGAAGTCTCATATCGACGCAAAACTTACCCAGATGAGATTAAAAGCAGTGCAAATTAATTGGTTAATCGGCAGAAATTCTACATTAAAGTTGGATTGCAAACTTTTGTTGTACAATGCAATTCTAAAGCCAATCTGGTGTTATGGAATTCAATTATGGGGTACTGCCTCAGCATCCAACATTGAAAAAATTCAAAGGGGTCAAAATAAGATTCTACGTACAATTACTGCAGCTCCATGGTATGTTAAAAATTCTCGAATCCACAAAGATCTAGGCATTCCTTTGGTGAAAGTCGAATTTACAAAACACGCCTCAAAATATGTCAGCAAACTTGAACACCATCCAAACCCACTTGCACGAGACATCCTTAACTTTACTGGCCATGTTCGGTTGAGAAGGAGGGATACCCTTGCTTTAACTCAAGCGCAAAACAGATGACTGGATCAGTGGATATAAATTTTTTTTTAGTATCATAATATTTTGTCTAGCACTGGCTGGACTTATTATTTTCTTTTAGTATTAAGATGCGAAAACTTATTGTCATTTCATTTCTGGGTGGTCTTTCAGAGTGCTATCTTCAAGCAACAAACATCTGTATTGAGAACTTTTGTCAAAACCTCGTGATTTCGTCAGTTTACTGTCCGCCCAGATTTTCAATAACAAAAGATCAGTATAGAGATTTTTACAAATCACTAGGTAGCCGTTTCATAGCGGCTGGCGACTACAATGCTAAGCATACATTCTGGGGCTCACGACTCGTTAGCCCTAAAGGTCGTATCTTGTACGACTCCCTGTCTGAAATGGGACTGAATGTGATTTCAACTGGTCAACCAACTTATTGGCCAACTGACCAGCAAAAAATTCCTGACGTTATCGATTTCGGCGTGGCGAAAGGGGTATCCCCGGAACTCATTGAAGTCGAGGCTTCACTGGATCTTTCTTCAGATCACTCACCCACTGTAATCACCATCAGAAGTCCTCAGCAAATCGTAACTGATGCCTTACTTCTTGTCAAACGTCTGAATTGGTTAAAATACAAAAAATACATCAGCACTCACTGCACAGAGAAACTCCCGTTAAAAACTGCTGAAGACATCGATGCCTGTATAAAAAGTCTTAATGAACATGTCGAGAAAGCCGCAGAACATGCTTCTTCCACTTACCGCCCGAATAGGTACAACAGAGTTTTTTCTGCAGATGTTGAGCAACTATTGTCTGAAAAAAGGAGAGTCCGAAGAGAGTGGCAACAATACAGATCGCCCCAACTTAAAACTAGGTTGAGAGAATGTACCAAAAATCTTAGGATCTTGCTAGAAGCGCAAAAAGCAGAGTCTCTCAAACAACATCTGGAAGGTCTAGACGCAACTTCCCAGTCAAATTATTCATTATGGCGTGCAGTCCGAAATCTAAGAAAACCCGTAATCGCAAAACCTCCACTGCGTACTTTGAACGGATCTTGGGCACGAAATAACGAAGAAAAAGGCAACATTTTCGCAAGTCATTTAAAAAATGTATTCACTCCCAATATGGATACTGACATTAGCCAACTACCGCCTGTTGTTGCCAGACCACCTGTACAAATAAGATTTCAATATCTGGAGGTTGTTGAGGCTATTGATAATTTAAATGTTAAAAAAGCACCTGGGTTTGATAAAATCAGCAATAAAATGATTTTTGAGCTGCCTCGCATTGCAAAAAGATTAATCCTCTTTCTTTTTAATGCCATCTTACGGCTTGAGTACTACCCTCCGGTTTGGAAAATTGCACTAGTAAAAATGATTCCTAAGCCGGGAAAAGATCCTTGCAAAGTTGAGTCGTATAGGCCAATAAGTCTATTACCAACTATGTCCAAATTATTCGAGAAATTGCTTATAACCAAGCTGACTCCGATTTTGAATGAAAACAACTGCATTCCCAATCACCAGTTTGGCTTCAGACGTCAACACAGTACAATAGAACAAACACATAGATTGGTACAAGTCATAAGAAAAACCTTTGAGGAAAAGAGATACTGTTCGGCACTCTTTATTGACATCTCTCAAGCTTTCGACAAAGTATGGCATGAAGGCCTGATATCTAAATTAAAGCAGAACTTGCCGGTGAATCTTCAACACCTACTATGGAAATACTTAATCGACCGTCAGTTTATGATTAAAGAAGGTGATTATTTAAGCCGTCCTCAACCTATAGGTGCTGGCGTCCCTCAAGGTAGTATCTTAGGACCAATTCTATACTTGCTGTACACAGCAGACATGCCAACAAACAATGAAATTCACACGTCAACATTTGCTGATGATACGGCATTTTTCAGTACTCACAAAGATCCAAAAGATGCCTCGATTAAATTACAGCACCACGTAACGCAAGTGGAGAAATGGGCAAGACAATGGGGAATAAAAATAAATGAACAGAAATGCACCCACGTAACATTTACTCTACGTAGGGAATCATGTCCCCCTATTCGTATTAATGACTATATAGTGCCTCAAAACTCACACGTGAAATATCTTGGTATTCATCTGGACCGTCGCCTCACATGGAAACCACATATAGATGCTAAGCTGACTCAAATGAAACTGAAAGCAGCCCAAATTCATTGGCTCATCGGCAGAAACTCCGTCCTTCGGCTCGATTGTAAGCTTCTACTCTACAACTCAATCTTAAAGCCAATTTGGTGCTATGGTATCCAGTTATGGGGCACTGCCTCCAACTCCAATATTGAGAAAATTCAACGCCGTCAAAACAAAATTCTACGAATGATAACTACCGCTCCTTGGTATATTAAAAACAACAACATACACAACGATCTTGATGTTCCACTTGTCAAATGGGAAATAACTAAACACGTGGCCCTTTATTTGTGTAAGCTGGAAACTCATCCAAATCCCCTCGCTCGAGACATCTTACAACATCCCGGTCATAGCCGTTTGAGAAGGAGGGACACCACCGCTCTCAGATGAATAAATACAAGTTGCTCATTATATCCTATCGAATTTGAAAACTAGATTTTGTCTAGCATTGGCTGGACTTATCTTAATTAACTTTAGTTTTAAGATTTGAATACCTATTGTTAGTTCATTTAAAATGAAGATACAATAAAAAAGAATATGAAAAAAAAAAAAAAAAAAAAAAAAAAAAAAAAAGGCCTCAATTGAAAAAAATCCGCTTAAAGCCACATCCTGACAAATTTTTCGATAAAGTGCGAAAAGGGGCTAAATTATAAAATGTTTCTTTTAAAAATCAAAACACCAAACACATTTTTATAAAATAATTTATTAGAAACAAGTAAGAGTGCTATATTCGGCTGTGCCGAATCTTAAATACCCTTCACCTAAGCGTAATAAGAAATACAGAAACTACACTAGACTAGAATATCCTAATTCTGTGTTTTCTATTCAGTCTTAGTGCAAATTTTATTAGTATTTGATATATTGTTTGAAACACAATTTTACGACCAACATAATTTATGTTAAATATTTTGAAATGTTGTCTAATTTTTACCATTTTTAATTGATTTAATTACCAATTCTTAGCATAACTTACAGAGTCTGTCTGATGTTCATGTACATCTTCAGTGTAATTTAACAAACAGAGTATAAAAAACAAACAGAGTATAAAAAAGGGGTACAATTCGATTTTAGTGATGTTGCTCAAAAAAAAAAAAAAAAAAAAAAAAAAAAACAAAATGAAATAGGGATTTTAGAGGAGATACCAGCAAAAAAAAATTTGTTGGCGGTCACGCCTATTTTCGAAGGGGCGGGCCCGTAAAGTTGAAAATATATAGGCCTATATCTCGGGAACTACTGGGTGCTTGATAATTTGTAACACACTAAATAAAAGGTATTAAAAATACCTTTCCAACGATATACATCATGATTATAAAATATAGACCGAATATGCGTTAAATCCGAAAAAAATATTTTTTGACCCGAATTTATTTGTTTTTTGGAAATGGTTCTTATATGGCAGCTATGACAAATTATGGGCCGATCTTCTTAAATTTTGGAACAGTTATTTTCATGCATATGAGGATATTTCACGTAGAATTTCAACATAATAACGCTATATATACGATATATATTAGTATTAAAGTGGATTTCGAGAGTGGACCTTATGTGGGGGATATAGTCAAATATGGACCGATATTCTCAAAATCCAGCAGTTTGATTTAGGCATGCATGTAAATGATCCGTGTAAAATTTTGGGTTGGTACCCTTATTTATAAGCGATTTATGAGTATTAAAGTGATTTTCGGAAGAGGGCTTTATATGGGGCATACGGTTAAAAATAGACCGAAATTCACAAAATTTTGTGGAATGATTTTTGTATATATGTAAATGATCTGTGCAAAGTTTTGAGTCGGTAACGATATTTATACAATATATATAGGGAAAAATGTCTTTTTAAGATGTGGTCCTTGTATGGGAGCTATGACCAGTTCTGGGCCGACTACCATCAAATTTAGTACAACAATTTATTTGCCTATAAAGAGTATTTCTGTCAAATTTTAGCCGTTTAACATTATTTATATCTGTTTTATGCGTATTTAAATAAATCAATACGCATGGACCGAACTAAAAAAAATTTCGTTTTGCGATTTCTTTTTGCATAAAACTTATTTTTGCTGAATTTTGTCATGATATTCCAATTTTGTAGGCATTTATGTATAATTGAGCAATATTTCGGGAAGATTTTTGTATGGGGGCTATGACCAATTTTGGGCCGACCACCATAAAATTTAGTACAACAATTTATTTGTCTATAAAGAGTCTTTATGTAAAATTTTAGCCGTTTAGCATTATTCATATCTGTTTTATACGTATTTAAATGAATTTTGGAAGTGGACTTTATATGGGGTCTATGGTCAAACATGGACCGAACTAAAAAAAATTTCGTTTTGCGATTTCTTTTTGTGTAAAACTTATTTTAGCTGAATTTTGTCTTGATATCCCTATTTTATAGGCATTTATTTATCATTAAACCATATTTCGGGAATATATATATTTGTATGGGGGCTATGAGAAAGCATGGACCGATTCTTACTATTTTCCGCACATTTTCTTCTTTTGTCATACAAACAACGTATACAAAATTTCATAGTATTATCTCCAATATATTTCAAAATATTGCCATAAAATAGACGAAAAATATCAAATTTTTATAGAGGTGGTCTCACATATTGGTTCATAACTCTGGTTGACCTAAACCGATTTTGCTGATTTTAAATAGCAAACTTCTCGAAAGCACTTCTGACAGAATTATTGAAGGTTTGGATCCCGAGTATATCTGGGGACTTCAAAAAACTGATTTCAACAGACAGACAGACGGACATGGCTTAATCGACTTCGCTATCTATAAGGATCCAGAATATATATACTTTATAGGGTCGGAAAATTTTTTTGTGGAAATTACACACGGAATGACAAACTTATATATACCCTTCTCACGATGGTGAAGGGTATAAAAATTACTACCATGAGATACAATCACGGTGCGACAGTCCAAAAAACCTGGGACCGAATAACACCCAAATTTTTAGGCTGCATTTAATGTGTATTAAACTGTTATACGTATTTAATGACATTTTGTTTCTAATTTTATTTTTGAATAAATTCATGACACTAAAACTCCTCTCAACTTCTGAGTTTGAGGACGGATATGTCAATATGTGTTTGTTTAAGTTTAAGGAATGGGTTATTACCAATAGCACTATTTCGATATTATTAGATTAAAGGAAGAAAAAGTACAAAAAAAAAACTAAAATGTAGCCATATCGCGTTTTGAGTGACTAAAATCGGGCTAAATCTATCCCGAAAAGGGCTAAGTTGGCATCGCTGCCTTTGTGTATGACTAATGAGAGAATTTTACACACGTTTGGTATCAAGGTGAATTTATACTAGGTGACAGCATAGCGCCAGCTGATTATTTTTTGCTCTATTCATGGTGAAATTGAAAATGTCAAAAAGTTGTTTACAAATAGTCAAAGTTTATATAAAAACGTTACAAAATTATTTTGTATTTGAAAAATTGAATTTTTGTCGCCGTTTTATATGCGTTAAATAGTTTAAAATTCTATTATATTAAATTATATTAAATAGTGTGTTTGTTTTTGAGTTGTTTTGCTTAAAATGTAAGTTTTTTTTGTAAGATAAATATTAAGATTCCTCTTTAAAAGTGAATATTTTTTTGCTGTAGAAAAATGCGTTGTTGCATCTTATGCCGTAAAAAAGGAGTAGCTGGAAGTGGCCCCTTCTTTAAGGTTCCTCAAGACCCAAGAAAAAGAGAAGAGTGGAGCAAGTTATGCCAAAAGAATCTTACTCCAAGCAGGTTTATTTGCATTGACCACTTCTTCCCGACCGACATTGTATATATAAGGTACAACTTAAATAAAACTTATGTACCTTCTGCAGCATTTTTCAGCAACGATTTTGATAGTTTTGTATTCGCCGGCAACACACATGACTCTCCTATCGCACAACCTTCTTTCAGCTCAGTATTAGCTTTTACAAAAGTATTTTGACCAACAACACAAAATTCCAGACAGCAATTATCCTCCACTGTCGCATTGTCCAACAAAAATGCATTAACAATACGACAATTTTGTCCCAACACAGAACAGGTCAACGTTGAACCGGCGCCGACTACACTATTTTTGGCTTTTGTAGATATTTTTTTTGTGGAAGATATATGCATATATTTATTTTCACCATGGATACGACTGTCTATAATTTCCTCATTAATCAAAATACCCCGAAAAAAATCATAATGAGTTTCGAAATTTTTAAAGAAAATAAAATTTTTCTGTTTTTTTATCAATGTTTGTGTTTGTTTTCTTTATTTTATGCCAGATGTTTTTGACAGTAACGAAAGTTTTTACACAAAGTTGTTCTTGCCTTGTTGTAATTGTTGTAGCAATGCTGTCATCTAGTATTTAATTTCACCATGTTTGGTATGCTCTTTTCAAAACATTCATTCAGTCGTCGTTGAGCAAGCGATGAGAACGCATGCGGATAGTTATCGTCATTTTTTTCCAGAAATTTATTAAGCATTATTGTTGCTTCTTGTTGGACAAAGCATAGCAAACACACGCGATTCAATTACAATTGAGCACAAAAATAAAAAACTGTTTTAGATGGACTTATTTTTGTTTTTTCTAAAAATAACTGTTTTAAAATTGTTTGTTCATATTGATAATTGTTATTTATGATTCCTGATATTTTTTCTAGCTAAAACTCTTTCTTTTTTTCTTATTTTAAGCGTTTGACAATATGTTTGCTGGGAAAATTGTCTCACCAATCCATCTTCATTTTTGAGTACCACTGATATACATACATATGTATGTACATACATATATTGCCGAATCAAAATACATACAAACTAAAAGAAGTCTTGTTTTCACAAAATGTATGTGCAAATAACCTGTGGAAAAGTAAATGTTACCGTTTGTGTTATTGTAGGGTAAGAATACGTGTTTTATTGTTGTAGAAATGAAACTACATATATTGATTCGCACCGAAATAAAAACCTTTATTATATAAATTTTTTCAGTCTCGTCTCATCGAACTGTTCGGACGTGTTATTTTTAGTGCGGCTGAATTTTCGGTGAAAAAATCGTAATAGGTGAAAAAGTGTAATAAGTTGAAATAAAACAAAAAAGTGAAAAATAACTCGTAATAGGTAAATAGCATAAAAACTGTATGAGTGTGCCTCTCAAATGTAATTCTGAGAAAGAGCTTAGCTCGTCTAGAAAAACTAAATGGGTCTCTGAGGAAGAATCCTTAAAAAAATCTGTGGAGAATTTTCTCACTACAAGAGCCGTAGAACGGCGTCGTTCCTGTTCGCCCAATATAGTGATTTCAACAGATGAAAAAACATCATCTTCATCAAATAGTGCAGTCAAACCCAAAAAACAAGTAGGTATGGATAAGTACATCACCGTTCTCAAGCGACAGAGGAGCCCGACTGCTCAAATGTCTTCCAACTCAAAAGTTCCTAAGACCGTCAATAGTGATAAACCAAATGACCAAAACAGATTTTCTCTACTTCAGACGGATGACACAGAAATACCGAAAAAGACATTTAAGCCCCCACCAATTTACGTGAGAGAGCCCACTTCTAATAAACTGATACAAGGAATTGTTGCTGTAATAGGTGAAAACATGTTTAGCGTAACCTCAATTAAACATGGAAATATCTGCGAGACAAAGAACCAAGTGAATAGGGAAGATGATTTTCGAAAATTGTCCAACCAGCTGGAGAGGGAGAGCAGGGATTTCTATACATACCAGCTGAAAATCGCAAAAGGACTCCAAGTCGTTCTAAAGGGTAAAGACCCAGATGTTGATCCTGCGGAGATAAAGACCAGTTTAATGGACAAACGGTTCAAAATCAAGAGCGTAGTGAATATTAGAAACCGTGAAAAGATCCCTCAGCCCATGTTCAGGGTAAAATTGGAACCTGGAGATGTAGACTCACTGTGGAGGAACCGCATAAGCGTAATGGACCCGTCCAGTGCCTTAATTGTCAAGAATTTGGCCACACCAAAGCGTATTGTAGATTGCCGTCTGTTTGTGTTGCGTGTGGGGAACTACATACAACTGCTCAATGTAATAAGTCCAAAACTGACGAAAAAATAAAAAAATGTAGCAACTGCGGAGGAAATCATACCGCAAATTATAGAGGTTGTCCAGTTTATACTTACTTGAAGGGCATACGGACCAATAAGTCGGCAGTATTACCTGATCATCATCAACTACCTAATTTCATGTCGAGTATGAATTTTCCTCAAATTGTACGACCAACTACTCACGAAAACGCTCCTAATTCTAGACAAGTTTCTTACGCAAACGTGGTTAAATCTAATATGCCAGGTCTGGAGCAGGAACCTAAACCCCAATATTCTGAGCCGCATATCAACAATCTAGAGACAACATTGCAGACACTTGTCCAAACTATGAACACTTTTACGACCACCATGACATCCATGATGCAGGAAATGCTGAATTGCAATCCACTTTCTTACAAGCCATTTTAAAGAAATGATTTGTTTAAAAAATTGTTTTTGGAACGCGAACGGCCGCCGCCAACATAAAAACGAACTGGAACACTTTCTGATGAAAAAGCGGATTGATGTCATGATGATTGCTGAAACTCACTTGACGGCGACAGTGTACTTCAAAATTAATGGCTACGCGGAAGAGCATGTGGAGGTTGGGCAATTCTTATAAAGAACAGAATAAAACATTATTTAATGAGCAACATATATGAGGGCCTCGATTTTCATTAAAAGAACACCAATACCACAGCTTCTTCAATTCCCTTGGAGCTAGATTTTTAGTTTCCGTGTGGAGTTTAGTCAGTCTTCCATCGGACGCGTCCCCAGGTGGCGGATAGGGGAAGCTTTCATCGCGACTGTGATACATTTTTGCACAAATGGTCACTAGTGGCGCTGAAAGCTTAAGCGATGCAAATATGTCTAAGATACATTTTCTAACAAATGGTCTTAGACATTCTTTGCATTGCTAGGTTGTGATTAGGGGGAGAGCCGGTTTGTTACGCCTTTGTGTTACATCTGAAACGAATGGTAGCAAGGGGGGAACAAACTGGTGATATAGGAACAATGTTAAGGCTAGTGACACACTGGACCATAGTGGTCACTAGTTGTAACACTATCCTTCCCTAAATTTAATCTAATGTGCAACCCGCGGACCAAAATTGACTCCACTTGTAAGGTTAGCGTGGTTGGTAGCAGTGCCAAAAACCTGAATGGCTAGTTAGTGGTAAAAGAAGACTAGTCGCTAACAGCTCCCCTCCGACGCCAAGGCACGGGTCGGTTGTAAATTAGTATTTTGCCTAGTCCATGTACGCCGTCTCGTGGGATCAAAAATGAACACAAAAACAAAACAAAAAACAACAATAACGAAAGGTCAGCCAGGGATATCCAAGCTGGCCGATCGTAAAAAACTCACACAAACCATCAAAGCTTCTGATGGTTTGCATCCCTGCAGCGAAGTCACTCTGGACATCAAACCAAGTACTTCTAAAGCTGCACAAGCCCTCGCTGATAAGTCAGCACAACCCCCTGTATTGAACGCTGCGGACCCTGCAGTTGTTCCTGCGATTTTGGAGCAAGAAGGATCGTCGACCTTGACGTCGGGTCCATCAACTGCTCCACTCCCCGCCCATACGGCAAATAAAAATCCCCCTAATCGCAAAGATCCATCCAGGAGGGCTTTTGTACAAAGGCGTGCCGCCTTAAGAATCGTTGACCGACTCGGAACGAAATCGGTCAGCACTCTTACCAGCGACGAAAAATCGCACTTAAAATGGGCCAAGAACCTTTTGGCCCAATCAGACTGCTCCAATCCCTCAACCAGCACAGGATCAGCGGACCAAGCTGACTCTGTCGCGCCCAAAAGGCAAAGGTCAGAGGAGGAGCCAATTTCACAACAGGGTCAGCAGCCAAGGACTAAACGTCCGAAGCAGACCCACACAGTCAACATGCCCTATAGTGAGGCTGCCAAGAACCATCTAATGAGGGCGATTGTTGACAAAAGTAACAGCGACGGAGCTATCTCTCAGGATAACTGGATGATAGTTTATCGTAAAATGTTGGAGGTGTACTGGAAAATCCTTAAGAATAATCCAGGACCATCTCCTCAAAACGTAGATGCTGGCTGGTACCAAGGCCACGTCAAATTGGTTGCGTGCTCAACAGAACGCTCAGCAAACTTGCTAAAATTAGCAATTGCGTCCCTAGGGGAAGTGTGGCCTGGCGCAAAATTGGAGGTGATACCGGTCAGTGAGATTCCTCGCCGACCGAGATCAGTTGCAATTATTCCGGTAAAACCACATAACCCTGAGGAGATACTGGCGCTCATTCAGAGCGGAAACCCAGACCTACCTTCCCATAACTGGAAAGTAATAAAGGTCTCCGCTCCTGAAGGAACGACAAGGAAGGCGGTCGTACTCCTGAATAAGGAATCCTTGGAGCCACTACGTAAAAGGCAAAACAACCTTTACTACGGATTCTGTAGTATAAAGTTGCGCATTTATCGTGGTGACGACAAAATCGACTCCGAAACTTCCGGCGCAAATCTGGAAGCTCCGCAGGAAATGGACTGCAAACAGATCCAAGATGACCCCATTAATTCAGAAAATGAAATGGACACCCAATCAAACTCCGGTATGGTGGGTGACCTATTTCATTATCTGGATGAAGTGGAGAACGAGGACGCACTTCTGGACTCCGATTCAGAAGACGTAGACGTTACCGTTATCTATGATCCGGACAATGATGAAGGTGATACAGGTGAACCTTCACCACTCTAAGGCAGCATCTGCTGCACTGCTCCTTCACATGGCAGATCATGGGGAGGATATAGCGTTAGTCCAGGAGCCATGGATCAACAATGGCGATATACGTGGACTCAACGCAAAAGGGTACATTTTATTGTACAAAAAAGACGCAGGTAAAATAAGATCATGCATTCTGGCCAAAGACCGTATTAATATCTTCATTCTATCTAAGTATAGCGATGGAGACATAGTAACAGCTGCGTGGGAATCAAAGACATCAAAGATGTGGATGATCTCATGCTACATGGCACATGATCAAGTGGAGCCACCACCAGGAAACCTGATGAGAACTGCGGTGCAAACTGCCAACGCAAAGATGACTCCCGTTATAATAGGAGCGGATGTCAATGCTCACCACACTATCTGGGGAAGTACAGATATAAATGAAAGAGGTGAGTGCATTTTAGACTTTATTTTAGATTCGGATCTAATGATAGTCAACAGAGGTTCAGAACCTACCTTTGTAGTTGAAAATAGACAGGAGGTTCTTGATATAACGCTCGCTAGTGCGAGTCATGAACAGTTGATAGGGGACTGGAAAGTCTCTGATGACTGATCTTTCTCGGATCATAGATATCTGACATTTACGATAAAAACGAAACCGGAAAGGAAAATACCTTACCTAAACAGGAGAAAACCAATTGGTCTGAACATAATAAGATCATAAAGGAAATTCTGCCACAACCCCCTACAATAGGGAACATAATTGATATTGAGGAAGCTGTGGACATGCTCACAGGCTCCATAAACGAAGCAACGGCTCGAACATGCTTACCCTCAGTATATAGAGGAAAGGAAAGACCACCATGGTGGTCAACAGAGATAGCGAAATCTAGACAGATTTGTCGCAAACTTTTCAACGAAGCTAAAAGAACAGGTAACTGGTCTTTATATAAGTCATCGTTGAACAAATTCAAAAACCAGATTAGGAGTGCAAAGCGCTCGTCTTGGAGAAGTTTTTGTAGTGGCGTGGAGAGCTCTTCTGAGACCAATCGCTTAAGAAAGATTCTATCGAAAACACCAACGACCCACGGTTATATCCAAAAACCAGATGGCAGTTGGACTAGTGATGGTCTAGAGACACTTGAAGTGCTCATGGACACTCACTTTCCGGGTAATATGTCGCACTCTGCGGATATTACACCACAACAATACCTTCGGACAACAGCCTCAATTGACATTAACGAGGAGAGGTTAAAATGGGCGATAGGAAGCATCAGTCTATTTAAATCTCCGGGTCCGGATGGTATCATACCGGCTGATCTGCAATATAACATAGATTCAGTCATTCCCTGGCTTATTAACATTTATAAAGCCTGTTTGTCATGTTCATACCTACCCATGCGTTGGACTGAATACAATATAACATTCATTCCAAAGGGAGGAAAAATCTCTCACACCAAGGCAAAGGACTTTAGGCCAATTAGTCTATTATCATTCCTTTTGAAAACCTTGGAAAGAATCATAGATATCCACATCAGGAATTCTATTGATCAAAGACTTATATCGCCATCTCAACATGCCTACATGAAAGGCAAATCTGTGGAGACGGCACTTCACTCGATAGTTAGCTATATTGAGAAATCGCTAGAATGTGACAACTTTACGATGATAGCCTTTCTGGACATAGAAGGAGCTTTCAATAACGTAAAACCTGAAGTCATAATATCAGCCCTGCGGGACTTAGGTCTCGACGAATCAATCACTAGGTTCGTAACGAATCTATTGAGTAAAAGAACCATACGTTCCAAATTTGGCACGACAGATATCCACGTACAGAACTGACAATCTCGGAAAAGGCAAAATTCTTAGGTGTTGTTCTTGATAATAAACTAGCAAGAGCATCTAAGGCTATGTCAACCTTGTATATCTCCAAGAAGACTATAGGCAAGAACTGGGGTATTAACCCTAGATGCATGAACTAGCTATTTGAGACAGTTATTAAACCAATTTTATTTTACGGAGTCTCGGTCTGGTGGAAGGCACTTGACAAGACTTCAAACTGTGTCATCTTGAATAAGATACTAAGAAGGACTGCGATCCTGATAACTGGAGCATTAAGCACTACTTCTACTAAGTCGCTTTTTGCGATACTAAACTGGATTCGAGTTGATCTAATGGCCAAAGATATGGCCATGAATACTGCCGTTAGACTAAGTGTAACGGGCGTCTGGAAGCATAGTCATTATGGACATGCTAGTATCATGGAAAATATACAATGTCTTCCTGAACTAATCGACTATCGCACTCCTAGACCCTCGTTCTTACGAAGCTTCGGCTTCATAATTCATGACGACATGGAACTGTTGGAGGGCCTACTCCTTAATACTACGAGCTTGTCTATATACACGGATGGCTCCAAAAAAGGGGAGAGAGTCGGCGATGGGGTCTACATTCAGGAATTCGGAATGAGGATGTCTTTCAGAATTCCAAACGGATGTAGCACCCTTCAGTCTGAAATATCAGCAATAAAACGAGCAGCTAATTGGATCAGTTATTACAGAATATCGGGAAGAGATATACGTATATACACTGACAGTCAAGCTGCAATAAAGTCTCTAACAGGTGTAAATACTACATCAATCTTGGTCCATGAATGCCGGACATCCTTAAACAGGATGGCGAGACATTCGACAGTTACACTCATATGGGTGCGCGGACATGGAGACATAACAGGTAATTGTATCGCAGATGATTTGGCAAGAAAAGGTGCCATGTTACCTGACGACAACATTGACCATCTTTGCGGCATTCCGCTATCGAAATGCAAGCAAATAGTCAGCAATTTCCATTATGAGTTAGCTCAAACCAGGTGGGAAAATGAACAAACCAGTACAGTCACACGACTGATTTGGCCTATACTGAACAGGAAACGCACGCTGTATTTATTGAAATTACAGCGACCACAACTTAGCAATTTGGTGTCAGTGATCACAGGACACTGCAAATTTGGCAATCATGCAAGACGACTGGGTCTACCCTATAACGATTTTTGTAGGAGTTGCAATAATGAAGAGGAGGAGGAAACGGTCTCTCATCTTCTTTGTCAATGCCCAGCAATGAGTGGATCTCGTACCATTCTTCTGGGGCAACCATTCTTCGACGACTTATCTGAATTTTCAGCTTTGAAGTTGGAGGATATTGACGCTTTTATCAGAAGCAGTAATTGGCTGCAGTAGCCTTATCTATCCATCTAGGTATTCTGCGCTCTTTTAGGTTTTGGTCTGCACGTTCATCCTTTCAAATCTTTCATACTTTTCACCCTCTTACACTACACTCATCCTACTACTACCCTGTTCACTCTTTCTCTTCTCTCTATAATCTTCTATCCAAACAGGTATCACAATGGGACCAATAATATGGACCTAAGTGGGCCGTTTTACATGGCCGCCTGCTAACCTAACCTAACCTAGATTTTTAGTTGCTGGTGACTTTAACCCTTTGACGACCAAACATTTTTGCCTGAACCGATTTATTTTTTTGTTATATTTTTGCGACCTATGGTCTAATAGTAGTTATGAAAAAAAAATTGCCCTCCTAGGAACCCTCGAAGTCCCCCATTTTGCTTGGCAAATATAGTTGCCTATGGGTTGAAACGAAATTTTTTATCCCGAATTTTTTAATTGCAGAAACAATTTAAAAATCAGTTTTTATTTCATTCAGTCTCGTCTCATCGAACTGTTCGGACGTGTTACTTTTAGTGCGGCTGAATTTTCGGTGAAAAAATCGTAATAGGTGAAAAAGTGTAAAAAGTTGAAATTAAACAAAAAAGTGAAAAAAAATCGTAATAGGTTAAAATATATAAAAAAAAAAAAAAACATTAAAAATCGTATAAAAACTGTATGAGTGTTCCTCTCAGATGTAATTCTGAGAAAGAGCTTAGCTCGACTAGAAAAACTAGATGCATCTCTGAGGAAGAATCCATAAAAAAATCTTTGGAGAATTTTCTCACTGCAAGAGCCGTGGAACGGCGTCGTTCCTGTTCGCCCAATATTGTGATTTCAACAGATGAAAAAACATCATCTTCATCAAATACTGCAGTCAAACCCAAAAAACAAGTAGGTATGGATAAGTACATAACCGTTCTCAAGCGACAGAGGAGCCCGAAGTCTGCTCAAGTGTCATCAAATGCAAAAGCTCCTAAGACCGTGAGTAATGATCAAAATAGGTTTGCTCTCCTCCAGACGGATGAGCCAGAACTTCCGAAGAAGACGTTTAAGCCCCCACCAATTTATCTGAAAGAGCCGACTTCCAGTAAATTGGTACAAGGAATTGTCTGTAATAGGTAAAAACATGTTTAGCGTAACCTCAATGAAACATGGAAATATCTGCGAGACAAAGATACAAGTGAATAGGGAAGATGATTTTCGAAAATTGTCCAACCAGCTGGAAAGGGAGACTAGGGATTTCTATACCTACCAGCTCAAAAGCGCAAAAGGACTCCAAGTCGTTCTAAAGGGTATAGACCCATGTGTTGATCCCGCGGAGATAAAAACCGGTTTAATGGACAAAGGGTTCAAAATCAAGAGCGTAGTGAATATTAGAAACCGTGAAAAGATCCCTCAGCCCATGTTCAGGGTAGAATTGGAACCTGGAGATGTTGTCTTAAAGAAAAATGAGTCCCATCCCATCTACAATCTGATGTACCTTCTGCATCGTAGAATCACCGTGGAAGAACCACATAAGCGTTAGGGACCCGTACAGTGTCTCAACTGTCAAGAATTTGGTCACACCAAGGCGTATTGTAAATTGCCGACAGTTTGTGTTGCGTGTGGGGAGCTACATGCAACTGCTCAATGCGATAAGTCGAGAACTGACTCAAAAATCAAAAAATGCAGTAACTGTGGAGGTAATCATACCGCAAATTATAGAGGTTGTCCAATTTACACTCATTTGAAAGGCATAAGAACCAACAAGACGTCAGTATTACCTGATCGTCCTCAACAGCCTAATTTTGCTTCGAGTAACAATTTCCCTCAATTGTTACGGTCCACTAGTCATGTAAACGTGCCTAGTTCTAGACAAGTTTCTTACGCAAACGTGGTTAAATCTAATATGCCAGGTTTGGAGCAGGAACCTAAATCACAATATTTCGAGCCTAATATTAACTCTCTAGAGACTACATTGCAGACACTTGTCCAAACCATGAACACTTTTACGACCACTATGACATCCATGATGCAGGAAATGCTGAAAATGCAATCCACTATCTTACAAGCCATTTTAAAGAAATGATTTGTTTAAAAATTTGTTTTTGGAATGCAAACGGCCTCCGCCAACATAAAAACGAACTGGAACACTTCCTGATGGATAAGCAGATTGATGTCATGATGATTTCTGAAACTCACTTGACGGCGACAGCGTACTTCAAAATTAATGGCTACGTGTTATATGATACTAAAGATCCACGCGGAAGAGCATGTGGAGGTTCGGCAATTCTTATAAAGAACAGAATAAAACATTATTTAATGAACAACATATGTGAGGATTACCTACAAGCAACAAACATTTGCATTGAATTCAGTCAATACAATTTTGTTTTATCATCAATTTATTCGCCACCTCGATTTTCAATAAAAGAACACCAATACTACAGCTTCTTCAATTCCCTTGGAGCTAGATTTTTAGTTGCTGGTGACTTTAACGCCAAACACACTTTTTGGGGTTCACGTCTGGTGACCCCGAAGGGTCGTGAACTCTTCAACACCATTGCCAAAATGGGATTAGATGTACTCTCAAGCGGTCATCCCACCTACTGGCCGAAGGACCGACGGAAGATTCCCGATGTTATTGACTTCGGAGTAGTGAAAAATATCCCTGTAGAACCGATACAAGTGGAGCCTTCATTAGACTTGTCTTCAGATCACTCTCCTTCTATTATTTCAATGCGTTTCCTTCAAGGGAATGGCTCTCCATTTCGGGACATATCTAAAACCAGAGTAAGTTGGATAAAGTATAAAAAGTATTTAAGTTCCCACTGCACGGAAAATGTAGTGTTGAGAACTACCGAGGATATTGATGGGTCGATTGGCAAGTTTACTGAGGACATACGAAGAGCTGTACATCACGCCTCCACATACGACGTTGAGTGCAGAAGTGGGACAAATAGAACTTATTTCGCTGAACTCGATCATCTCCTGTCAGAAAAAAGAAGAGTTAGAAGAGAGTGGCAAATTCACAGGTCTCCTGAACTGAAAGCTAGGCTACGGGTATGCAGAGATATACTAAGAAATTTCTTAGAAACCCAAAGAATGGCTTCACTTAAATCTTACTTGGAGGGTCTTGATAGTACCCCACAATCTGACTATTCGTTATGGAAGGCGGCACGAGGTTTAAAAAGACCAGTTAGAGGAAAGCCTCCTCTGCGAAATCCGACTGGTGACTGGGCTAGAAATGATTCCGAGAAGGGGATTTTATTTGTTAACCATTTGAGAAATGTGTTTACTATAAACAACTCAAATAATGCATCTGATTTGCCTCCACTCGTTATTAGACCTCCTGTACCTCTAAGACTTAGCTTTAATGATGTTCAAAGCTCTATTGGTACTCTGAATCTTAAAAAAGCTCCAGGTATGGATAATATCAGCAACAATGCTTGTGGAGTTACCTCGTGTAGCTAAAAGAATTATCCTATTTATTTTCAATGCTATTTTACGCCTAGAATACTATCCTGCAGATTGGAAGGTATCTATGATTACCATGATTCCTAAGCCAGGGAAGGACCATACCAAAGTGGAGTCATATAGGCCAATTAGTCTACTGCCGACAATTTCAAAACTGTTTGAAAATTTGTTAATGACTAAATTGACTCCAATTCTGAATGACACTGAATGTATTCCTAATCATCAATTCGGCTTCAGGGCTAAACACAGCACCATCGAGCAAACACACAGATTGGTAAATGTGATAAGAGGGTCGTTTGAAGACAAAAAATACTGCTCCGCCCTTTTCATTGATGTGTCGCAAGCGTTCGACAAAGTTTGGCATGACGGTTTAATGCACAAAATAAAATTAACTCTGCCTGCTAACACCCATAAACTCATTGAAACTTATTTATACGGTCGCAAATTTAAAATCAAAGAAGGTGATTTTTTAAGTACCGCTCAGCCAATTGAATCAGGTGTGCCACAGGGTAGCATACTGGGTCCTACTTTATATTTGATATATGCCTCCGACATGCCGTCAGACCCTAAAATCCATACGTCAACTTTTGCAGACGATACAGCCTTTATCAGCGTCCATCAGGACTACCAAGTTGCATCACAGAATTTGCAGAATTATGTTTATAAACTAGAGAATTGGCTAGAGCTTTGGAAAATCAGGGTTAACGAACAGAAATGTATTCATATAACTTTCACATTGCGAAAAGATACCTGCTCGTTCATCAGAATAAATAATCAAACTATCCCACAACACAATGAAGTCAAATACCTCGGCATTCACCTCGACCGCCGTTTAACTTGGAAGTCTCATATGAAGCGAAACTTACACAAATGAGATTAAAAGCAGTGCAACTTAATTGGCTAATCGGCAGAAACTCTACATTGAAATTAGATTGCAAACTTTTGTTGTACAATGCAATACTAAAGCCAATCTGGTGCTATGGAATTCAATTATGGGGTACTGCCTCAGCATCCAACATTGAAAAAATTCAAAGGGGTCAAAATAAAATTCTACGTATAATTACTGCAGCACAATGGTATGTTAAAAATTCTCGAATCCACAAAGACCTAGGCGTGCCATTAGTAAAAGTCGAATTTACAAAATATGCGTCAAAGTATGTCAGCAAACTTGAACACCATCCAAACCCCCTTGCACGAGACATCCTTAACTTTAGTGGCCACAATCGGTTGAGAAGGAGGGATACCCTTGCTTTAACTCAAGCGCAAAATAGATGACTGGATCAGTTGATGTGAAATTTTTTTAGTATCATAAAAATTTTTGTCTAGCACTGGCTGGGCTTATTATTTTCGTTTTAGTATTAAGATTTGAATACTTATTGTCATTTCAAATATGAAGATTCAATAAATAATTAAATGCAAAAAAAAAAAGTAAAAAGTAAAGAAAAATACAAGAGATCACAAAATTTTTTTATAATTAGTGTTGTTCGTGATAGATTCCAAAGCAATCACTCGACGTAGTCAAGCAAAGGAACATATTACATTGATCGCAAAAAACATTTGTGCGACTATACTTATTATTGGAAGCACAATGAGAACACAAACCTTCACGTTTTTCCATTTTGTGGTGATATTTGGGTTTGCTTATAAAATGGTTGCGGGTGAAAAGGCACGCTTCCTTGAATTAAAACTATTTATCAACTTTTTGGCTAAAGCTGCCCCAAATTCAATGGAGGTCAAATTGATTGAGGATATGTTGGCCAATATGAGTTTTTTATATATTATCCTTTGTTATAGTGCTAGTGCTGTATAATCAGGGGGCAAGCAATATCTATTTTACCAGCTTGTCCAGCTACACGGCGCTTGACCTTGAATACCGCTGTTGGGTCAATAAAAGGCGAGGTAGACATCAAGATTATCCATCCATTTGAATACGGAAATGCTATCCGACATGAAGTAAATTATGTCCCCTCTTTTCATATATTTATCCGCCTGAAAATTCTTCGGTATATGTTTTCTATTACATCGGATGGTTCCGCACGCCATTATATCATTTTGCTGGAGAATGTGCATTAAGTTCAGGCTTGTAAAAAAATTGTCGAAGTAAACTTCAACCCCATTTTTTACCAGTGGCTCGCATAACTGCAAAACAACAGCCTCGCCAACACCGTGCTCAACAAATGGTTTCTTTCCGGTGAAAATTTTAATATTATATAAGTACCCAGTTTCTGCCTCACATAAACACCAAAGTTTGCATCCCCACGAAATAGGTTTGTCCTTCATGTACTGTTTCATAGCATTATGTCCCTTAAACTCTACCATATGTTCATCGATTGACAGCTTTTTTGAATAAGTATACGCATCTGGCATAGCCTTATTAATATGATCTAAAATTGGCCGAATTTTATACCCACGGTCACTGACATCAGCTTTATTGTTGTCGCAAAAGTGAAGATTAGCTGCAATTTCCTCAAATCGGAGCCGTGGCATGCTGTTTCAGTGTTTAACATTATCTAATTAATTTAATTTGTAAAGTTTTTTAGAAACGTTTATTTTCGTTTCAACCCATAGGCAAACATAATTGCCAAACATAATTTGATTAGTTGTAGACAGCTTGGAGTTTACGCAAACTTGTCCATTATATTTTTTGATAGATTAAGGTTGAATCCAAAACATAATTGACTCTTATCCCCTTGCGCCCTACTTTCACCCCTTGGCAGCCCTCGTCATAAATACTTTTTTTGGCCAAATTTGGAGCCTCGTAAGGAACAAGCGAGGCCCGATAGGGACTCGTACTCAACCACATTTTTGTTGCCCCAATCCTCTTCTATAAAACAGTCTTTGACAAATTTGCTGTCTCTGTATCTATATAATCTAAAGAACCCCGGGCAAGCATACTTGCCTATGGTCGTCAAAGGGTTAACGCCAAACACACATTTTGGGGTTCACGTCTGGTGGCCCCGAAGGGTCGTGAAATCTTCAACACCATTGCTAAAATGGGCTTAGAAGTACTCTCAAGTGGACATCCCACCTATTGGCCGAGGGACCGACGGAAGATTCCAGATGGTATTGACTTTGGAGTAGTGAAAAATATCCCTGTAGAATGGATGCAAGTGGATCCTTCAATGGACTTCTCCTCAGATCACTCTCCTACTATCATTTCAATGTATTTCCCTCAAGTGTGTGGTTCTCCATTTATGAACATGACTAAGACCCAAGTAAGTTGGATAAAATACAAAAAGTATTTAAGTTCTCATTGCACGGAAAATGTTGTGTTGAGAACTACCTAGGATATTGATGAGTCGATTAGCAACTTTACCGAGGACCTTCGACGAGCTGTGCATCACGCTTCCACTTATCACGTTGAATGTAGAAATAGGACAAACAGTACTTATTTCTCTGAACTTGTCCGAAAAAAAGAAGAGTTAGAAGAGAGTGGCAAATTCGCAGGTCTCCTGAACTGAAAGCTAGGCAAAGATATACTAAGACATTTCTTAGAAACCCAAAGAACGGCCTCACTTAGATCTTACTTGGAGGGTCTTGATAGTACCCCACAATCTGACTACTCGTTATGGAGGGCGGCAAGAGGTTTAAAAAGACCAGTGAGAGGAAAGCCTCCTCTGCGAAATCTGAATGGCGACTGGGCTAGAAATGATTCCGAGAAGGGGACTTTATTTGTTAACCATTTGAGAAATGTGTTTACTATAAACAACTCAAATAATGCATCTGATTTGCCTCCACTCGTTATTAGACCTCCTGTACCTCTAAGACTTAGCTTTAATGATGTTCAAAGCGCTATTGGTACTCTGAATCTTAAAAAAGCTCCAGGTATGGATAAAATCAGCAACAAAATGCTTGTGGAGTTACCTCGTGTAGCGAGAAGAATTATCCTCTTTATTTTCAATGCTATTTTACGCCTAGAATACTATCCTGCAGATTGGAAGGTATCTATGATTACCATGATTCCTAAGCCAGGGAAGGACCATACTAAAGTGGAGTCATATAGGCCAATTAGTCTACTGCCGACAATTTCAAAATTGTTTGAAAAATTGTTAATGGCTAAGTTGATTCCAATTCTGAACGACACTCAATGTATCCCAAATCACCAATTCGGGTTCAGAGCTAAACACAGTACCATCGAACAAACACAAAGATTGGTAAATGTGATAACACGATCGTTTGAAGAGAAAAAATACTGTTCCGCGCTTTTCATTGATGTTTCCCAAGCGTTCGACAAAGTCTGGCATGAAGGTTTAATGCATAAAATAAAATTAGCTCTGCCTGCTAACACCCACAAACTTATGAAAAGTTATTTATATGGTCGCAAATTTACAATCAAAGAAGGCGATTTTTTAAGCCCCGCGCAGCCAATTGAAGCAGTAGGTAGCATACTGGGTCCTACTTTATATTTGATTTATGCCTCCGACATGCGTCAGACCCCAAAATCCACACGTCAACTTTTGCAGACGATACAGCCTTTATCAGCGTCCATAAGGACCACCAAGTTGCATCATAGAATTTGCAGAATTATGTTTATAAACTAGAGAATTGGCTAGAGCTGTGGAAAATCAGGGTAAATGAACAAAAATGTATTCATATCACTTTCACATTGCGAAAAGATACCTGCTCGTCCATCAGAATAAATAATCAAATTATCCCGCAACACAATGAAGTCAAATACCTCGGAATCCACCTCGATCGTCGTTTAGCTTGGAAGTCTCATATCGACGCAAAACTTACTCAGATGAGATTAAAAGCAGTGCAACTTAATTGGCTAATCGGCAGAAATTCTACATTAAATTTGGTTTGCAAACTTTTGTTGTACAATGCAATTCTAAAGCCAATCTGGTGTTATGGAATGCAATTATGGGGTACGGCCTCAGCATCAAATATTGAAAAAATTCAAAGGGGTCAAAATAAAATTCTACGTATAATTACTGCAGCTCCATGGTATGTTAAAAATTCTCGAATCCACAAAGATCTAGGCGTGCCATTAGTAAAAGTCGAATTTACAAAATATGCGTCAAAGTATGTCAGCAAACTTGAACACCATCCACACCCACTTGCACGAGATATCCTTAACTTTAGTGGACACAATCGGTTGAGAAGGAGGGATACCCTTGCTTTAACCCAAGCGCAAAACAGATAACTGGATCAGTTGATGTGAAATTTTTTTTAGTATCATAAAAATTTTTGTCTAGCACTGGCTGGGCTTATTATTTTCTTTTTAGTATTAAGATCTGAAAACTTATTGTCATTTCATGATATGAACATTCAATAAATAAATAAAAGCTACAATAAATAAAAAAATATATATAAATTTTTAGAATTACATATTTAGAGAGAAATAAAACTAGCAAATAATGAAAATAATCACTTAATTATTACATACATTAATTAAATTCAAATTTACTTTGCATTTTAACGAGCCATTTTAGGCAAAATCCTTTAAAAAATTTGTTTTCATATATAAGTGCCAAAGGTGGACACTGAAAAAATCCATCGGTTCATGAATTTAATTTGGCAGTAGCTAAGTTATTATCCTTAAAAATGACTCAGTTTAGCACCTCATCAAATTGTGCAAACGATGATGCAATGTTTTTACCTATAGAGTTTCAAACAATTTTAGAAGATACTATAAGGACTGGGAGTATATCATATATAGTATATAAAATATAGAATATTTTAATGAAGACGCCGCACAGTGGGTTCGATGACACCGAAAGTGGCGATTAATTCATGGGGGCCGTAATTTAAATTTTTTTGAAATTTTTTTTTCAAATCGTTAAACATACATAAAAAGGCATATTCTGAAAAAAAGATACACTGAAAAAAAAATTTTTTTACGATTTTATAGACATTTTTATTTTTCTGAAAATTATAGTTTGTTTCAGAATTTTCGCCGTAATTTTAAAATGGAAAGTAATTTTTTTTAAATGAGAAGCAAACGAAAGATTATATTGTCTTCTTGCTAAAAAATAAAAAAATAAATATATATTTTGCATAAATATGAACATAAGTTTAATTTAAAATCTGAATTTGGGTATTGAAGGATTTCGAGAATTTTACAAATTTTTTAACAAAGTAACGAAATAAATTTTTATAATTTTTTTTGTTTATCAATAATTGTCATACACTTAAAAAGAAACCATATTAAACAAAAAAAATTAAAAAAAATAAATTTTTGTCTGTTTGGGAACGTTTTTTCAATTTTGTGGAAAATGGGCTTAATGTACAAATTTTATTGTAAATTTAAAATAGAAAGCTATAAATGATTAAATACACATAAAAATTAAACACACTCTACTCGAAATTAAAATTAAAAAAAATTACCCACTATAAATTAGGTAAATTTACTTAGCTTATGTTAGAAATTATTTAGAATATGTTGAAATTTCCCAATTTATAGTACGAATCTTTACTTGTTCTATTAAAGTGCAAATGAAAACCATACTTCTATGTATCTTCACATGCTTGTGCCCAATTTTTTTATGTAGGGTAAAATGAACTATAACAATTAAAAGAGATGGAAGCGTGACACGATATTTTTTAAATGCAGTGTTCGTGAGTTACATATAATTTTATTTGTTCGAACATTAAGTGTTTTCGTGATCATTTTGAGCTCGTGAGTTAATTTTAAATTTAATAAAAGCACGAACGTATGCAAAAATTAGAATTCGGTGTAAATAAAACAGAAATTAGTTTTTGTAAGTGAGCGTGAGTCAAAATTAACTCACGCAACCATCTCTGATAGAAACCAAACTTATTTATAACAATAACTTTAATACCGAAAATAAAGACAAAAGAGAGTTAAAAACAAACAAGTTGATTTGTTGTTTTTTCAGATTAAGTATTTAGCAACTGGAGTTCTTTCACAAAAATTTTAATAAGTACAAAAACGCGGTGCCTCTGCAAAAGTTTGGTGTGGAATATATAAGCTAAAATACTATATTAAAATATCACTTAATAAAATTTGCTGGATCGCAACAAGAAATTTGTTGAACCTCTGTGTATATATCGAAAATACCCCAAATATGAAGCAATTTTTAAAAAAATATTAAAAATATTTGCAAAACATTTATCTAAAAAACATTAATGCAATTATGTAGCCAAATACCTGAAGTTGATGGTTCCATTTTAATAAAATTACTTTTAGAACGCTTAATAAGAATTATCAGCACCCAAAATATCTCAATTTTCAGTTTTAGGCACGGCACGAAAAATTTTGAAAAATTATTTGATTTTGGCAAATAGTGATGCAGAATTTAATTACCTTTCACCCAGTACCACACACGAATGTGTAGGATAAAGTTCAACTTTTGAATTATTCCTCACTTTTGGTACATTTCAACCCTCTGTGCGCCGATTGTTTTACATCCAACAATAGAATTAATATCAAGTCGATATTATGTTGGTTACATACATATGTAGCTCAACGAATATCTTGCGTTAAATGTCGTTTAGATCACACATCAGTCTCGTCTCATCGAACTGTTCGGACGTGTTACTTTTAGTGCGGCTGAATTTTCGGTGAAAAAATCGTAATAGGTGAAAAAGTGTAAAAAGTTGAAATTAAACAAAAAAGTGAAAAAAATCGTAATAGGTTAAAATATATAAAAAAAAAAAAAATAAACATTAAACATCACATAAAAACTGTATGAGTGTTCCTCTCAGATGTAATTCTGAGAAAGAGCTTAGCTCGACTAGAAAAACTAGATGCATCTCTGAGGAAGAATCCATAAAAAAATCTTTGGAGAATTTTCTCACTGCAAGAGCCGTGGAACGGCGTCGTTCCTGTTCGCCCAATATTGTGATTTCAACAGATGTAAAAACATCATCTTCATCAAATAGTGCAGTCAAACCCAAAAAACAAGTAGGTATGGATAAGTACATAACCGTTCTCAAGCGACAGAGGAGCCCGAAGTCTGCTCAAGTGTCATCAAATGCAAAAGCTCCTAAGACCGTGAGTAATGATCAAAATAGGTTTGCTCTCCTCCAGACGGATGAGCCAGAACTTCCGAAGAAGACGTTTAAGCCCCCACCAATTTATCTGAGAGAGCCGACTTCCAGTAAATTGGTACAAGGAATTGTTGCTGTAATAGGTGAAAACATGTTTAGCGTAACCTCAATGAAACATGGAAATATCTGCGAGACAAAAATTCAAGTGAATAGGGAAGATGATTTTCGAAAATTGTCCAACCAGCTGGAAAGGGAGACTAGGGATTTCTATACCTACCAGCTCAAAAGCGCAAAAGGACTCCAAGTCGTTCTAAAGGGTATAGACCCATGTGTTGATCCCGCGGAGATAAAAACCGGTTTAATGGACAAAGGGTTCAAAATCAAGAGCGTAGTGAATATTAGAAACCGTGAAAAGATCCCTCAGCCCATGTTCAGGGTAGAATTGGAACCTGGAGATGTTGTCTTAAAGAAAAATGAGTCCCATCCCATCTACAATCTGATGTACCTTCTGCATCGTAGAATCACCGTGGAAGAACCACATAAGCGTCAGGGACCCGTCCAGTGTCTCAACTGTCAAGAATTTGGTCACACGAAGGCGTATTGTAAATTGCCGACAGTTTGTGTTGCGTGTGGGGAGCTACATGCAACTGCTCAATGCGATAAGTCGAGAACTGACTCAAAAATCAAAAAATGCAGTAACTGCGGAGGTAATCATACCGCAAATTATAGAGGTTGTCCAATTTACACTCATTTGAAAGGCATAAGAACCAACAAGACGTCAGTATTGCCTAATCGCCCTCAACAGCCAAATTTAGCATCGAGTGACAATTTCCCTCAAGTATTACGGTCCACTAGTCATGTAAACGCGCCAAGTTCTAGACAAGTTTCTTACGCAAACGTCGTTAAATGTAATATGCCAGGTCTGGAGCAGGAACCTAAACCCCAATATTCTGAGCCGCATATCAACAATCTAGAGACAACATTGCAGACACTTGTCCAAACTATGAACACTTTCACGACCACCATGACATCCATGATGCAGGAAATGCTGAAAATGCAATCCACTATCTTGCAAGCCATTTTAAAGAAATGATTTATTTAAAAATTTGTTTCTGGAACGCGAACGGCCTCCGCCAACATAAAAATGAACTGGAATACTTCCTGATGGATAAGCAGATTGATGTTATGATGATTGCTGAAACTCACTTGACGTCGACAGCGTACTTCAAAATTAATGGCTACGTGTTGTATGATACTAAAGATCCCCGCGGAAGAGCTTGTGGAGGTTCGGCAATTCTTATAAAGAACAGAATAAAGCATTATCTAATGAATAACATAAGTGAGGATTACCTCCAAGCAACAAACATTTGCATTGAATTCTGTCAATACAAATTTGTTTTATCATCGATTTATTCTCCGCCTCGATTTTCAATAAAAGAACACCAACACCATAACTTCTTTAAATCCCTTGGAGCTAGATTTTTAGTTGCTGGTGACTTTAACGCCAAACACACATTTTGGGGTTCACGTCTGGTAACCCCAAAGGGTCGCGTACTCTTCAACACCATTGCTAAAATGGGCTTAGATGTACTCTCAAGTGGACATCCCACCTATTTGCCGACGGACCGACGGAAGATTCCCGATGTTATTGACTTTGGGGTAATGAAAAATATCCCTGTAGAATGGATGCAAGTGGATCCTTCACTGGACTTGTCCTCAGATCACTCTCCTACTATCATTTGAATGCATTTCCCTCAAGTGTGTGGTTCTCCATTTATGAACATGACTAAGACCCGAGTAAGTTGGATAAAATACAAAAAGTATTTAAGTTCTCATTGCACGGAAAATGTTGTGTTGAGAACTACCGACGATATTGATGAGTCGATTGGCAACTTTACCGAGGACCTTCGACGAGCTGTGCATCACGCTTCCACTTATCACGTTGAATGTAGAAATAGGACAAACAGAACTTATTTCTCTGAACTCGAACATCTCCTATCAGAAAAAAGAAGAATGAGAAGAGAGTGGCAAATTCACAGGTCTCCTGAACTGAAAGCTAGGCTACGGGAATGCAGAGATATACTAAGACATTTCTTAGAAACCCAAAGAACGGCCTCACTTAGATCTTACTTGGAAGGTCTTGATAGTACCCCACAATCTGACTACTCGTTATGGAGGGCGGCAAGAGGTTTAAAAAGACCAGTAAGAGGAAAACCTCCTTTGCGAAATCCGACTGGTGACTGGGCTAGAAATGATTCCGAGAAGGGGACTTTATTTGTTAACCATTTGAGAAATGTGTTTACTATAAACAACTCAAATAATAACGAATCTGATTTGCCACCACTTGTTATAAGGCCTCCTGTACCTCTAAGACTAAACTTTCGTGATGTCCAAAACGCTATTGGTACTCTGAACCTTAGAAAGGCTCCAGGTATGGATAAAATCAGCAATAAAATGCTTGTGGAGTTACCTCGTGTAGCAAGAAGAATTATCCTCTTTATCTTCAACGCTATTTTACGCCTAGAATACTATCCTGCAGATTGGAAGGTGTCTATGATCACTATGATTCCTAAGCCAGGGAAGGACCATACCAAAGTGGAGTCATATAGGCCAATTAGTCTACTGCCGACAATTTCAAAACTGTTTGAAAAATTGTTAATGACTAAATTGACTCCAATTCTGAATGACACCGAATGTATTCCTAATCATCAATTCGGCTTCAGAGCTAAACACAGCACCATCGAGCAAACACACAGATTGGTAAATGTGATAAGAGGGTCGTTTGAAGACAAAAAATACTGCTCCGCCCTTTTCATTGATGTGTCGCAAGCGTTCGACAAAGTTTGGCATGACGGTTTAATGCACAAAATAAAATTAACTCTGCCTACTAACACCCATAAACTCATGGAAAGTTATTTATACGGTCGCAAATTTAAAATCAAAGAAGGTGATTTTTTAAGTACCGCTCAGCCAATTGAATCAGGTGTGCCACAGGGTAGCATACTGGGTCCTACTTTATATTTGATATATGCCTCCGACATGCCGTCAGACCCTAAAATCCATACGTCAACTTTTGCAGACGATACAGCCTTTATCAGCGTCCATCAGGACCACCAAGTTGCATCACAGAATTTGCAGAATTATGTTTATAAACTAGAGAATTGGCTAGAGCTTTGGAAAATCAGGGTTAACGAACAGTAATGTATTCATATAACTTTCACATTGCGAAAAGATACCTGCTCGTTCATCAGAATAAATAATCAAATTATCCCGCAACACAATGAAGTCAAATACCTCGGCATTCACCTCGACCGCCGTTTAACTTGGAAGTCTCATATTGAAGCGAAACTTACACAAATGAGATTAAAAGCAGTGCAACTTAATTGGCTAATCGGCAGAAACTCTACATTGAAATTGGATTGCAAACTTTTGTTGTACAATGCAATACTAAAGCCAATCTGGTGCTATGGAATTCAATTATGGGGTACTGCCTCAGCATCCAACATTGAAAAAATTCAAAGGGGTCAAAATAAAATTCTACGTATAATTACTGCAGCACCATGGTATGTTAAAAATTCTCGAATCCACAAAGATCTAGGCGTGCCATTAGTAAAAGTCGAATTTACAAAATATGCGTCAAAGTATGTCAGCAAACTTGAACACCATCCAAACCCCCTTGCACGAGACATCCTTAACTTTAGTGGCTACAATCGGTTGAGAAGGAGGGATACCCTTGCTTTAACTCAAGCGCAAAATAGATGACTGGATCAGTTGATGTGAAATTTTTTTAGTATCATAAAAATTTTTGTCTAGCACTGGCTGGGCTTATTATTTTCTTTTTAGTATTAAGATTTGAATACTTATTGTCATTTCATTTTGAAGATTCAATAAATAATTAAATGCAAAAAAAAAAAAAAAAAAAAAAAAAAAAAAATGTCGTTTAGATTTAATAAAGCAGCGCAAATTTTGTCATATCCTTCAGAAATGTTTGTTCATGCAAAAAATTATACAAATGATTCCGAACAATGCGTAAGTTGCACCAAAAATACAATTTATTCTTTACGGTTTGATGAGAATAACGAATGTTATAAAAAGAGAATGAAGATTCTTAATTACTAGTTCTTATTTTACTACGGAAGCATTCCACATGGGAAACATACAAATACAAATTATGAAGTACATATAGAAAAAGTTAAAATTTTGAAACACTGATAAATAAATTTAATAAATACTAAACAAAAAAAACATTCGTGATATTACAACTATACAAAAATAGAGACAGAAGTTCATAATTGAACTGTCTATAAAATTATATATGGTAAGTACATTGTACATACATACATAACTGAATAGTCTAAAAAATAACGTCAATAAAAAATATTGACGAAAGTTATTTGCACAAAAATTGCAAGAAACAAAAATTCTTTTGCTAGGTTTTTACATTTTTAATGCAATGTACAACACACACACATGCATATACATGCACACATACGGTGATAAATGAGAATTAAAAGATCTCATACACAACAAGAGAACGAGAGATTGTTACTCATAAATCTCTTATAAACAGTGTGGCCATATCCAAAAATAATTTACAGCTAAATCGGCTTTAAAATAATGCTAAAAAATGCTAAAAAAAATACTAAACTGCCAAAAAATAATGCTAAAATTTTAATTGTAGGTATTATTTTTTGTAATTTTGGATAATATATCAATTTAAATGGTTTATTTTTCGTAATTCTTCCCTATAAACACTTATTGCATATCATTTCAATGAAACAAACTGATAAAAAAGTAACAAAATATTTATTGAAGTATATGTACATATTTATGTACATTCCTAAAAAGTTTTTTTTTAACAAAAGGTATCATTAAATTCAATATCACATTAAATTATTATAAAATTAACAAAAAATCAAAATCAGTACAATTTACATAAAATATTTTATAAAATATTTAAATTATAAATTAAATACGTCATCGAAGTTATATTCATTATCTTCTGAAGATTCGTTCGATATATCATTATAATATATATTCTTATCACTTTTTTTAATGAGATCATTCGTTATTTTAAAATTTTCGCAACATGTATTCATTATTTTCAAACCACACCTAATATAAAGTAGCGAATTCATAGTGTTTAACATCATTCTATTTCGAATTTTCGTTTTTATGAGATTCATGCCACTAAAAACCCTTTCAACTTCTGCGTTGCTAAATGGCAAAACCAGGAACTTCATTGCAAAAGTAGCTAATTTACTAAAGGAATTTTTATTTAGTGCATTTTTATATTCATATACATTTACCCAAAAGTCAACTGTTGAATTCTTATTTAAACATTCATATGAATATAGTTTCCGCCACTGATGTTCCAAAGCTGTAATTTCTTCTACAGGCAAATCAATAAATTCTTCTTCAAAATGTTCGTTTAGTTTGCATTTATTAATTTTTAAACAGTTTTATACACAAAAGAAGTTAGTTTTTGTTAAATTATGAAAATTTTTTGGCAATCGTTGTCTAAGTTGGCATATTAATTGAGCTACAAAATCTCGGCATGAAAATCGTATTTGTTTTTCTATTTCAATAGTTATGATATCTCTATTTGACTCCAAATATTTTTCAAAATCGTAATTAAAATATGGTGTTAGTGAAAATAATCAGATAGATATGAATTTAGTGGATCAAACTGGTCCGATTTCCAAACAATTTGATATGAAAGACCTTTTAAAAGATTGTATAGTTCTATAGTTAAATATAATAAATTTGTATCATTGTATAAATTTTTTAAGATGTTTGCTTGGTGGCATGACTCTAACGTTGCAGAAATTTCAAAGTGAGTTTTTAATTCTAGCCATTGATTTTCTATACGTTTAACAGCTAACTCAATTGATAACCATCTGGTATCACAGGCACTAACTAATTTTAACGGCTGTACTCCCTCATTTATTGCACAAAATATGTTTTTAAATTTATTTTTTCTTAAGGAAGATTTGCTAAACCAATTATAAGTTTCTGACACCAAATATTCGATTTCATTAGGTAAAGATTTTGATGTCGAAGATATTGATAACTGCAATGAGTGAAAAACGCAAGGAACTAATATTACACCTCGGTTAACTCCCGTCATTATGTTGGCGTTGTCTGTAGCTAGTCCAACCATTTTTGAAACTTGTAAATTAAAATCGTTAAGTACTTTAAAAATGGCTTTGGAAATTCCATTGGCTGAAGCATCTTTTAATTCACTTAGATGTAAAAAAGTACTTAAAATTTTTTTGCAAGAACTGCTATAGTAACGAATTACTATTCCCAAGTATTTGTGAATACTTATGTCTGTTAATACGTCTATAATCAAATTGAAATAATTATTAGCAACATCTTTACCTAATAATTGTTGAAAATGTGGTGCCAAAACTGATCTAATGATGGCACCACACTTTGTTCGGCCTAAGGTCATGCTAACAGCGGCTTTACTATCACTGAAGATGTTTTTTTGCAAGCGGTCTAAATGTTCTACTGATCTTATTGAAGTATGCACAGCCACATATAAAGCTTCCATAATTTCTGCTTCCTTTGCTTTAAGATTACTGCTTACTGGTAGAAAATCTATTGTTTTTTGGTAATTTTTATGAAAAGGAGACGCTGCTACGATATGTTCAGATGTTTTTCCATGCGTGACAAGGGTGCTTAGTTTTGGTTTCAAAATACATTGGCAGTATTTACATTTTACCTCTTGGGCATTTAATTCAACTATCCACTTGCATAGTCTTTTCATAGTTTTTAATTTCCATTAACTTTATTGCCAGGGTTACAGATTTAAATGTGTAATCACCAAAAAATTGTGGTAGATTTTGAAATTAAGATTAATATTTTGAATAAATAAATATTTCGAATAAGATAAAGAATGCTAAAAAATGCTAAATATATAATTGAAAAATGCTAAAAAAAATGCTTACTGCAGCTTGTCCAGCCTCATAAATCCCATTAATAGTGCCGTCAAATTTTATGATTGGGTGAATAAAAACGTCAAGAATATTCATACGGAGTTCTTTAATAACTATTAATATGAAGATAGGGCGAAACACCTAAAGGAGCGCTTTGACAAAGCGAAAATAATTTCTGAAACTCTTGGCTACCACGCATTCATTCCACAACCCGATAAAAAAGTTAAAGTTCAGACAACATCATCTTCTGAGCAGTACTGTATTAAGACGATATAACGCATAACATTTATTTCTTTACTCTATTTTTTTTTTACTGTAAATATTACACATTACTGAACTACGTTTTCTTTGTTTTTTGTTGTTGTTTGTATCTTGTGTTAATAAACTATCGAAAAATATATTTTTTTCTATATTCACAGAAATTTTTGTTGCTCGTGCAAAAGGTATAAGGTAAAAATAATCATTAAAAATAGAACGCATTATTTCACCACTTCAAAACTCACACAGTCTGTAAAAAAGACCTATAAGAACACACCCTCAAAATTTAAACAAAAAAGATGTAATCAGTTTGAAAATCGAAATAAAAGGATGAAAATGATACAAACTTAAAAAAATGCTATGGGGATATGTCATACCGCTATGGTATTTTAGAAGAAGTTGAAATTACCTTCAAAACAACGTACAGCACATTAAAATTGGTCCAGTATTTCAGGAGTTACATGCGATTGAATGAACACACCTCTTTGAAAAAATCGCCATTTCACCAAAGTTCAATTGGTCATAACTTTTGAAAAACAATTTTCATATTTTTTTTCTCATCGGGGATGAAGTAGAATTTGTAGGGGACTAAATCTGCAAATTTCCATAAAAATCGGAATCATTGCGTTAAAATTTTTCCCAAATTCGTACCGTTTGACATGGAATGACTCATAAGCGTCAGGGACCCGTCCAGTGTCTTAACTGTCAAGAATTTGGGCACACCAAAGCGTATTGTAAATTGCCGTCAGTTTGTGTTAACTGTGGGGAGCTTCATGCAAACTGCTTAATGCGATAAGTCGAAAACTGACTCAAAAATCAAATAATGCAGTAATTGCGGAGGCAATCATACCGCAAATTATAGAGGTTGTCCAATTTACACTCATTTGAAAGGCATAAGAACCAACAAGACGTCAATATTACCTGATCATCCTCAACAGCCTAATTTTGCATCGAGTGACAATTTCCCTCCATTGTTACGGTCCACTGGTCATGTAAACGCACCTAGTTCTAGACGCAAACGTGGTTAAATCTAATATGCCAGGTTTGGAGCAGGAACCTAAATCACAATATTATGAGCCTAATATTAACACTCTAGAGACTACATTGCAGACACTTGTCCAAACTATGAACACTTTTACGACCACTATGACATCCATGATGCAGGAACTGCTGAAAATGCAATCCACTATCTTACAAGCCATTTTAAAGAAATGATTTGTATAAAAATTTGTTTTTGGAATGCGAACGGCCTCCGTCAACATAAAAACGAACTGGAGCACTTCCTGATGGATAAGCAGATTGATGTCATGATGATTGCTGAAACTCTCTTGACGGCGACAGCGTACTTCAAAATTAATGGCTACGTGTTATATGATACTAAAGATCCACGCAGAAGAGCATGTGGAGGATCGACAATTCTTATAAAGAACAGAGTAAAACATTATTTAATGAACAACATATGTGAGGGTTACCTTCAAGCAACAAACATTTGTATTGAATTCTGTCAATACAATTTTGTTTTATCATCAATTTATTCGCCGCCTCGATTTTCAATAAAAGAACACTAATACCACAGCTTCTTCAATTCCCTTGGAGCTAGATTTTTAGTTGCTGGTGACTTTAACGCCAAACACACATTTTGGGGTTCACGTCTGGTGACCCCGAAGGGTCGTGAACTCTTCAACACCATTGCCAAAATGGGATTAGATGTACTCTCAAGCGGGAATCCCACCTACTGGCCGACGGACCGATGGCAGATTCCCGATGTTATTGACTTCCGAGTAGTGAAAAATATCCCTGTAGAATCGATACAAGTGGAGCCTTCATTAGACTTGTCTTCAGATCACTCTCCTTTTATTATTACAATGCGCTTCCTTCAAGGGAATAGCTCTCTATTTCGGGCCATATCTAAAAACAGAGTAAGTTGGATAAAGTATAAAAAGTATTTAAATTCCCACTGCACGGAAAATGTAGTGTTGAGAACTACCAAGGATATTGATGGGTCGATTGGCAAGTTTACTGAGGACATACGAAGAACTGTACATCACGCCTCCACATACGACGTTGAGTGCAGAAGTGGGACAAACAGAACTTATTTCGCTGATCTCGACCATCTCCTGTCAGAAAAAAGAAGAGTTAGAAGAGAGTGGCAAATTCACAGGTCTCCTCAACTGAAACCTAGGCTACGGGAATGCAGAGATATACTAAGAAATTTCTTAGAAATCCAAAGAATGGCCTCACTTAAATCATACTGGGAGGGTATTGATAGTTCCCCACAATCTGACTATTTGTTATGGAAGGCGGACGAGGTTTAAAAAGACCAGTTTGAGGAAAGTCTTCTCTGCGAAACTGCTACTGGTGACTGGGCTAGAAATGATTCCGAGAAGGGGACTTTATTTGTTAACCATTTGAGAAATGTGTTTACTATAAATAACTCAAATAATTCATCTGATTTGCCTCCACTCGTTATTAGACCTCCTGTACCTCTAAGACTTAGCTTTTTTGATATTCAAAGCGCTATTGGTACTCTGAATCTTAAAAAAGCTCCAGGTATGGATAAAATCAGCAACAAAATGCTTGTGGAGTTACCTCGTGTAGCTAGAAGAATTATCCTCTTTATCTTCAATGCTTTTTACGCCTAGAATACTATCCTGCAGATTGGAAGGTATCTATGATTACCATGATTCCTGAGCCAGGGAAGTACGCCACCAAAGTAGAGTCATATAACCCAATTAGTCAACTGCCGACAATTTCAAAACTGTTTGAAAAATTGTTAATGACTAAGTTGACTCTAATTCTGAACGACACTCAATGTATTCCAAATCACCAATTCGGGTTCAGAGCTAAACACAGTACCATCGAACAAACACAAAGATTGGTAAATGTGATAACACGGTCGTTTGAAGAGAAAAAATACTGTTCCGCGCTTTTCATTGATGTTTCCCAAGCGTTCGACAAAGTCTGGCATGAAGGTTTAATGCATAAAATAAAATTAGCTCTGCCTGCTAACACCCACAAATTAATGAAAAATTATTTATATGGTCGCAAATCTACAATCAAAGAAGGCGATTTTTTAAGCCCTGCTCAGCCAATTGAAGCAGGAGTACCCCAGGGTAGCATACTAGATCCTACTTTATATTTGATGTAGGCATCCGATATGCCGTCAGACCCCATAATCCGTACTTCAACTTTTGCAGACGATACAGCCTTTATTAGCGTTCATAAGGACCATCAAATAGCATCACAGAATTTGCAGAAATATGTTTATAAACTAGAGAATTGGCTTGAGCTTTGGAAAAGCAGGGTTAACGAACAGAAATGTATTCATATAACTTTCACATTGCGAAAAGATACCTGCTCGTTCATCAGAATAAATAACCAAATTATCCCGCAACACAATGAAGTCATATACCTCGGAATCCACCTCGATCGTCGTTTAACTTGTAAGTCTCATATCGACGCAAAACTTACACAGATGAGATTAAAAGCAATGCAACTTAATTGGCTAATTGGCCGAAATTCTTCAGTAAAGTTGGATTGCAAACTATTGTTGTACAATGCAATACTAAAGCCAATCTGGTGCTATGGAATTCAATTATGGGGTACTGCCTCAGCATCCAACATTGAAAAAATTCAAAGGGATCAAAATAAAATTCTACGTATACTTACTGCAGCTCCATGGTACGTTAAAAATTTTCGAATTCACAAAGATCTAGGCATTCCTTTGGTGAAAGTCGAATTTACAAAATATGCCTAAAAATATGTCAGCAAACTTGAACACCATCCAAACCCACTTGCACGAGACATCCTTAATTTTGGTGGCTGTTTACGCGCATAGTGTAAATGTCCCCCAATTATTGTTCATATGATACTAATTGTTTCGTTAAGTTAAAATTGTTGTTATTTTGTGTTGATGCTGTATGTATACTGATTTATTATTGTTTATTGTTTGTAAAATCCCCAACAAGTACGGTACGTGTACAAAGAAGAAAAGAAAAACTGAAAATATACCCATGAATTATATTTAAATTTAATTAACCCCGTCTTTTTATTTTCGAGAAAATATTTCAAGAAAAACATTTTGGTCCTTCGAGCCGGATTTAAACCCCCGAGTCCCCTTGAAATATTTTCAAGAAAATATTTTTTATTTTCAGAATCCCCAGTGTTTCATTTTCTTCATCAATCCCCAAACATCGTTTTGCGATCATCCTCATCATTTTAATAACAACCCCCATTTTCTATTAACACTTTAATCAAAAGGTAAGTTGTGTGTTTTTTTTTTTTAATTTTGTTTAAAGTGAAAAAGTTAAAAGTGATAATATAAAAAACAAGAGAACCAACAAGTGCGCGAATCAATTTGCCGTCGGCAAAACATTACAGTGAATTTGTGTTTAAATTTTTGCTCCACATTTTTATACCCCTTCATTCGCGTGTGTTTTTACTTATAATTAATTATTAATTTTTTAAATAATAAATAATTAATTGTTTAAATAATAAATAATTAATTTTTTAAATAAAAAATAAATAATTGATTTTTTAAAAAAGTGAGTATTGAACCACAGAACCCCCGTTTATAAGTATTGACACTTAATCGCTGGCCTATAGCTAATAAATAAAATAACCCTGCAAATAAGTAAGTGCAATCTATTGTACTTTTTATTAAAAGCACAACCGTGAATATTTACTGTGTCTTTTTTGGTTTTCTTTTGTTTTTCATTATATCGAGCCATAACCGCCGAAAAAATGTATCCCACAAACTCAAAATTTTACAGGGGAAGGTTTTTTTTAAATAAAATCAGTTTGAATAAAGCCATTATTTTAAAATTTATAATGTAAATATTGTTTTGTGTAATACATTTAATTTTAATAATTTTAAATGATGTTGAACTATCGATTTCGATAAAAAAAAAAAAACAACAATCGATTATGGTGTGGGATACATTATTTTGGCGGTAATGGCTCGATATGGTCACACACACACACAACGTACACTAGTGCTGCACATTTTTATTCGTGCGAAAACCCAGTTACTATTTAATTAATTGTGAAAAGTGAATTTTTTACTTTTTTATTATTTTTTTTGCCCTAAAAATTTAAGTAATTAATTAAATAAATTTTTTAATCGCTATAAACGAATAATTTATTAGTGAATATATAATATTCGATTTACCCATAGTGGGTACCCGTTAATATTTTGCAGCAGCACAAGTGTTTTTAATAGATTTTTTCTGTTTTTTAATTTAACGAAGTTCTTTTTACACTTACGGAATTCCTTATTAAGTGAAACTTAACCCGATTTTATTTCCTAATATCACAAATTTAACCCGATTTTATATATATACATATATATATATTGTACGTGATATTTACCCATTGTATTGAACAAGGAATTCGAGTGTCAAAAATTCGCTTTGTGGAATATATTATACCCAGTATATATATAATTTTATTCTATAAATTTATTTTATACATTTTATTTCGCCTGAAAGAATTTGTTACTCTTTTTTTAAATTGGATAGATTTATCTATTTTTACCCGTAGTTTCGTTATCGTTTCTTCTCTATTAGAAAAAGCAAATTTTTTATCTGATTTTTTCCTCACGTTGGACTTAAATTTTTACTCGCGTTTTGTAAATAATTTTTATGAAAATTTCTCCATATCGATTGAGATCAAGAATAGATGTGACTACTTTAATCCGCAAAGCCGACCGTATGGCAGACTTTGAGGCATATATTGCCAGTATACCCGTGGTGGAACACCAACTCGGTTCTTTAAGTAGTCATGAGGAAGAGCTCAAACGGTTATGGGAAGCTGTTCGGTTATCTTATGACTCCTTGTTAATTGAGGCCGAAAGGTTGAAAGATCCCCAGATTATCGAACTGAAAGCCAAGTACTTTCAGTCTTACGGCACATACACTCGGCGGATATCTCTTATAACAGGTCACCTAGAACGAGATTATCGACACATGTCGAAAGGTCAATTGCGCAGTCTGCGCCAATGATTAATTTACCTCCGTGCGACACCCCAATATTCTATGGTGACTCATTTCGAGATATGTTCTCAGCTTTGTATGGTAATAACCCCCGTTTAACCCCAGTACAAAAATTGTACTACCTGTTGCAGAAAACTGCAAAGGATGCACATGATACCATACAAACTGTGCCACTTACCAACGATGGCTATGAAATCGCATGGAAAAGGTTGGTTGACACATATGAGAACAAAGATGCCCTCATAAACGAACAGCTTCGAGCCCTACTGAATATTAAACCGCTTTCACAAGAATCAGGATCGACTATTAAAAATTTGCAAAGAACGATAAACGATTGCATTACAAATTTGTCATTACTTGAAGTAACCCCTGAAATATTTTACCACGTAGTGCTGGTGTATATTTGTGCTACAAAGTTACCTGAAAACACACTGAGTCACTAAGAACAATCCAAAAGACTTTCTAAAAATTCCCCTAAATGGGATGATATGGACGCTTTTCTAACAGCGCATTTTAAAACTCTCGAGTCAATTTCTGACATAAGGCAGTCCCATTCAAACCTCGTTCAAAACTCGAACAAAAACTCCACAACTACTATTTCCCGATATACCCCCAATTCAGCAGTCCTTTTGGGCTCAGCAGTGTGTATAGTGCACATAAACGACATTAGATGTGCCGCTCGAGCCTTAGTTGACCCTGGTTCGCAAGGTACCTTTATTTCAAGGAGGTTACAAAGGAAGCTTGCTATTCCCACATTTTCCGTGCCTTCGACAAGTGTCACTGGAATGATGGATTGCTTAGCTGGCAAAACCTCTACAATGTGCACTATCACGGTTGGTTCGCCGATCGACCCCGGTTTCAAAATAAAAATTAGTGCATACGTTGTTGAGAAAATTACCGGTCGGTTGCCCTCGTCTAATATCTCTGATATTGTAACCTCTACTTTCCCCGACATTACCCTGACCGACGTCATGTGTACCCGTATGGATATACTTTTTGGAGAAAATGTTTATCCTAAAATTTTAACTACGGATGTCAGAATACATCCAAATGGCAACGTGATCGCCCAGAGAACCGTGTTCGGGTGGATAGTTACTGGTGAAGTTATTCAGCCCCGACCCTTACACTCTATATCATCGTTTTGTACCCATCTCGAGTTGAACACTCAACTATCGCGTTTTTGGGAACTTGAAGAAGTTCCACAAGCGACACAGTTATCTGAAGACGATAAATATTGTGAGGAACTTTACCGTACCACCACTTTTAGAAACCCCGATGGCCGTTACGTTGTCTCTCTCCCATTTCGCCGAGAATTTTCAAATGAATTGTTATTAGGAGATTCTCGTAAAAACGCCTTTTCCCAGTTTGTGCGAAATGAAACGCGTTTGTTGAAAAACCCCGAATTAAATTCCCAATACGACAATGTAGTTCGTGAATATATTGAAATGGGACATGCAAAAGCCGTCAAAACCCCAGTTTCCACTGCGATGGGGTATCACGCAGTGTTTAAACCCGATAGCATTACCACGAAACTCAGAGTCGTATTTAATGCTTCAAACCCTTCCTCCAATGGCGTAAGTCTTAATAATGCTCTATACCCTGGTCCTGTTTTACAGACGGATCTTACTATTTTATTGCTGCGTTGGCTATTTTTCCGTTACGTTTTTAATGCAGACATTGAGAAAATGTATCGCCAGATACTTGTCCATCCCAATCAAACCCAATATCAAAAAATATTGTTTCGTGATGATCCTGTAGCTGAAGTTAAGGACTATGAGCTTAGTACGGTCACGTTTGGAGTAAACTGTGCACCGTACTTAGCGATTCGTACTCTATTACAATTGGCTGACGATTGTAAACCCCGGAGTCCTGCGGCATCCGAAATTTTGAAAACCCAAATGTACGTTGATGACGTGCTTGCTGGCTCTCATGAGCTAGAAGACGCTTTCAAGAGACGTAATGAACTAACCCATGTTCTTGGCTCAGCTGGTTTCGTTTTGCGAAAATGGACGGCCAATCATTTACGACTCTTGGAAGATTTACCCCGTGAGAATCTGCTTGATGCAGACTTCTTAAAATTTTCGGATGCCAGTACTACTAAACCCCTAGGCTTGCGATGGGATGCGACTAAAGATTGCTTCTTTTTCAAAATTGCATCGCAGCCACGCCAGGATATTGTCACGAAACGTGGTGTCCTGTCAGAAATAGTGAAGTTGTTTGATCCAGCCGGGTGGTTTTTACCGAAAATCATTGTGGCTAAGATCATAATGCAATAAATTTGGAAAGACAAGACAGAATGGGATGAAGTTTTGAACCCCCTAACCCTATCTCAATGGAGCGCATTTTTACACGACTACCCTAATGTCGAGAAAATTAACATTCCAAGATGGGTTGATTTTCTCCCCGAAAATGAAATGGAACTTCATGCGTTTTGCGATGCCTCTGAAAAGGCGTACGGCGCTGCTCTATACATTCGAAATGTATCATCCTCATCGATCACGACGCATTTGCTTGCGTCAAAAACAAAGGTAGCTCCCGTGAAAACTGAAACATTACCCCGATTAGAATTGTGTGGAGCGGCTTAGATGGCAAAAATGGTAGAATCATTATGTTGCGAATTAAATCTAGACAGGAGAAAGGTTTATCTATGGACTGATTCTACTATAGTGTTATCCTGGCTTAAAAAAACCCCTGTGCCATTGGCCAACCTTTGTTAAAAACAGAGTAGCGTTGATTGTGAATAAAGTTGGTAATGAAAATTGGTCACATGTGGATTCCAAGGACAACCCCGCCGATTTGGCAAGTCGTGGAATTCTTGCTAGAGATTTAACAAATAATTCTCTTTGGTGGCATGGCCCTGTATGGTTAAGACAACCTCGTGAGTACTGGCCGCGTCACCCCCCTATCGACCACCAACACCTTGAAGATCAGTCATTTAAAGTTCAGCTCGAACGCCCGTATGACATATTAGAGCGATTTTCAGATTTATCGCGTGCAATGCGAATTACTTCGTATTTGTTTAGGTGTTTACAGTATTTGAGAACCCAAAAATGCTCGTATGATACCTTGAATTTAACCCAGTCAGAAATAAAATTCACCCGAGATCGCTTGGTTCGTATGTGTTAGCGGAACTTTATACCGGAATACACTCAGCTTTCAAAAGGTATGCCCGTGCCTTCAAAGAGCAGCCTGCTCACTTTTAACCCTTTTATAGATCATCGTCATGTAAAATGGAAATACCCCCAGAAAGATTTTGAAGTAGGTGATTTAGTGATTATTCGTCAAGATAATTTACCCCCTAGTGAATGGCGACTAGGACGAATAGAGAGGACTCATGTTGGACATGACTCTTAGGTCCGCACAGCGGACATGAGAACAGCTTCAGAAATTTTTACTCGACCCATCGTGAAGCTTGTTCTCTTACCCAGTTCAGAAACCCACTAATTCTTTTTTTCTCTCTTTCTCCTTTATTTTGTATTTACCCTATAGAGTATATGTCGAGTGTATCACGCTGCCTTGAGATCCATCGTAAACCCATTGAAGGTCCTTCTTTCTCTGAGACACATGACAACACTGCTGCCAGCAACACATACCACAACAACCACAGCAACGTACACACAAACACAGCACGCCGTTCAACCCAGGCCATCAACGTTACCGGATACGACTACCATTGTCACAAACATTATGAACGTGCGACCCGCGTGATCCTTAACCCTCTTTGTTGCAGTATAGCAAGGGGGGCAGGATGTTTACGCGCATAGTGTAAATGTCCCCCAATCATTGTTCATAGGATTGCTAATTGTTTCGTTAACCCTATACCGCATACAACGCCAAATATGGCTTTTTACTTTTATTGTGATTTCTCTTTACGGTAACGGTACTTTTGCAAATGTTTGTCTTATCTATCATTCTTTCTATGTTGTTTTCTTCTGAAATTCAAAGTGTAGTTATTTAAAAACAATATTTGCTTCTTGTTTTTGAAATTTTTGTGCGAGCGTCTCAGTTGTCCTAATAGAAGTGAGTTTTACAGAAGTTTGTCATCAATTTTAAATATAAAAGAAAGGTATTTCTTTCGAAGAATTTTTTTTATGTAAAAAGTTCATTACATTTATAAATAAAACAATAATATTGATGAAAGGTAAGCATTATAAATACTTTTTTTTGCTAAAATTGACGAAGCCATATATGGCCTTCCATGCAGTTATGAATGTACAATAATTTTATGGTAATTTGAAATATACTAATGAAATCGCTGATGGACTTCAAAGTGATGATGAAAATATTCTGATACCGATGAAGAAGAAGTAAGAGTCCCACTTTCTGATCAGGACAACATTTTTGTACCGAAAACTGATGAGAGCGATTTGGAAGACCATTGTGAGAAACCTACTACTTCAAAGAAAAAACAACCTGAAAAACCAAGAGTCCAAATTTGGAAAGAAAGTCATTTGCCTCCGTATTCGAATGAAAACTTTCCATTTCAGGGAAATACGAATCTCCCAGATATTATCGAGGAACTGGACGGACCAGCAGAGTTCTTTAATTTTTTTTCAATGACGATTTGATAGAATTCATAGTTGAACAGACGATGCAAGACTTTCCATTGAATTCCGTTAGAGCTGACGGTATTGGTCATTTTCCCAAATAGATGAAAACGAGACAACTTTGTCAAAATAATTGCTCCTTCCGTTCCTATACTTATTGTAAGAAATGTGAAGTATTTTTGTGCTACAATGATAAGAGAAACTGTTTTACAAGTTTTCACACTGATGCATAGAAAACCATATATGGCAATTAGAAAATACCTCTGAATACATACAAAGCCATATATGGCTTATTTTTTTTCTCGTAAAATATCCAATTATAAAAATTTTTTCTTTCTAAAATATTTAAATACATCCTAAATAAACACTAATTTGTGGTTTAAAAATTGTTTTCATTAAAAAATGGATGCTCATGCAGTAGAGGGTTAAGTTAAATTGTTGTTATTTTGTGTTGATGCTGTATGTATACTGATTTATTATTGTTTATTGTTTGTAAAACCCCCAACAAGTACGGTACGTGTACAAAGAAGAAAAGAAAAACTGAAAATAAACTTATGAATTATATTTAAATTTAATTAACCCCGTCTTTTTATTTTCGAGAAAATATTTCAAGAAAAACAGTGGCCATGTCGGTTGAGAAGGAGGGATCCCTTGCTTTAACTCAAGCGCAAAACAGATGACTGGATCAGTGGATGTAAATTTTTTGTAGTATCATAATATTTTGTATACTACTGGCTGGACTTATTATTTTCTTTTAGTATTAAGATTCGAAAACTTATTGTCATTTCAACATCTGAAGATTCAATAAATAAATAAAATGTATTAAAAAAATATTAAGTTCCATACAGAAGGTATGGTAACTTCGGCAAGTCAAACACACTACACCTCCCTTTTTACCAAAAAGAACAATCAAAAGAAGGTTTGATTGTTCTTTTACAAATAATATAACGACGATAAAATTTACAATGGTTTAATGAGTATTATCTTAAAATAATAACTACTATTAAAAAGTCGGTAGTATTTACATGTAAAAAAAAAGAAATGAAAATCCTGAAAGATAAAATATATCTTAAAAAATTAAATATTAAGAAGGATATAGGGATTCTCAGTTGAGAAACGTTTAGCACTTTGGAATTTCTTTGTATTATTTAAGAAGTTAATAAAAAGTAAAGTACATTAAAAAAGAGAAACACGAAAAAACAAACAGTTTAAAACTATTTTTTTAATTTGCAAATTTAAACAAACTCAAACTAACTATAAGAAAACACAATAGGGTTTGAGAACAGACAGTCAAAAGGAGTTACTAAAAACAATAAATAAAATAAACTGTATTTTGGATTAAAACAGTTTTAATAAGATGTACATACATATGTATGTAAATAAGAATTTTATAAATGTAATTAGATTTCCCTTTTGGGTCCAAAACAAAACAAAAAAACTTATAAAAATTATTTACAACAATAAAAATGAGATATGAAATTTATCTTAATAAAGAAGTTAATAAAAACATTTTTATTTCCAATAATGGATATAATATAAAATATGAAAATGTTTTTGTTTATAAAAAGAAATAATATTTTTATTTTTCATTAATTTCATGAAATATACATATGTATATACATATAGTTATAAAGTAATTAAAAAGAAAAAAAATATAAATGAAAATTACCTTGGTAAATGGTTGAATTTACAACCCTGGAATAAACAGTGTGCAATGCTTCAGTAAGATTGGAATTTTAAAGTAAAATTTCAGAAAATTTCTGCAAAAAAAAATCAAATATGACTCTTGGAAAAATATGTATGTTTGGCAAGTTCATTAATTGAAATCAGGAAAGTTATGACGCATTCACCTTTTTTTTCCATTTTTATGTACCTTGAAGGTACTATTGCCTTTATCAAGGAGCTCGACATTGTTGTGGTCATCGAGACTTATCACTTGATAAGGTCCTTTATAGGTGGCGTCTAACTTGTGTCCAGCTTCATTGCGGACCATAACGAGATCATTTATGGATATATTTTGGGTATTGGCCCCCTCATTGGAAATTTGTTGTCTTTGCAGCTTAGATTGTTCTATGAGGCTTGCTGCTCTGCGTTGTGCAACTTGAAGTCTGAACTTAATGGTTCAACTTTATTTTTCTTCAAGAAGTCTAGTGAAGGTGGTATTTTTCCATAGAGTAGTTCAAAATGACAATATCCGTGGGCGGTTGATGGTGTGGTATTGTAGCAGTATGTAAAATATTTTAGCCACACGTCCCAATCGGATTTGTCTGAGGAAATATATGCTCTTAGATATTCGTTGAACGTTCTGTGGGATCTTTCTACTGTTCCCACAGTTTCATGATGATATGGTGTAGAATTGAGTTTTTCTAACTTCATGAGTGACCATAATTCTTGTAAAGTCTGATTCATATACTCTATGATGAAGTTTTCTAAGATGGCTTTAGCTACGATTTTAGCTGATTTGTTAGGTACAGATATTTAGTTAAATCGCACATAATTGTCACTGCGTATTCGTTTTGTAACTCAGATCTTGGTAGCGGACCGATAGTATCAATAATGACAATATCAAACGCTTTCGCAGGTGTAGGTGTAAGAACAAGAGGTTTTTTCCCTTTGACAAGAGTTTTATTCATTTTGCATGCTTGACATTTTTTGACGTATTTTGTTATGTGTCTAGCCATGCCTTTCCAATGGTATTGAAGTCTAATTTTCTTTATCATGCGAGTTAAGCCTGATGATCCCTCCCGTAATGGGATCATCATGGTATTTTTGCATAATTCGCAGTTTTTCAGAATCACTCGAAACTTTAGTAAGTTTCGGTACGAGCACAATAGTTAAATTTTAATCTTAAAAGGTTTCATTACCTTTACTTTTGAATCTAGTGAGAGTAGCAATGTTTCGAGACCAATATTATTAGCTATTTTTTAAAGCTTTTAAAAGATGTGACCTAGGTCGACATTTCTATTAATAACAAGGTCTTTCAACTAAAAATCAGAAAGTAATTGCTTTCCTTTATGGATAATTACTTTATCTTTAGTAAAATACAATCGAGGTACATATTTTACGGTGCTCATGGACATTTATAGGCTCATATATATTAAATTTATTTGATTCTGTATGCGGTGTGGAAATTTTATTCATACTTATCTCGCTTCTTTTAGACTGAAGTGTGGTTGTAACCTTCAGTACTTTATTGACTTCAATATTTTTAATATCCTGAAACTCTATTTGTAACAGCGCGTCTGACACTGTATTTTCCTGACCCCTAATATACTCGACTACAAAGTCGTACTCCTCGAGGTCGAGTCTCATACGCATGAGCTTTGAGGACGGGTTCTTTAGAGAAAATAGGTAGGTAAGTGGTCTGTGATCACTTTGAATGATGAACTTTTTACCGTAAATATATGGTCTAAAATGTTTTATTGCCCAATGTATTGCAGTTAATCCTGCTCTATTGTAAATTTATTACTTTCACCTTTAGTGAAGGATCTTGAGGTGTATGAAATTGGCATTAGTATACCTTGTTTTTCTTGGCTAGGCACAGCTCCACAAGCGTGTGTGCTTGCATCTGTTGTTATATAAAAAATTTTAGAAAAATCAGGGTATTGTAGAATTGTAGGGCTTAGTAATTGGGTTTTCATATACTGGATGGAATTTTCACAATCCTGGTTCAATTCAAAAGATACATTTGTTTTAGACAATCTGGTTATGTGTCTTGATGACTCAGCAAAATTTGGTATGAACCTTCGGTAATAGTTACAAAAGGCTACAAAGCGTTTAGCTTCATCACCATTCTTTGGCGTTGGATAGTTTTGTACTATAGACAATTTGCTATCATCAGGCAATATACCTTGATCGGTACATTTGTGGCCTAAAAATGTAACTTGGGTGTAGAAAAGTGAACATTTATCTATGTGTAATTTCAGATTATATTTTCTGCATAATTCAAATACGTTTTTTAAATTACGTAACATATCGTTGAACTCATGTAGAAAGGCCCTAACTCGCTATTTTTTCGAAATTTGTTTTTTTTTTTCGATTCCAATGCATTTAACGCAAATACATCTCCTCACAAAAATTTATTGCAATAGTGTAAAAAATAACGCTTATATAGGGTGTTTTTTTGAGAGGTATAGAACTTCGAATTGAAATAAAACACAAGAACGTCGTTTTAATGACCATCAATTTGGCTTTATTGGAAGGATAATTTTATGCCATTAATGTTTAAATATGATTTCAGGCATGTGGCCGCCGCGGCTGGCTCGAATAAAGCCAATTCTACAGGTCCAATTTTCAACCCCTTTTTCGAGCATATGGGGCCGTATGTCGGCAATAACGCCACGAATGTTGGCTTCCAATTCCCCTAACGTTTCTGGTTTGTTGGCGTAGACGAGCGACTTCACATATCCCCAAAGAAAATAATCCAATGGTGTCAAATCACACGATCTTGGTGGCCAATTGACAGGTCCATTCCGCGAAATTATGCGCTCATCGAATGTTTCCTTCAATAAATCGATTGTGGCGTGCGCTGTGTGGCATGTAGCGCCGTCTTGTTGGACACAACTCATTCACATTCATGCCATCCAATTCGGGAACAAAATAGTCGGTTATCATGGCTCTATACCGGTCTCCATTAATTCGGGTCCTCTTCAACACTTTGCTCTACAGCGGCAATTGTTTCTTCGGTGCGCACTGTTCGACGTCTCTGCGGATGCGTATTATCACATAGAGTAAACGTAGTGCGAAAACGATCCATGGTTAACCGAATTAATTGCTCTGATGGACGATTATGTCGACCATAAAATGGACGGAGACTGCGGTAAACTTCACGAACTGAACCGTTATTTTCGAAATAAATTTGCACGATTTGCAAGCGTTGTTCTTTTGTCAACCTGTTCATGATGAAATGGCAAACCAAACTGAACATAAATGACATTAGAGTTGCCAGATTTGACCACAAAATGCCAGTTTTATCTCTTTTCGAAAAACAAACCGTAAAAAAAACACCCTATATAAGCAGTTGTACAAAAAAATTTACATGTTGAATATTACAGTTTCTCTTATGTTTTTACCTTCTCCTGTAAAGTTTCAAATATGCGAGTTAGGGCCTTTCTACATGAGACCATCGATATATTCCTTAGAACAACCAATTACTACTAGATCATCCATATACACGAATGCTTCTGCTGGAGACAGACCTGAAAATGCTAATGACATCATACGTTGGAAAGATCCTTTATCCGTTGAAAAGGATGTTATATCTCTAAATTCTTCTTCAAGTTCTATTTGGTGAAATCCTGACATCAGGTCAAGACAAGACAAGAATTTAGCTCTACCTAATTGATCAAGCATATCGTCTATACGAGGTAAAGGGAATTTATCAGCCACTAAATTTTTGTTAACCGCTCTGTAGTCTACTACTAATCCCCATCTCTACTGAGTGGCACCGGGTAGCGGTTTCTTTGGTACTAAGAGAATTGGGCTATTGTGATCTGAAATAGATGGTTCAACAATATCGTCTTTAATTAGCTTATCAACCTGATTGTTTACTTCTTCCTTTTGAGAATGAGGAATTCTGTAGTTTTTTATATAAACAGGTTGAGTATTATTGATTTTAAGCTTTTGTTTGTAAAAATTATTGACCGATATATTTTCAGATTCTAACGCAAAAATATCTATAAATTCTTTACAAAAAAGTTTTAAATCTTTTTCTACAAATGATGGAAAGTTTCTTGAAAGTCTTTCCAATTTTTCTTTGGATTTGGCCGGTATAAAATCCTGCGTGACAATTTTGTAGTCGGCTAAAGTTTCTCTAACGAGTTTGATATCTTGGATTATTCAGTATTGGAGTGTCAAAACTTCCCGCCAGAGATGGGATGACCCACATATGAAACAATAACTAAATTAACCTTTAATGGACAATCTTGAATTAGATTGGTTTTTAGTGTTTGTGTTAAGTTTTGGGTTTTGGTGTGTTCTGACATATATAGTAATATTTTATGGCCAACATTTTTGTAGAACAGTTCATCCCTTCCCTTCCCATTTTTCGGGGTGTTTTTTACAATTTCTTAGAATAAAGCCAAAAATGCCATTATGAGGGGGAGTTAGAGGGTTAATATATTCTAAAAAAATATTTGTCATACCATTATCTACAAAAATTCTGAACATACCCTACACCTCAGACGTAAAGAAAACTTAGTTTTATATACCGATATGCTGCAAGAACAGGCCAGAGCTGGGAATTTTTAACCGCTTCTTAAATGAAATTCTGATGTGATCTATCAAAACGCCGACACACGCTTATTTTTTTTTGGTCTCCTTAACAACAATCAATCGTCGAAACCCCGTAATTTTTTTTTGTTTTGTACTGTGCTATCAATTTCGATTTCGAAGGGGTTGAAGATGCTGTGTTGAATGTAGTGCGGTTCATTTGTAGTTCTAGGTTCTAGTGAAGTTGCTGCAATATTTTTTGATTTTACTAAAGCTTTTGATTTAGTTGATCATGAAATAATGATACAGAAATTAATGAAATATGGTATTCAGGGACGAGAACTTTTATTGTTTAAAAATTATTTCGTTAATAGAAAACAATATGTTAATATAAACAACACGGACAGTTTTCTTGGTCCTGTTGATTATGGTGTACCGCAAGGTAGTGGATTGGGCCCTCTTTTATTTTCTATATATTTAAATGATTTAAAAAATTTAAATTTAGATGAGCAACTTTATATGTTTGCAGATGATGTGTGCTTGTTTTGCCCCTACAAGTACGATTTATCACTTAAAACAAGAATTGAAAGAGATGCTGCCTCAATATTTGAATTTGCGCGATTAAATCGATTAGTTCTTAACCCTGATAAAACCAAATTAATAAGCTTTAGACCACATGCTTTAAGTATAAATAGTGATTTCAACGTGTTTATTAATGGAAAAGCTGTTTACGAAACCCATTCCGTTTAGTATTTGGTAATCACATTGCAAAGTAACTTGTCATGGGATTTACATATAACCGACTTGAAAAGCAAAATAGCTCCAGCAATTAAAATTTTATATAAATTAAAAAATAAACTGGATGTTAAATCAAGGATGATGATATTTCAATCATTGATTGATTCAATCGCATTTGAATTACTTAAGGCCTTATGGCACTACATTTTAATGCATTGTTTAAGTTTTGGTGAACAGTACAAATATAATGAAATAGAAAAATTTACTAAGTGCAAAGAGTTCAGCAGTATTAACATAAATGGCAAACTGTCAAACATTTTACTAAGGTTATCGATAAAAAATGAAGTTATGTCAAAAAAAATGTAAAATTGTTCAACTTAAAATTGACATTTCAAGCTTGAAATATTAAAAGTGTTGCTGAATCAGCGGTTTATGGACAAATTTGGCGATTAACCGTTTTTTTTTTGTTCGTTTTGTTTTTATGTTTCTCATAAACAAAAAGTTGACAACATTTAATAAAAAAAATAAAAGGCTTTTTTGTTTACATTTTTTATAGTTTGCTTTTTCTAACATTTTCTGTTTCTTTCTATCAATTCTATATCAATTCAATGAACAAAAAGTGTAGTGTCATAAGGGCTTTACCAATTATATATGCTTACAATAAAAATAACATTTCCCTGAAATCGCTTCAATGCAAAACAAAGCATTAAAAATTGTTTACAAACTACCAATACTAAATTCAACTGTCACATTGTACAAAGATATAAGCAAAAAAATTTTACCAATTTATGGATTGCATTAGTATCAGGTGTTAATGTTTGTTTTTAAATGCACTAACCACATAGGTCACCAAAGCATGACATTTTCTCAACAGCAATTTATGGCGTTTTCTTTTCTGGCAAAAATGTTACACGTTTTTCCCATTTCGCATCTTTTTTAATATTTTTGTGTTCTTTTCTGAAAAAATGTCAACACTGCTAAAGTGTAGTGTGTTCTTTTCTATAAATGTCACTCTATAAATCAGTGATGTTCAGCCCATACAACAATTGTTTGAAAAATTTACACACATTTGTTACGCTCTTTTAAAAACATTCATTCACTCGTCGTTCAGCAAGCGATGAGAACACATGCGACGGACTATCGTCATTTTTTTCAGAAATTTGTTAAGCATTGTTGTTGCTTCTTGTTGATCGAAGCACAGCAAACACACGCTATTCAATTACAATTGAAAACGAAAAATAAAAAACTGGTTTAGATAGACTTATTTTTGTTTTTTATCAAAATAACTGTTCTAAAATTGGTTTTCGATATTGATAATTGTTATTTACGGTCCCTGATATTGTTTCATAAGGTGTTTACATTTGGAAAAAATTCTTTACTTTTTTCTGATTTTAAGCGTATGACAATATGTTTGCTGTGCAAAATCTCTCACAAATACATCTACATTTTATTTTTGAACATCACTGCTATAAATTAAAAAAATGGTGCACCTTTCACACTCTGTATTTTTAGAGGGGGAGAATCGCACGACAAAACAGCTGACCAGTGATGCCAACTTTTGAGACTCAAAACGCGTAAACATTTTTGAAAAAAGGGCTAAATGGAAAAAAATTCATATAAAACCACATCCAATTTTCTTTTTTTGCGTTTTGAGTGACGAAAATCCGGCTGAATCTAGCCCGAAAAGGGCTAAGTTGGCATCGCTACAACTGACATTTGTTTTGTTTATGAATGTGTTTTTGTGTTAAGAAACAAAAAAAATATACAAAATGGAAAATATTACTACTTTTTTATGTGCTGAACAAATTTTGGATGACTTGTTGAATTCATCTTCATCATCTGATGATGATGAAATATTTTATATGATTATGGAAAAGTGAAAGGCTTTGTAGAGAACGTAATTAATGAATACTCTGAAGTTGATGTATGTCAAATTTCATACGACAATATCTCCTATTTCTTATATACGTATGTAATGTATGTCTATATATATATAATTTTTATAGTTTAAGAATAATTTGCGTATTCGTCGGGAAGGTGCCATTAGTCTTTTTGATAAATATTCATTGTCTTATTTCAAGCGATCTTACCAGGGAGCTATCTGCTTCTTCTTTTTTAACAAAAAAAACAAAAACAACTGTACATCAAAAAAAGTGTTACACTGTTGTAATTTTATGTTCTATTCTGACCATTAAAAATGCGACATCTTTAAAATGTGGAGTAAACATTATAAAAATGTACATAATAACGGTGTAACATTTCATTTCAGAAAAGAAAACACCATTAGTTTTAACACACGAAACAGAACAAATTTAAGAATTCCTCGATGTGGACTAGAAACTACCAAGCAACGCATTGATTACGTGGGTGCTGTAAAATTAGGGTTACCATATTCATTTTGAGAAAAAGAGGATGTCGACCAAAAAAAAGCCGGACATTTACCCTTAAAAAGAGGAGAATACTCTGTAGCAAAATATTTAAAAAAAACAACGCCTTAAAATACACAAAACAAATTTAAAATTCTATTTACATATATCAACAAAACTTAAACAAAATATTAAAAAAAAATGATATTTTATCAGTCTGATCTCATAACTACAACAACATAAATAAAAACATAAAAATTCATTTTAAAACTTCACAAGTTTCATGCTTTCAATTTGAACCAATATATTATTATCGCATTTTTTTAAATATTCATAAAACACTTGACAATTCATATCAAAATAATATCAGAAATAGTTTCTGTATTTAATTTGTTTCTTTCTGGTGTCCACTGAATTCAGAACTTCTAGAACTAAGAACTTTGAGAAATATCATAAAACAAAATTCCCAAAGGTTAACACACACATTCAGGGAAAGAATTGACCATTTTAAAATTTGGAATGATTTGGAATTTATAAGATTTCGTCTTTCAAAGAAAAGTGCCTCAGCTGTTTTTTCTCCCTCCAACTTCTTTTGGCACCTTTTCCAGACATTTCTGGACAAAACTATAAAAGTCGTTGCAAACAATTAAATTTGGCAATTAATTGATGTAACTCTAAACGTCAAACACCAATGTTACCACATTTTTCACCGAATGCAGTCGGTAATTACACGTAGGTAAAAAAACGTTAAAATTACCAAATTATTTTTACCGGTTAGGTAAGGAAAAGTAATTGGCATAAACTCTAGTAGTTATCTATTTGTTAAAATTACGGGCATAAGACATGTAGACAAAGGCCAAAAGCCAAAGCCGTTTAAAATTGTGAAGGCGCATATGGCGGCCAAAAAGCATCAAACACAATTTGTTTACACAAAAAAGTATGTCATGATATCGTGTGTATTCAAAAAAATGTATATATCAATGCCAACAATACTTTCGATGCAATAAAACGAAATTATAGATTAAAGTTTTAAAAGTAGGACAAACCCAGGACACTTGCAAAAAAAGAAGTAGGACTACCCCGGACGCCCTAAAAAAGAGGACGTATGGCAACCCTATGTAAAATTCAATAGTTTACATGCAGATTTGAAGTCAATTAATCGAATTTCACTATTTAAATCGTCTTGTAAACAACATTTATTTAACAACATCGAAACGCTTTAGTAATTTTTTATTTTTTGTAAAACAGTTTTTTTTTACATATTTTTTGTAATTTAATAATCTTAACCTTAAGTTAAATCTTTTATTTGTACTTTTGAAAATGAATTAATTTGCCAACTTGCCTCAATAATGCCTTACGGCGCACAGTGGTATTTTTTGGCAAAAAGTCTATTTTTTTACAGTTATTTTTTAGAAACCTAATGATGCAATTCTGTAGAGAAATGTTGCAATGTATCTTGCAACAGCCCCAAAAATAGACAAATTCGCTTGTGTGTTCTTGTTTAATTGTCGTCTGCCTTTTGCTGCTATTACGATGGCATTGGAATTCTCCTCTACATAGAACAATGTTTGCAAATGCAATTCATAGCAATTAGTTAGTCTATAAATTAGTGTGATTGTTCCTGCTTCAGGTATTGTGGGCACGCAGCTTAGTCCCCAAATAATTTGCTCAAATGTGCAGATTGTCATAGAGTGGGTGTATGCGTTTGCTTAACAAGCAAATGATTGAAGAGACTTCACTACGCAGGCCACGTTTTATTCCCGTGAGGCACAGCCCAGTGGGGTCGTCTTATATGCGTTGCCAATAGAACGTGGAACTTGAATTTTTTTCCATTTTATTTCCACACGTTTTATGACTTGCCGGGCATAACTATTTGCCGGCGATTGGCTTTGATGGATAAAAAGCTGATGTGGCAGACTGATTGCTACCAAAAATTAACTTTCAATTGCCAGGTGTTTTCTTAATGATTTATATTAGCGGCTTAAGAAACACTGAATTTATATTCAAACTTTTAATTTATAAAGTTAACCTTTCTGTGCTGCTTTTCTGGTTCACGTGTTTGCCAAAAAGAATTTTTTTACAGCTCGAATTGTCTACTCGTTACCTATTATGTCGAATGCCAAAAATTAGGGTGCGTTTGAAGACAAGTAATTGACAGAGCTGGGCTTTGTGAATTTTCATTATTATTGAAACAAATGAGTAACCGTAGCTAACAAACGTACTCATGCTTAAGATAATAATTATTCTTTTCTTTTTTGTGTTTCATATATATGTACATTGCTGTAATGTTTACTAATAATATAAATACTTATACAATAATATTACGATATATGTATATATAAATTATTATGAAATGTATGAGTTACTTTATTTCGCAACAACGTAAAAAACTGCGTGTTTCAGGAACAAGTTCCCTAATTTCAGCAGAACACATTCCATTATAGTATCGATAGAACAGTGAAACACAACCCACATTGCGACGATGCTCCAATGAATCAATAGAGTTGGATAACCTACTGTCACCGATAAGCATCTTCGCCCTCTCCTGTACGCGGTCGAGTAACTCCAAGATAGACTTCGAAGCACCGGCCCATACATGTTATTGTTTTTGTGTTATACATTTTGTTTTTTTCATCATATATTTTCTAAGTGGGAAGTAAACCGAATAGAAACAAGTTAGAGTGCAATATGTGGCTGTGCCGAATCTTAAATACCCTCCACCTAACTATAATGAGAAATACTAAACTACACTGGTTATAGGACTAGAATTTTTTTCGACTTATGCTTGGTTTTCACTATGTCATTTTTGTTGTCAAATTGTCTAAATTGTTATGAAATTACCAACAATTTGGACCATTTGACAACAAAACTGACATAGTGAAAACCAAGCATTAGCATTTTATATATTGTTTGAAAGACAATTTTACGAACAACATAATTTATTTCAAATGTTTAGAAATTTTACTTAATTTTGACCATTTAAAATTTATGTAATTACCAATTCTCACCATAATTTACAGAGTTTGTCTAACAATCTAGAGTGTAATGTAACATTTATAAAATTAAAAAAAAAAATTAATATATACATATATAAAAAAGGGTAAGGTGAGGCTTCTTTTGGTAGAATTTGATTTCAATAACTTTATTTACAAGAGATACCTATATGGGTAGCATAGGAGAAACGGACCAATTTTGGACTTAAAGCTTCTAAATCCAAAAAATTCAATAACGTTATTTAAAAGAGTATGGTTGTTATACTCGTAAGTAGAATTAATTTGGGAGCTATTGCCAAATATACACAGAAAAAATTATTTCCATTTTTTTTAATTAACGGGTTAATTGAAAAAAAATCGGATTTGATTAAATAATTTAATCGTTTTAATTAAATTTTTAATTGTTTATGGATATTTACTATAAACAATGTTGCTACTACCCACAAAAGCAAAAAAACAGTATATTTTTTTAAATAAAATATATAAATTGGCGACATTTTACTTCAAAAACGCTTGTTTCAACTATTTTTTTTATTAGTATGCAATATTTTTTTCAAGTGTGTATACTCAAAATAAAAAATGTAAAGAAATAAACCGGTTTTCAATGTATGAAAGAATGCAAAATAACACTTGGTGCATATCAAAGCATGAGAAGTTCTTTTAGTATTATAAAATAATTTATTGTGTGAGGTCGTGGTCAGTGTTTTCGTTCATGTATATACGTGTTTGATGCAGAAAAGAATTTCTAAGTAAAAAATAACGGTTCGCATCAAAAAACATAGATTAAAGAAACATTTTAATAAATTAAAAAATATAATAAACTTTTGTTTATTGAACAGTTTACTTGGGTTTAATAAATACTTTTTGTTAAAAAAATAGTTTTGTAAATAAATTTGCCACTATTTTAATTTGCGTTGTTTTGAGATGGAAATTAACAGTCTTATTCAGAAAAAAAAATTAATATCGGTATAATCTGCAAATTAGTAAATTTGAGATTTTCGCTTAATAAATGGTTAATAAAATTTCTTATTCAAAAAACGCTTATTAACTAATTTGTAATTTAAGAGGAATTTTCATTTAAGACTTTCAACACTATTTTATTTGAATGTCACTAAGTTCTAATGATGAAACAGGATTGAGTACTTTTTTATCAGTAACCGCAACTCGTCAGTTGTTTTACTTTTAAATAAATATGAAATGTTTTTAAATAAGAAAATATTTTGCAATAGTCTTTTAGTAAAAGATTTTTAAAAATGAAATATTAATTTTTTTGCAAAAATAAACATAAACATGTACATTTATTGGCACGCACTAAGAAAACCCAGAGACGAAAAAAAACTCGGTAACCTTCTTTTCATTTGTTTATGTTTTCTGCACATCACTATTTTGATACAATATATTTCATCAAGATTGCGTCTTCATATATGTATGACAGATATAATGGAAACAAAAAGAAAACGATCCCAAAATTGGTTGGAAGAGGATAAGGTAAGTACATACTTACATATGTTTTTATATAAATAATTTAATTTGCATGTACATATGTATGTACATACCTATGAAACTTCCAAAAAGTAAATGTTGCTGCAAGAGCTTATCAAAAGGGTTCTGGAGAACAAAAACACAGAATGCATGTGGTAAAATTTGAAGTCGATCAGAGTGTGCCAACCCGTGCCACGCTGAGGTTAAAGTTCAAAATATATAGAAAACAATCGTTTTTTCATTGATGACAAGTTATTTATTATAAAAAAAAAACACGCAGTTCATATAATGTTTTCTTAATTTGCAATTTTTTATATTCAAACATTTTATTAACAAAAAAGTAGAGAATTAATATTATTAAATTATTATAAAAGCGACGATTTAGTATATGCTGGGAATTCCTTTCGGTAGTTCTTAACAACATGAAGCAAGTACTGCTTCTCTTCTTCGCTATGTGTTAAGGACCGGTTAAAATCTGTAATAAGTCTATTTTATTAGTTCGGCTTGAGGTCCCTTTTATTAAAAATATAAAAACTCTTGTTCGTTTTTAATTTTTATTATATTTTATTTATTTCCAATATTTCGACCAACTTTGATGATCATCTTCAACAAATCTTTCACTGACAGTGAAAGAAACTTAAGATATTATCGGACAAAACTACATTAAATTATATTTCCTCCCTGAAGATAATCAACAAAGTTGGTCGAAATATTGGAAATAAATAAAATATAATAAAAATTAAAAACGAACAAGAGTTTTTATATTTTTAATAAAAGGGACCTCAAGCCGAACTAATAAAATAGAAAGATTTTTAACAATATAAAAGGTCTACATAGCACATAAAAAACAATCAATCTGTAATAAGTTTGACTTTTCTCTCAGCAGCATCATTAACAACATTAATATTTTTCAAAATTTGAACGCCTTTAATGTATTCTGCTCTTTCGTGCCAATTTGAAGGATCCAAATTTAAAAAATTGGTGTCTATTTCCAACTTTGAAATCTTCCAACTTAAAAGTGTTCCATTCCCGTGAAAAACGTTCAAATATACCAACTTCTGGACCACTAGATTTTCCAAAATATACCTCAAAAACAGCTCGCAGTAAGATGCCTGCACGGTAACCACATCCAACTCCGATATAATTTTTTCTCCAGCAACATTGCTGCCCTATTATATTGACCAGTGTTGGTAGCAGTTGTGTCAAAGCACACCATTTCTAATGAATTTATCATGTTCATTTTTGTTAAATAATCATATATTGATTGTGCGATTGCTGCTCCAGATCCAACTTCAATAATTGTAATGTCAATTAACTTTTCAATTTTTTCTGCAGTTAAAACAATAGCTAGGCGGTCAACTTTTTCTTTTCCAGCCATTGCAGAAAGTAGTTTACCATCCCAAGTTAGTTGTCATTCCAATTATTGAAGTTGGATCTGGAGCAGCAATCGCACAATCAAAATCAAAAAACGGTGAGTTAAATAGATGATGTTTACAGATTGATCGTGGACAATGAAGATTGCTGATGACGCCCTTGGCAGGGTAGAAAATGCATTCCAATTTGCCAATTGTTCCAGTAATTTGCAATAGTATTCTTGAAAAATTCGAACTATTAGCCTGAATAAAAAAAAGATAAATATTAGTTCAATTCCTTCTCTAATTAATAAGGAACACTTTTAAGTTGGAAGATTTCAAAGTTGGTATTATGGATGAAGAATTGCAACGTGCTGTAAGTGTCGAAGAATGTAACTTCAGCAAATATTTTTGTATTAAACATTTAGGAAAAGACAATATTCGACATGATTATAAAGAGTTATTACAACTTACGTATATTATTCTTGGTGGCAGAATCCCATGCAAGATTTAAAAATATATTTTTTTTTTGCAGCATTTAATTATTTATTGAATCTTCATATTTGAAATGACAATAAGTATTCAAATCTTAATACTAAAAAGAAAATAATAAGCCTAGCCAATGCTAGACAAAAATTTTTATGATACTAAAAAAATTTCACATCAACTGATCCAGTCATCTATTTTGAGCTTGAGTTAAAGCAAGGGTATCCTTCCTTCTCAACCGATTGTGGCCACTAAAGTTAAGGATGTCTCGTGCAAGTGGGTTTGGATGGTGTTCAAGTTTGCTGACATACTTTGACGCATATTCTGTAAATTCGACTTTTACTAATGGCACGCCTAGATCTTTGTGGATTCGAGAATTTTTAACATACCATGGAGCTGCAGTAATTATACGTAGAATTTTATTTTGACCCCTTTGAATTTTTTCAATGTTTGATGCTGAGGCAGTACCCCATAATTGAATTCCATAACACCAGATTGGCTTTAGAATTGCATTGTACAACAAAAGTTTGCAATCCAATTTCAATGTAGAGTTTCTGCCGATTAACCAATTAAGTTGCACTGCTTTTAATCTCATTTGTGTAAGTTTCGCTTCAATATGAGACTTCCAAGTTAAACGGCGGTCGAGGTGAATGCCGAGGTATTTTAAAAATATATGCTTTACAGACAGTTTCAAATGTCTTCCAGCCAGGGGCCAAATTACCGCATTCGTGATCGAATGTGCTATCGTATCGAAAAATGATTTCGATATCGAAATTATGATAAAATGTACTAAATTTCTTACTCGATATCGAATGCCATAATCTCAAATAAGAAAATTACGATAAATTTTACTCGATATCGAATGCGGTAATTTGGCCCCAGTTGAATGGTTTGCGAAATATTTGTATATTTCTGGTACGCCTGTATGTTCCGTAGTGGTTCAGAACCACTTATGCTGTCGAAGCACCAAACAACGATTTATAGCTGGTTATAAAGATTGCAAGTTATATTGAAACCAAACATATCAATACTATTATTAGCAAAAATCCGAAACCACATATGGTATTTATCGGAAGAGTTAGCTGCACTTGCGTTTTTTGATTGCAACGTACCATTTGACGTAAAAAAATGGTTGCAGCACTTGCAACTGAGATCGAAACTGAGGAAGACAATGTAATTTCCACTGCCTAAAAAAGTTTGCGCTAGTATTGAAGAATTAAAAGAATTTTAATCTAAAGATTTTAGTTGCTTTGTAACACATAAAATAAAACTTTTTTTGCACGTTTGGAAATAGACCAATTTCTTAAACTTTGATCCCTCAAATTGGCACGAAAGAGCAGAATACATTAAAGGCGTTCAAATTCTGAAAAATATTAATGTTGTTAATGATGCTGCTGAGAGAAAAGTCAAACTTATTACAGATTTTAACCGGTCCTTAACACATAGCGAAGAAGAGAAGCAGTACTTGCTTCATGTTGTTAAGAACTACCGAAAGGAATTCCCAGCATATACTAAATCGTCGCTCTTATAATAATTTAATAATATTAATTCTCTTCTTTTTTGTTAATGCAATGTTTGAATATAAAAAATTTCAAATTAAGAAAACATATGAACTGCATGTTTTTTTTATATTAAATAACTTGTCATCAATGAAAAAATTATTGTTTTCTATATATTTTGAACTTTGACCTCAGCGTGGCACGGGTTGGCACACTCTTGTCGACTTAAAATTTTACCACATGAATTTTTACATCAAATCGCATATATAACCAATCCCCAAATGCAAAATTCGAAAAAAAAATTTTGAGGCGAGGTCTACATTGTACATATTGTTTTTATGCAAGTATATAAATGTGAAGCGTCGCAATTGCATTTACAACTTTTAGTTTGAAAGAATTTTTTGTATTAGATCTTAGAAAATAGCAGCAAACCAACATGTAATTACTTGGGAAATATCGACGCTGCTTCACCTAAAGAAAAATGTAATTTAAGATCTACTTCAAAAACAAAAGAGGCATGTACTTGCTTTAACATGTATAGCATTGTTGCATTTTTAAAATTACATATTTTAAAATTCTTGGTTTTAGAAAATAGCAAAAGGGAAAAAGAATTCAACTGAACAAAATATAACAAAATTGATAGATGTTGATATTGAATTCAAGAGAGAACTGCATGAGCTTCAAATGGAATCTGAAAGAAAACGTATCAGAAATTTGGATAGAAAATTTGATTTAATAGAGCAAAAAATCAAATATTATGCAAACAAACCAGTTGGTATGTAATATGCTAAATTTTTCTAGAGTGTAGATTGCACGCATGCATGTGTACGTATCTACTTACATATGTATGTATATACCAGAGTAGTTTTTTAATCACTAACAGCCATTTCTGGTATATATTGTACATATGTATGTATTTATATTTACATATATATATCTTTTTTTCAGATAAATAACAATCAAGAAAATATTTAATACATTTTTTGTAATGTAAGAGCTGTAAATACTTTGCTTTAGTTATTCTTTATAATAAATTGAAATATTCTAGTTTATTTAGTAATTTATGTTATCGTTTATGAAATGTTGAAATGTTCCTTTTTTTGAAGTTAAATAAAAGACTGAAGTACTTTTTAATTTTGTTATATTTTTATGTTTTATTTTAATAAAGAATGCAATTTTAATATTATTATTATAAATAAAAAATAATAAAATAAAAAAATGTTTTGTGTGTTTATTTTAATTTGTTGAAATATTTAGATTAAAAATAATTTTCTATAAAAGCTCACAATATGATATTTTCTCTGCGAGCTGTTGCGGTTGGTTCGCTATAATCGAACGCTTCCAGTGTCATCTCTTCGGAAGTTATTACATCATCTTAAAAAAAATTGCATATTTAGGGGTTATATATCCTAAACTTATTTAAAATTTTACCTGGAAGGGAATCTTTCTCTTTAAAAGCAATATTATGCAGTACGGCTAGAGCTACAATGAGTATTTTTAAATTCTCAAAACTAATCGTCATTACATCAAGCTAACGGAATCTTTGCTTCCAAACTCCAAAACATCGCTCTACTGTATTGCGTGTTGCAATATGAGCGATGTTATAATTTATTTCCTTGGCGTTTATGGGACGAAGTATGGGTGTAAATAAGTACGGCGTAAGCTTGTAACCAAAGTCACTAAGCAAACGACCCTTAAACTCTCTATTTTCAATCGTGGGTACTTCCTCTCCACCTCGCTACTATGTCCTGAATTTTCAACTCGGCATCGCAGATAACCTGTTTATACAATAACTGAGATGGTTTTAAAGAATATTTCAGTCGTGTTTATTACCTGTACGTTTAAAGAATAAAATCCTTTTCTGTTAATATAATATTGGGCCAGTTCTCCTCCGGTTTTTTTAATTTTTATATGCGTTCCGTCAATGGCACCAATAACGCTTGGGAAGTTCCGAATTTCAAAAAATTTTTAGAAATTATTACTTCTACTTCTACAGATCCAGGCATTTTGATCTTGTCCTTTGCAAGTTTCGCAATGGCGCGGGAGACTCTAGCGCAAATTCTGCTTACCGTGGCTTGGGAGAGGCCATGAATATCACCTGCGTCATCTTGCACCTTCAAGTCCAATTTTGTATTTTATTTATCAAGTACGTACCATAGAATATGCAACTTACCTCTCTTCTTCCCCAACTCACAAAGCAACTAAAACTTGCAATTCTGCTGATGTTCCGCATCCTCTTCTATGTAAAAATATATAATTTTTTATTATTAAGAGAATGGGTTGACCCTTTCCTTATATATTCTCTGGCGACTGGAGTTCGAAATTTCTATGATGTATTCTGTTTAAATTCAACAGTAAAAATAAAAAATAAATAAAAATAAATAAATACATTATCTTACCAATTCTTCTAATAAAATTTATTGTTTCCATATTTTACACAATAAACCACAAAAATTTATTATTTTTTCAAAAATTCTTTTAAATGTTTATATTTTTTTCATTTTAAATCTCTCTGATAAACTGTGGTTGTAAGCAGACGTGTTTTCTCATAAATTTATTTCAAAATAAACCAATGTTAAAAAAAACAAACAAATAGTATACAAATTTAAAAACAAAAATTAAAAAAATACACAAACAATAAGCAATTTTACAAAAACAAATAGTTACATATATAGAAACAAAAATTCCAAAAATTACACAAACAATAAACAATAATTAATTTTACAAAAACAAATAGTTACATATATAAAAACAAATATTCCAAAAATTACACAAACAATAAACAATAGTACACTTTACAGTACACTTGTAATAACAACAATAAGGCAATATGACGAATTTGAGTGACGAAGGTGATAGCGATGAAACTGATGGTATATGGCAGCAAGTACCTAGTACAATAACAAACAAACGGCGGTTAACTAAGTCTCCTAATATGCACCAGCATAAAAATTTAATATCGAAATAACCGATTTCAATTACTTGGCGATAAAGATGAGGAAGATAAAGAGAAGGAGGATAACACTCCAAAACCTCCACCAATTTATGTCCCAGATATTTTAGATATCTCTAAAATGATTAAATGTATAAGCAAGGAAATAACAGATTTTAATTATAAATCTTTGAGGGACAATAATATTAGGCTAAGTATCCAAAGTGTTGATTCATATAGAAAGGTTGTTAAATATTTCGAAGCAAATAAAATCAGTTATCACACTTATCAACTTAAGCAGGAACGGGCATATAGAGCTGTAATCAAGGGTATTCATCACTCAACCCCAGTAAATGATATAAAGGCAGAACTTTTAGTGTTAGGGCATCAGGTCAGGGATGTAGTTAATGTTAGAAGCCGTGTTACAAAACTACCACTACCGATGTTTTTTGTAGACCTTGACCCAAATCCAAACAACAAAGAAATTTTTAAAATAAAGCATATAAATAATGCTATAGTTTCGATTGAAGCACCAAAGAAGATTGACGATTTAGTTCAATGCTATCGATGTCAGCAGTTTGGTCATACCAAGTCCTACTGGAAACGGCCATTTAAATGTGTAAAGTGTGGCTTAGAACATCCTACAGTAGAATGTACGAAAAATATACAAACACCACCAAAATGTGTAAATTGTCTCCAAAATCATACTGCTAATTATAAGGGATGTACAATCTACCAGAAAATTATTCAACAGAAACGAAGCACATACAATAGACAAAATCAATTTAAACCCCAACAAATACCAAATGGTCTATTTCCACAAGCTAATTCATTTATGAATACTAGAATCAATGATGGTGCTAACAATGATGGAGTTATATATGCTCAAGCAGTTATAGGAAATACAAACAGTCCTGAGTTGAGGTTTATGGAAAGGTTAGAACGCATGATGGATAAAATGTTTGACATGATGACAAAAATAATGGAAAAATTATGCAAATAAATTTAAGAATATCATCATGGAATGCAAATGGTGCATCCAATCATACAAGGGAAATAGAAATTTTCCTCAAAACTAATTATGTAGATATTTTGCTATTATCTGAAACACATTTTACTTCTAAAACACATTTCAACATAAGAGGATATGATATCTTTCATGCAAATCATCCTGATGGCAAAGCACATGCTGGGGCAGCAGTATTAATCAAGTCAAATTTAAAATATGAATCTTTACAAACTATAAGCAAACCGTCAATTCAAGCGTGTGGTGTGAAAATTAAATGTAATAACCTTAAAATACCTATATATGCCATTTACTGTCCTCCAAGGCATAGTCTAAATCTTCAAAACTACGAAGTTTTCTTTAAAAGTATCGGTTCCAAGTTTATTGTGGGCGGAGATTTCAATGCCAAACACCCATGGTGGGGTTCTAGACATGCAAACCAAAAGGCAAAGAACTTTATAAATGCATATCCAAATACGGTTTTAAAATTATGTCTACAGGAAGGCCCACATATTGGCCCTCAGATCCAAACAAAATTCCAGACTTACTAGACTTCTTTGTTTACTCGGGTATATCTGACAATTTACTCGATATAATCGACTCTGACGATCTTAATTCGGATCATACACCTATAATTTTAAGTTACAGCACAATTTTGCCAACTGTTTCTAAATGTAATAAAATAATTTCATCTAAAACCAATATAAGCTATTTTCAATATTTGATGGATCAGAATTTAGAACTTAAGACATATATTAAATCTGCTGAGGAATTGGATCTGGCTGTAGAAAAATTTACTAAACTCATACACGATGCTGCAGAACTATCTACTCCTCCAATACAACCACAAAACGGACAAGCAATTATTTTATCAACAGAAATAAGAGAACTTTTAAGAGAAAGACGAAGATTACGAAGAATATGGAAATTGAGCAGAAATCCGAGTGACAAAACCAATTTTAATCGAGCTTCAAATGCATTAAAAAAAAGAATAGCAGAATTTAGAAATGATAAAATATCAAATTTTTTAAGAAATTTGACTACTTCGAAAGATTCGGATTACAGTTTATGGAAAGCCACTAAGTACTTAAAACGGCCAGTTAAAAGAAAAGTACCGATTTTAACAAATGATGGCAGATGGTGCAGAAATAACAAAAGTAAAGCCGAAGCATTCTCCCAACATTTAAAGCATACTTTTCAACCTTTTCCTATATATAATACAGTCGATGAATGTAAAATATGTAAAATATTTAATTTTTTAGATTCACCATATCAAATGGATCTTCCAATAAAATCATTTTCACCCAGAGAAGTATGGGGTGTAATCTCCAAGCTTAATAACAAAAAGTCCCCAGGACACGATAAAATTGACTCATCAGTGGCTAAATCGTTATCTAAGAAGAGCATTTTATTTTTAACACTATTATATAACTCGATTTTAAGGTTATCGTACTTTCCACTGAAATGGAAATGTGCTGAAATAATAATGATTCAAAAACCTAACAAACCTGAAAATTCAATTGCCTCATATAGACCCATAAGTTTGCTAACAACTTTTTCAAAGATATTTGAAAAATTATTTGCATCTAGATTACTACCGATTTTAGAAACTCAAAAAATAATACCTGACCATCAATTTGGTTTTCGTCAAAAACATGGAACACCGGAGCAATGTCATCAACTTATCAAAGTTATAACGGATTCATTTGAAAGAAAAATGTATTGTTCAGCGGTATTTTTAGATATAAAGCAAGCATTTGATAGAGTATGGCACGAAGGCCTGTTATATAAACTTAAACATATTTTACCAGCTCCATTTTATTCCATACTAAAATCCTATTTAAATGAGAGAACGTTTTATGTAAAGGTTGACGACGAAAAATCAAGCACACATCAAATATACTCAGGCGTACCACAGAGCAGTGTTTTAGGACCCATATTATATACTATTTATACTTCAGATATGCCACCAACAGATAATGTTACTCTAGCAACGTACGCAGATGATACGGCTATAATATCAACAAACAAATCACCAGTTGAAGCATCACCTATAGTTCATCGAGAACTAAATGTTTTACAACAATGGTTCCACAAATGGAAAATTGAAACAAATACAGAAAAGTCAAATCATGTCACATTTACTTTGCGAAGAGAAGAGTGTCCCCCATTGTATTTAAATGGCTTACAAGTACCCAACACAAATTGTGTCAAATATTTAGGAATGTATCTCGACAAACGACTTACATGGAAAAACCATATTAAAGCTAAAAAGGAACATCTAAATATCAAGACTAAAAAAATGTATTGGTTACTAGGACCAAAGTCACAACTTAGCCTTGAAAACAAAATCAAGTTATACAAAGCTATTTTGAAACCGGTGTGGACCTATGGTATTGAGCTGTGGGGAACGGCCAGTCACTCAAACGTCGAGATATTCCAAAGATATCAATCAAAAACTTTAAAATAGTAGATGCTCCATGGTTTCTGGCCAACAAACAAATTCATAGAGATCTTCAGACACCTTTTGTTTTGAATGATACATCAATCGACTTAGTAATCACTGGAACACATTAGCAATTTCCTTGTTAGATGAAACAGATGAAGTTAGAAGACAGAATAGGTTACACGTATTAGATCTCCAATATAAAAAATAAAAAGTTTGTATATAAAATTTTTAATATTAAAAAACTTATTATTTTAAAAATAGTATGTATGTAAATAGTTTATTAAGCTTTTTGAAGTTTAATAACTCATGTAATGTATTCCTTTAATCGATCAAATTTACTAAATATTGTAAAATAGATTGTAAATAAAAACTAAAAAAAAAAAAAAAAAAAAAATGTTTATATGAACATGTAAATAAATGAAAAGTCAACACAAAAATGTCATCTTACTTTAGGTTTAAAGTAGGGGTCGAGGTACTTTAAAATTTCAACTTTTAATATGGCGTTAAAGTCTGCAAATTAAGCTAATATTCGTTTGTGAATAATACTTTAAAGAATTTTGCTTAATAGTGGATAGTAAACCTAAATTAACTCTTTCTGAATAAGACTGTAAGTGTTTTTTATGTGAAGATACGTACGGTACCTCCGCGTCTTACTTTGTGCATTTAAAACAACATATAATTCCATCTAACAGTCTATATGAATGCACATATATTGGAATATTGGACCTCCAATAAATCAAATTAAAACAACTCGTGGAAAAGAATTTTTAAAACTAAAAGAATTTTATCAAAATATTTACTAAAAACAATATCAGAATATGAAAATAAAAAAATAATATTAAAATATCTAAAACTAAAAAAACTACAAAAATGGACAATTCTATGAAGGATATAAATGAAATATTAACCAATTGGAACCTGCAACATTTATATGATAAATTTAAAGGTAAATATTATTATTTCAACGAATATTAAATTTGGCTTTAAAGTATTTTCGTGTAATTTTTTTTGTAGAAGAAAACATTACAATTAGTACGTTAAAAATTCTACAACCTCACCACATAAACAAAATATTTTCCACTTTGCGCACTGGTGATCAAACTCATTTTGAATTCGAGTTGCAAAATTGGAAAAAAAAACATTTGGATATGAACGTGAAAATAACATGGAACTTAAAAATGTCGTCAACTCTTCGAAAACAAATATTAAGCGGCGTTTACTTTCCGTTTCTGATATCCTTTTGTAGTAAATTTTTTTTTGAATGTTTCGAATTTGAAATATTTCAATCATTTTATGTGGGTCAGTATGATCGGTGCTTGGAAGCTTGATTGGGCTGAGCTCGTCGGATGTGGCTGGGTTCTTGACCATACACGACCTTAAAATCCTACACAAATAAAAAAATTATAAAATTCTTCCAAGGCTTAAAATTATGCAAATATAAAAATTTACAATTTGGGCTATTTCATTTCATCTAGTAAGGATATGTTTATAAAAAAAAATTGTGAATTATGGGTGATAGATAATGTTATCACCACGAACACTTACAAAAACCCACCCTCATACATTTCAGATACATTTGTGTTCGTGAAATAAAATGTTTAGTATCTTCCCTAAATGAAAACAATCAACTTTCTAACATATCGCGTAAAATAAGCTTCATAATTAGCATTCCCAAAAATTATAATTTCTACTCAAAATTATTCATTTTATCAATTCATAGTTATTTATTATTCTTCAGCAATTCTTAATTCTAATTAAAATAAAAAAATTAACCTAGTTTTGCAAATTTAAAATTTATCATAAAATTTCTATTATTTAAAAACAATAATTTCTTTAATAAAATATTATATATATATAAAACGAATGCATGTTAAATAAGGAAATGTATATTATTACTCACGATTTGATTTGTTCTTGAATCTTACGGTTGCAGATATGGAACTTTATTTTACCCTTTTTTTACTCTTCCAACATTTTAAATGGCTGTTGACGATGGTTTGAGCTCAAAACATCCATGGAACTGTAACTTTTAGAGATATGTATAAGTAAAGTTTTTAAAACAATAATTTAAGAAATAATATACATAAATTGTCTAACATGCTTTAACATATAAATAAATTTTAACATGAAAATTAAAATTATAGTTATAATATTTAATAATAAAGAAAATTCACAATAGGAATAATGTTCAATTAATTAAAATAACTTAACATTACTATGTTATAACAAAACTGATATTTACAGATAATTATTTCTGTAACAGATGTTAAGGTTGTTTATTGAACTTTATTCCTAACAGTTTTAAAGTCACTGATGTAAACTATTGTTAAGAGAATCTTATCTCTGATTACATTAAATAAACTTTTTATAATGAAAGCTTACATACAGATTTTTATTATACTATGCTTATTTTGTCTTGTCTATACTTATTGATTTAGCTTCTTGATGAATTGATGACGTCACATGAATTGTTGTTCCTCCTTTACCACTGCTTTCGTTTTAATCTTAAATTGGTTCATTTTTTTTTTTTACAGCGGTGGAAAACCTTTTAGCATAACGTTAGCAATCAGCCTGAACTAAGTTTATTGATTTTGAGTTAAATTGCAGGGTTTAAATGATATTAAAATTAGGTGTTTGCACAGATTTTAGGTTATGGTAGCTTTCAAATAAAATGTTCAAATAATCTTCAAATCTTCGCTAATTCCTTCAGCTTTAAATTTAAATAAAATATAATTTGTGTTAACAAAACTTTATTTTACACTCCATGTAATAAAGAAGCTTTTATCAAGATTTGCATTGCTGGTCTCTACGTAAGTATGCAAATGGACTTTGTACTTTGGACATAAAAATGTGACGTGGCTTAAAGTACGATTAAAATCAAACGCATCTTCATGAAAGTTGAGTATAATTAAGACAATTTACGAAATTATGCCATCCACTTATTTTAATAAAATAATTTCGTATATTAAAACCCTAGAAATAATTATCACATGAATTAAATAATTATTTCGAAAATTCCAAAACTTACCAAATTAATTGGGTTTTATTTTTTTACTCTTTTCTTCTTTTGAAAGTATTTTTTTATATAAAATTTTATTTAAAATGTATGTAATTTTATTTAAAAAAACACATATTACTGCAGATTAAAATTAATTTTAGCAAAAAAATTAAACTTTGTGCTTTCACGATTTAAGTTAAAAAAGGTTGAACGGAAGACGAAGTTAGGTTTTTATATCTCGCTTTTGTTAGATATTACAATCAGAAATTGAGTGATAATTCTTTTAATTATCGATAATATTCAATGTTGCTAACTTTACTAATTGAACATTGTTTCGTCTCATTTCATGTCAAGATAAGATATATGTCATAACATGACATGATATTTAGGAATAAATTTATGTTATCTTATGCTCATATACGTATATGCTGTGCTATTACTCTAAGCATAAATGTAGCATAAATTTATGTTTTTGTTTTACATTCATTTCTTAATTTTATACTGTTAATAAATGCATAAATGTTAAAACCACATAAAATGTAAGAATAATTATTTTAGTCTTAATGGTTTAGTACTTGTAACATTAACAAAACTTCATAACTTTTAAAATTAAGTGTTACCATTTTTGTTATTTTTATTTTTGCAAAATCTGTAACAAAACCTTCTTTGTAGAACTGGTATATCTAGTGCGAAAATAAGGAAAATCAGATTTTGAGAAAAGTTTTCGTGGGGCACGACCACACCCTGAGAGTATCTTTTAGCCGGGCATATAATTTGTTTTCAATTCTTATAATGGTTTTATATCTTTTGCATGATACATGCCTATATATTTTCCTGTAGGTGTCTCTAGTTCGTAACAAGACGATCCAACTTTTTTTCTTATTTTGCATTTAATAAATTATTCTTAAGGATTTTTGCTTGTGCTTTCTTATACTTTAACATTTTTGTATGAAAAGCTTTATGACATTGCGAATTATTTTCTAAGTCATAATCACTACATATCTTTCTATTCATAATCGTAATTAACTTTTCATCATTAGCCGTTTTAAATTCAGGGTTGTCAACTTGTGTTTTTATGTCAATTATGGAGGGATTTCTATTAGAGAACGAAGAACCCTCTTCTACTCGTTCGGACGATTGTTTCCCGAATGCTTTTTGCACTGTGGGGTAGTTATATTTTTCTCACCACATCTATAGCAAAATAGGTTACGTTTTTCTGATGGACAATCGTAAAACGAGTGTCCCATTTGGTCACAATTCCAGCATTTGAAATGTCTCGTGTCTATTATTTTACGTTCTTTACTCTGATTTCCCTGATATCTAAATGCAGCAATTTCTTCTTCGTCAATTAATTCGTCTACATTCTCACTAGCTTCAATTTCAGCAATATGTCTATTCTGAAGTCTAATTTGTTGTTTTCTAAAAACATATTTTTCAGCCTTCCGTGCACAATCCCTTAAATGATCTAAACTAAAGAGATCTGTTGCAAATAAAAGTGAACCTAATGATTCCTTTACATTATTTTTGATTAAATCGATCATTTTATTTTCACTCATTGGTTGAGAAAGACGGGAATTCATAGCTATCATCTCTGAGAAATAATCATCAAAAGATTCTTTGGGCATTTGACGACGTTCAATAATTCGGACAAGTTTATCGCAGTCATTTTCTATTTTACCAAACTGTTTTGTTAAAGCAAATTTTATTTCATCGTATTTAGAGTTTGGATGTTGTTTTAAATATGACCAAAACCAAGTATCTGCTTTGCATTTTAAAAAATTATGAAAATTTGTACTTATATAGTTGTCTGAACAAAGGTATCTAATTTTCAGTGTATCGACTTTAAAAAGGAAGTCGTTTACATCATCTGAACCATCATATGTAATGTTCCACTTATCTATACGAACTGAATCGTTTGAGGATGTACTTCTACCTGAGTCAGAATTAATACTTTGGTTATGAAATGAAACGTTGTTTGGATTTTGTCTATTTGTGCCTGAATTATTGGGATTTACTTGGGACTGATTATATGAGCCAGAATTTCTATTAAAACCTTCCACTAAGGATTGCCGTAAATTAGAAATTTCTCCCATAAAAGCATTATGGTTAAGTGTAAGAACACGTTCCAATCGAGAAGATAAAACACTTATATCATTTACGTTACTTGGTGGAACTTGTTGAGAACCACTTGGCAGATTACTGGTTTCGTTTTCGTTACCCATATCAACTGCCGATTCTGCTGGTTGAAGTGAATATTGTAAACTACTCTCACTGATTTGTGTAACTATTGGACTCTTCGCTATTCTGTGTCTTGACAAAAAAGGACTATCAGAATTGTTATCTATCGTACAAGAAATATTTCTAGCTCTAGATCTTGTTAAAATAGGACTTTCACTAACTCTCGGTCTTGGTATAAAAGGATTTTCTGAATTTTCGTCAAAAGTATAATCAATTTGGCTGTCACTGATTGGTTCTTCACTTATTTTTGATTTACCTTTTCTTTTTGACATAACTTAACCATTAAAATTTTTAAACTTATTAGAATTTTATCTACAAATATTTTATATACATATACATATATATTTTTGGGAATGCTAAAATGTCACTACAATTACGGATAAAAAAACAATTATTTTATAAGAAATCCAACTAGATTACATATATTTTACTTGATTATATTTTAATGTCGCAAATGTAATTCTCTTTTTGAAAAGACTAGAACATGACTTACATCAAATATGAATCAACTATTGAAACTAAAGTGAATATAAAATTTTATCTAATGAAAATAGCAAGACAATTTTTAATGAAAAAAAAATTGAATGACTTACTTTCATTTTAGATAAATATAGGGTGTAATTAAAATGACTTTTCACTGCAATATGTGTAAGAGTACAACAGTATGTCTAGTCAAAAAGTAAAAACGTACATAAAAAAATATTCTAAAAGTAAACTGCAATTTCTGATTGATCAATTAACTATAATCAATTCAAGACAAATTTACCTATAATATTTTTTTAAAATTTCGAATACGACATTATGCCGAACTCGTTGGGCGCCATTTTATTTATGTAGTAAATTTTTTTTTTGAATGTTTCGAATTTGAAATATTTCAATCATTTTATGTGGGTCAGTATGATCGGTGCTTGGAAGCTTGATTGGGCTGAGCTCGTCGGATGTGGCTGGGTTCTTGACCATACACGACCTTAAAATCCTACACAAATAAAAAAATTAAAAAATTCTTCCAAGGCTTAAAATTATGCAAATATAAAAATTTACAATTTGGGCTATTTCATTTCATCTAGTAAGGATATGTTTATAAAAAAAAATTGTGAATTATGGGTGATAGATAATGTTATCACCACGAACACTTACAAAAACCCACCCTCATACATTTCAGATACATTTGTGTTCGTGAAATAAAATGTTTAGTATCTTCCCTAAATGAAAACAATCAACTTTCTAACATATCGCGTAAAATAAGCTTCATAATTAGCATTCCCAAAAATTATAATTTCTACTCAAAATTATTCATTTTATCAATTCATAGTTATTTATTATTCTTCAGCAATTCTTAATTCTAATTAAAATAAAAAAATTAACCTAGTTTTGCAAATTTAAAATTTATCATAAAATTTCTATTATTTAAAAACAATAATTTCTTTAATAAAATATTATATATATATAAAACGAATGCATGTTAAATAAGGAAATGTATATTATTACTCACGATTTGATTTGTTCTTGAATCTTACGGTTGCAGATATGGAACTTTATTTTACCCTTTTTTTACTCTTCCAACATTTTAAATGGCTGTTGACGATGGTTTGAGCTCAAAACATCCATGGAACTGTAACTTTTAGAGATATGTATAAGTAAAGTTTTTAAAACAATAATTTAAGAAATAATATACATAAATTGTCTAACATGCTTTAACATATAAATAAATTTTAACATGAAAATTAAAATTATAGTTATAATATTTAATAATAAAGAAAATTCACAATAGGAATAATGTTCAATTAATTAAAATAACTTAACATTACTATGTTATAACAAAACTGATATTTACAGATAATTATTTCTGTAACAGATGTTAAGGTTGTTTATTGAACTTTATTCCTAACAGTTTTAAAGTCACTGATGTAAACTATTGTTAAGAGAATCTTATCTCTGATTACATTAAATAAACTTTTTATAATGAAAGCTTACATACAGATTTTTATTATACTATGCTTATTTTGTCTTGTCTATACTTATTGATTTAGCTTCTTGATGAATTGATGACGTCACATGAATTGTTGTTCCTCCTTTACCACTGCTTTCGTTTTAATCTTAAATTGGTTCATTTTTTTTTTTTACAGCGGTGGAAAACCTTTTAGCATAACGTTAGCAATCAGCCTGAACTAAGTTTATTGATTTTGAGTTAAATTGCAGGGTTTAAATGATATTAAAATTAGGTGTTTGCACAGATTTTAGGTTATGGTAGCTTTCAAATAAAATGTTCAAATAATCTTCAAATCTTCGCTAATTCCTTCAGCTTTAAATTTAAATAAAATATAATTTGTGTTAACAAAACTTTATTTTACACTCCATGTAATAAAGAAGCTTTTATCAAGATTTGCATTGCTGGTCTCTACGTAAGTATGCAAATGGACTTTGTACTTTGGACATAAAAATGTGACGTGGCTTAAAGTACGATTAAAATCAAACGCATCTTCATGAAAGTTGAGTATAATTAAGACAATTTACGAAATTATGCCATCCACTTATTTTAATAAAATAATTTCGTATATTAAAACCCTAGAAATAATTATCACATGAATTAAATAATTATTTCGAAAATTCCAAAACTTACCAAATTAATTGGGTTTTATTTTTTTACTCTTTTCTTCTTTTGAAAGTATTTTTTTATATAAAATTTTATTTAAAATGTATGTAATTTTATTTAAAAAAACACATATTACTGCAGATTAAAATTAATTTTAGCAAAAAAATTAAACTTTGTGCTTTCACGATTTAAGTTAAAAAAGGTTGAACGGAAGACGAAGTTAGGTTTTTATATCTCGCTTTTGTTAGATATTACAATCAGAAATTGAGTGATAATTCTTTTAATTATCGATAATATTCAATGTTGCTAACTTTACTAATTGAACATTGTTTCGTCTCATTTCATGTCAAGATAAGATATATGTCATAACATGACATGATATTTAGGAATAAATTTATGTTATCTTATGCTCATATACGTATATGCTGTGCTATTACTCTAAGCATAAATGTAGCATAAATTTATGTTTTTGTTTTACATTCATTTCTTAATTTTATACTGTTAATAAATGCATAAATGTTAAAACCACATAAAATGTAAGAATAATTATTTTAGTCTTAATGGTTTAGTACTTGTAACATTAACAAAACTTCATAACTTTTAAAATTAAGTGTTACCATTTTTGTTATTTTTATTTTTGCAAAATCTGTAACACTTTCCAGCACCAAAAATGGTATAGAAATTCTCAAATATTATGAAAAAAATCAGATCCTTCAAGAAGAACACCGGACTTTACTAATAACCACAATCACAAAGTATTTAGACATAAATGGCTACGAGTTTTCTCTTTGTGAATGTGCCGAGTTGGAAAAACAAATTTGCAGCATATTTCCATCAGAAGAGCTGGTAATATTTAGTAATTTAATAATGAGTTATAATTTATTTATATTTCTTACTTTTCCCTAGGCATTCTATACTAACGGGAAAAGGGGGAAAATATATAACAAGTTGGCAAATTTAAAACGAATGTCAAAAGAACTATTTAAGCAGCCAGGTGAAAATTTGCAATGTGGTAAGTTAAACATTTTGTCATAAATAAATCATTAACTATATAACATATAACTATCTATCTTTTGTATTTTTTTTAGAAACGTCAGAAAATTATGCAGTTTTTGTTCAAACTCTTAGAAGCGATAAAATAAGTGCAGATGAGTATGACCTCTATTGGAGAAAGTGTGCTCCACTTCGTTTTAAGCGAATCGCAGATTCTGCAACGACGTCAGAAATACTTGATTTGTGGCCAGAGTATACAAAACCGTCAGCTTCTCAATTTGTAAAGGTGTTATGACACTTGCTATTTTTTGTATTTTTCCAATATTGGAGAACAGTACAAATATATTTGCATAGGAAAACTGACTAAGTGTAAAGAGTATGAGTATATCATAAAAAATCTTGAAATGGTAAACAAATATACGTGTGTTATCGATAAATAATCCAAGACTGTGTTACGCGCTGGGTGCAAAATTGAATAATAAAAATTGTTGCAAAATTAAAATTCAATTGCAATCCAAAGTAAAATATGATTGATTAAGAGGCATGTTTATAGGTTTCCCAGCTAGCTATATTAATGGTAAAGTTGGTTCTCAACCCATATATTTCATAATGCGTAAGCATATAGCATACCATACATGCCTAAACTCACCAATAGTATGCAAAATAATTTAAAACTAAAATCTGTATGATAATCAAAAAACGAACGATGGCTAGATGTAACGCCATGTAGGGTACAATTGATCCCACCCACTGACTTTATGCCAAAATACATTAAATGTAGAATAAAGGACAAAATCGGCAACAATTTATACGATATTGAGGATCAAAATGGAAAATATATTGGGAAATACCATGCCACAGATCTGAAGTCTTGAATCTTGCCCGGCTTTTGTGGGTCGTGCCACACTTTTGATGTTCTGAATAATAAAAATTGTAACATTTTTTATAGAAAATAGTGTCTCGCCTACTTACTCGCTTGTGTACAGAAACAAACTGCAGTAATACAACATGAAAATGTCTTCACAAACAAATTTTGTATGAGTTGTTTCAAAATATTGTCTTTAAGCATATTTTAAACATTATACACAAAAATATGTATAGATACGAAATTCAAAAAAAAAAAAAAAAAAAAAATCTGTTTCCTGTTCAAACTTCAATTTTAATCAAATTACTGTTCGAAGCAGGTTTGTTACGATTTTTCTTTAGGATCATTTCATTACAGCATTTGTTTAATATACTTGTTTTCATTTCTTTTTTTTTTTGTTATTCATAAACTGTTGTTGAGATTCCATCCCCACATAATTTAATTTCAAGTTCAAGTTCAAGGTCTTATTTTCTAACATACATAAGAACTTACATAATACGTGTCGTTATTTTGATACTCTCGTTATTCAAATGATCATTATTGATGAGTGCAAAGAGTAAGGTATGCTAAAGAGTTTAAAGGTTACACTCTGTTAATGTTACACTCTCTTTAATTTGTTATGTGTTTTTTTTTTGTTTGTTCTTCTTTTGAACAGAGCCATACACAAAAAACAGAAAACGAGTTTCTTTTTCTACCCCCACTTTCATCTCATCAAACTCAAACAAACATGATGTAGAGACAATACCTAAAATCAATGTGTAAGTGGGATGATATAGATTTATTTCGCTTTGGTTACTATACTAACCAATTTATGTTTCAATGTGAGTCTATCTCTATTCAACCTCAACCAAAGGCATTTTTGCAACGGGACTTTTGAAAATAAATGCTTCTGGAATTTGATTTTTGAAAAGTAAAGTGATTGACAAAGTTAAACTAGTTACAAGAACATCGTTAGCGGAATTTTTTTTTTTTTTTTTTTTTTAAACAAACACAAACTGCGAAGCTTTTGGCTTGTCTGCAGAAAACACCCAGAGTCTTTGGCGGGAATCGAACCCGCAACCCTCTGACTGATAGTCCGGCACACTATCGCCTAGTCTATTTAATACATTTAATTTATTTATTGGATCTTCAGAAATGAAATGACAATAAGTTTTCGAATCTTAATACTAAAAGAAAATAATAAGTCCAGCCAGTGCTAGACAAAATATTATGATACTACAAAAAATTTATATCCACTGATCCAGTCATCTGTTTTGCGCTTGAGTTAAAGCAAGGGTATCCCTCCTTCTCAACCGAACATGGCCAGTAAAGTTAAGGATGTCTCGTGCAAGTGGGTTTGGATGGTGTTCAAGTTTGCCGACATATTTTGAGGCGTGTTTTGTAAATTCGACTTTCACCAAAGGAATGCCTAGATCTTTGTGGATTCGAGAATTTTTAACATACCATGGAGCTGCAGTAATTGTACGTAGAATCTTATTTTGACCCCTTTGAATTTTTTCAATGTTGGATGCTGAGGCAGTACCCCATAAAAACACCAGATTGGCTTTAGAATTGCATTGTACAACAAAAGTTTGCAATCCAACTTTAATGTAGAATTTCTGCCGATTAGCCAATTAATTTGCACTGCTTTTAATCTCATCTGGGTAAGTTTTGCGTCGATATGAGACTTCCAAGTTAAACGACGATCGAGGTGGATTCCGAGGTATTTGACTTCATTGTGTTGCGGGATAATTTGATTATTTATTCTGATGAACGAGCATGTATCTTTTCGCAATGTGAAAATTATATGAATACATTTCTGTTCGTTAACCCTGATTTTCCAAAGCTCAAGCCAATTCTCTAGTTTATAAACATAATTCTGCAAATTCTGTGATGCAACTTGGTGGTCCTTTTGGACGCTGATAAAGGCTGTATCGTCTGCAAAAGTTGACGTATGGATTTTGGGGTCTGACGGCATGTCGGAGGCAAATATCAAATATAAAGTAGGGCCCAGTATGCTACCCTGTGGCACACCTGATTCAATTGGCTGAGCGGTATTTAAAAATCACCTTCTTTGATTTTAAATTTGCGACCGTATAAATAACTTTCCATGAGTTTATGGGTGTTAGCAGGCAGAGTTAATTTTATTTTGTGCATTAAACCGTCATGCCAAACTTTGTCGAACGCTTGCGACACATCAATGAAAAGGGCGGAGCAGTATTTTTTGTCTTCAAACGACCCTCTTATCACATTTACCAATCTGTGTGTTTGTTCGATGGTGCTGTGTTTAGCCCTGAAGCCGAATTGATGATTAGGAATACATTCAGTGCCATTCAGAATTGGAGTCAACTTAGTCATTAACAATTTTTCAAACAGTTTTGAAATTGTCGGCAGTAGACTAATTGGCCTATATGACTCCACTTTGGTGTGGTCCTTCCCTGGCTTAGGAATCATAGTGATCATAGACACCTTCCAACCTGCAGGATAGTATTCTAGGCGTAAAATAGCGTTGAAGATAAAGAGGATAATTCTTCTTGCTACACGAGGTAACTCCACAAGCATTTTATTGCTGATTTTATCCATACCTGGAGCCTTTCTAAGGTTCAGAGTACCAATAGCGTTTTGGACATCACGAAAGTTTAGTCTTAGAGGTACAGGAGGCCTTATAACAAGTGGTGGCAAATCAGATTCGTTATTATTTGAGTTGTTTATAGTAAACACATTTCTCAAATGGTTAACAAATAATGTCCTTTTCTCGGAATCATTTCTAGCCCAGTCACCAGTCGGATTTCGCAAAGGAGGTTTTCCTCTTACTGGTCTTTTTAAACCTCTTGCCGCCCTCCATAACGAGTAGTCAGATTGTGGGGTACTATCAAGACCTTCCAAGTAAGATCTAAGTGAGGCCGTTCTTTGGGTTTCTAAGAAATGTCTTAGTATATCTCTGCATTCCCGTAGCCTAGCTTTCAGTTCAGGAGACCTGTGAATTTGCCACTCTCTTCTCATTCTTCTTTTTTCTGATAGGAGATGTTCGAGTTCAGAGAAATAAGTTCTGTTTGTCCTATTTCTACATTCAACGTGATAAGTGGAAGCGTGATGCACAGCTCGTCGAAGGTCCTCGGTAAAGTTGCCAATCGACTCATCAATATCGTCGGTTGTTCTCAACACAACATTTTCCGTGCAATGAGAACTTAAATACTTTTTGTATTTTATCCAACTTACTCGGGTGTTAGTCATTTTCATAAATGGAGAACCACACACTTGAGGGAAATCCATTGAAATGATAGTAGGAGAGTGATCTGAGGACAAGTCCAGTGAAGGATCCACTTGCATCCATTCTACAGGGATATTTTTCATTACCCCAAAGTCAATAACATCGGGAATCTTCCGTCGGTCCGTCGGCCAATAGGTGGGATGTCCACTTGAGAGTACATCTAAGCCCATTTTAGCAATGGTGTTGAAGAGTACGCGACCCTTTGGGGTTACCAGACGTGAACCCCAAAATGTGTGTTTGGCGTTAAAGTCGCCAGCAACTAAAAATCTAGCTCCAAGGGATTTAAAGAAGTTATGGTATTGGTGTTCTTTTATTGAAAATCGAGGCGGAGAATAAATCGATGATAAAACAAATTTGTATTGACAGAATTCAATGCAAATGTTTGTTGCTTGGAGGTAATCCTCACTTATGTTATTCATTAGATAATGCTTTATTCTGTTCTTTATAAGAACTGCCGAACCTCCACAAGCTCTTCCGCGGGGGTCTTTAGTATCGTAGAACTCGTAGCCATTAATTTTGAAGTACCCTGTCGACGTCAAGTGAGTTTCAGCAATCATCATAACATCAATCTGCTTATCCATCAGGAAGTATTCCAGTTCATTTTTATGTTGGCGGAGGTCGTTCGCATTCCAGAAACAAATTTTTAAATAAATCATTTCTTTAAAATGGCTTGCAAGATAGTGGATTGCATTTTCAGCATTTCCTGCATCATGGATGTCATGGTGGTCGTGAAAGTGTTCATAGTTTGGACAAGTGTCTGCAATGTTGTCTCTAGATTGTTGATATGCGGCTCAGAATATTGGGTTTAGGTTCCTGCTCCAGACCTGGCATATTAGATTTAACGACGTTTGCGTAAGAAACTTGTCTAGAACTAGGCGCCTTTACATGACTAGTGGACCGTAATAATTGAGGGAAATTGTCACTCGATGCTAAATTTGGCTGTTGAGGATGTTTAGGGAATACTGACGTCTTGTTGGTTCTTATGCCTTTCAAATGAGTGTAAATTGGACAACCTCTAAAATTTGCGGTATGGTTACCTCCGCAGTTACTGCATTTTTTGATTTTTGAGTCAGTTCTCGACTTATCGCATTGAGCAGTTGCATGTAGCTCCCCACACGCAACACAAACTGTCGGCAATTTACAATACGCCTTGGTGTGACCAAATTCTTGACAGTTGAGACACTGGACGGGTCCCTGACGCTTATGTGGTTCTTCCACGGTGATTCTACGATGCAGAAGGTACATCAGATTGTAGATGGGATGGGACTCGTTTTTCTTTAAGACAACATCTCCAGGTTCCAATTCTACCCTGAACATGGGCTGAGGGATCTTTTCACGGTTTCTAATATTCACTACGCTCTTGATTTTGAACCCTTTGTACATTAAACCAGTTTTTATCTCCGCGGGATCAACACATGGGTCTATACCCTTTAGAACGACTTGGAGTCCTTTTGCGCTTTTGAGCTGGTAGGTATAGAAATCCCTAGTCTCCCTTTCCAGCTGGTTGGACAATTTTCGAAAATCATCTTCCCTATTCACTTGTATCTTTGTCTCGCAGATATTTCCATGTTTCATTGAGGTTACGCTAAACATGTTTTCACCTATTACAGCAACAATTCCTTGTACCAATTTACTGGAAGTCGGCTCTCTCAGATAAATTGGTGGGGGCTTAAACGTCTTCTTCGGGAGTTCTGGCTCATCCGTCTGGAGGAGAGCAAACGTATTTTGATCATTACTCACGGTCTTAGGAGCTTTTGAATTTGATGATACTTGAGCAGATGTTGGGCTCCTCTGTCGCTTAAGAACTGTGACGTATTTATCCATACCTACTTGTTTTCTAGGTTTGATTGCACTATTTGATGTAGAAGGTGTTGATGTTCCTTCATCTATTGAAATTACTATATTGGGCGAACAGGAACGACGCCGTTCCACGGCTCTTGCAGTGAGAAGATTCTCCACAGATTTTTTTATGGATTCTTCCTCAGAGACCCATTTAGTTTTTCTAGTTGAGCTAAGCTCTTTCTCAGAATTACATCTGAGAGGAACACTCATACAGTTTTTATACGATTTTTAATGTTTTTATTTTTTTATATATTTTAACCTATTACGATTTTTTTTTTCACTTTTTTGTTTAATTTCAACTTTTTACACTTTTTCACCTATTACGATTTTTTCACCGAAAATTCAGCCGCACTAAAAGTAACACGTCCGAACAGTTCGATGAGACGAGACTGATGATAAAACAAATTAACATCTAGAAACGCAAACATAAATTTTTTGTTTATGCGTTTAGACGTCTTGCTCAACATGATTTTTTCTAAATACGATTTGACCTCTGTGAAATTTGATTGCCCTGCTTCGAAGATTATATGTTTTAGCGGCTTTAAGATGGGCTGTAGTCAAGTGTTCACGGATTTTCTCTCTTACTTTTGCCAGTTTGTCAACGTTGTTAAAAACATTTACATCTTCCCCAGGTAAGCACCCAAGCCTATCGAGAATTTTATATGCCGAACCATGCTGAACCATGTTCTGGCCAAATGCTGCGTAATAAGGAGAACATTTTATGGCTGTGTGAAAGTCGCTTCTTAGTATTGACAAAATTTGAGGGATGTACTTATCCCATTGCCTATGATCTTTATGCCCTTGTAAAAAGCATCTTATTTTCGTGATAATCTCACGGTTGGCGCGTTCAGACGCATTTGATTGTGGTGCATAAAATCCGGTAGTAATGTGGGATATTTCATATACCTTGTAAAAATCGTTAATTTCTTTAGAGAGAAACTGCTTAGCGTTATCGCTATGTATACACCTAGGTACTCCAAAGGTTGGAAAAAGTTCAGATTCAAAGAACAAAATCACGTTTGATGTAGTGGCTGCCTTCATTGGTTTCAGGAAAAAAATTTCGTCAAGTGATCTAAACATATAAATATTACCGAATTTCCTGCCATCGTAAACGGGTAAGGACCCAAAAAATCGCAATATATCCTCTCAAATGGTCTATTAGTAATTGTTTGGTTACCCATTTGAGGTCTCGAAATTTGGTTTGAGGACTTAACGCATTTGCAAACATCACATTTCTCTATATAAACCTTTACGTCATTAACCATTGTCGGCCAGAAGTATTTTTGGCGAATTCTTGACAATGTTTTTATAAAACCTCCATGACATGAAGTCCTAGAATCGTGAGCAGATTTAATAACTGGCAGTACTAAAGTCTTTGGTATCCATAAGCGCCAATCCTCATTTTCGGCACCAAGTTTAAACGTTACGCGCTTAAGAATTAAATTGCCTGATATGAACATATTAGGCAATGAATCTGCGTTTTCAGATATGGACTTTCTAAGCTGTTGGTATTCCTCTTCTTCGAATTCAGGTGCTGATAAGTCAATATCAAACGATGTGTCTTCTAGGGATATGTCATCAACATCCATCCTTGATAGACAATCAGGAACAACATACAAAGATCCTTTTCTGTGTTCAATTCTAAAAGTATATCGCTGTAATTTCAGACTCCAGCGTGCCAAGCGTCCACTCAAATCTTTCTGTGACATAAGCCACTTTAAGGACGAGTGGTCGGTAAGAATACGAAAACTTAAGCCCTCAATATACGGTCTAAATCGATTAACACTCACAATAGCTGCCAAACATTCTAATTCGGTCACGGTATAATTTTTTTGAGCTTTGTTAAGTTTTTGCGATACATAAGCTATTGGGTGTTCTTGGCCTTGTTCGTCATATTGAAATAATACACCGCCTACACCAATTTTGGAAGCATCACACTGTATTATGAATTCCTTTTTAAAATCTGGCTGCGCTAACACAGGTGCAGATGAAAGAGCTATCTTCAGTTTCTCGAAGGATGTTTTAGCTTCATCTGTTAATAAAAATTTTCCGTTTGATTTTTTCAAACAGTCGGTTAAAGGTCCCGCCAAATTCGAGAAGTTACAGATAAATGAGCGATACCAATTCGCCATACCAACGAATCTGCGTATTAGGTTCGACCTTAATAGGGTCTACTTTTAAACATCCCTTGCCCACTATATAACCTAAATATCGAATTTCTTTTTGACAAAACTTGCTCTTGCTTACATTGATAGTTAATTGGGCTGATTTAAGACAATAAGCCACTTGGTTCAAAAGGTTTATATGCGATTCAAAGTCTGGACTACATACCAATAAATCATCCAGATATATAAATACATTCTCGCGTAATCGAGAGGGAATGACCATGTCCATGAGACGACTCATGGTCTGAGGGCCATTACATAACCCGAACGGCATATATTTATAATGATATAATGGTTTACCTGGTATGACAAAGGCTGTTTTTTCCTTTGATGTATCAGTTAACTTTATCTGTAAAAACGCATCTTTTAGGTCAATTCCACTAATGTAGAATGTATCTTTGAGTCTACTTAGAAGTCCATTGATGTGAGGTAATGGGTATGAGTCTTTCTTAGTTACCTCATTAAGTTTCCTCGAATCAATACAGAGACGCACTTTTCCTGGTTTTCTGACAAGTACCGCTGGTGAGCACCACGGAGAATTAGACTCTTCGATAACTCCCAGTTTCAACAATCTGTCAATCTCATGAAAAGCCTCTTCCCCAGTGTCGATATGGTGCTGTAATAAATCTGTACTACCCAGACCTAATTTCTCGTACGAGGGAAATTCCAAAATAGTTTTTTCTAACATTAGTCTTTGCTCAGGATTAAGTTCGTGACAATTTTGGTCCACACTTGGATCGGATAAGATTTCTGAAATATGACCTAGCTTGGTTGGAATTATGTCCGGAGCTAGCGCAAAATCACGCCAAAAGTTGGTACCAAAATATGCGTGCTGATTCAGAGATGGAGCTAAATAAAATGTAATGTTCTCGGTAACGCCTTTAAAACCAATTGGTAAATTGCAAAAACCAATAACATTTTGTCTTGACCCGTTTGCAGTGCGGACTGATGAGCTAATTGGGGTGTAAGAAATTCCATTCTTCTCCAGAAAAGACAAGCAGTCTTTACCTAACGCACAGACATTGGCTCCCGAGTCAAGTAATCCTAATAAGGTATCGCCCATTACTTTTACTTTCGCGAATGGTCTGTCATCTGAGCCACTGATTATAGTCGATTCTAGAAGTTTGCGAAAATATTTGCGTTTCTTAAAGCGAATTCTACTGTAGTGTGTTTGTCACAACACATGCCAACTACCCAAAATGCATGAAAACAATTAAACACAAATAATATTCTTTCTTTGTAACATAAAACCCTAAACACAACAGTGACACACTTCAAACATTTTTCCAAAGTAATAACACATTCATCAGCACCAGTAAATACAGGGTGGGCCAACTTGGACTGACTGATTTGAAATGCTTATAACTTTTGCATTTTTAATTTTTTTTAATTTTTTTTTTTTTTGCAATTCAATTCAATTGGCCCAAGAATTATTGCCGAGGGATGCACCACAACGGCTACAATATGCCAATAGATTGATTTTGCTAGCTACAGAAAATGACAATTTTTTGGATAATCTGATTATGAGCGATGAAGCACATTTTCATTTAAATGGATATGTGAATAAACAGAACTGCCGAATTTGGGGTACAGAGAATCCAAGAGCATTGCATCAGCGACAATTACACCCTGTCAGATGCACTGTTTGGTGTGGAATCATGGCTGATAAAGTTATTGGTCCATATTTCTTCGAAAATGAGCTTAATGAACCACAAACCGTCTCTGGGGTGGTATACCGGACCATGTTGGAAAATTTTTTACGTCCGATAGTTCTCAATAATCGTAACATATGGTTCCAGCAAGAAGGAGCTACAGCTCATACCGCAAGAGCCACAATGGCACTTCTGCGAGAAATCATTCAGTCAAACTTGGCCCACCCTGTACAACAAATTAACTTAATGCATTGTATACGAAATATTGCGATGGATAATATTTCATAAAACACATATGCAAGCACTTTGGAAAAAGGGCGATGCACTTGAACTAGTGCATTAAGTAATATTTATTGTATTGTATGAGAATGAATTGAGTGAAAATTGGGTTAAACACTGACCAATCAAGATCAAGTGTTTTGACTCAATAAACCTATACATAAGATAGAAAGAGTAAAATATAATGTAAAACTAAGAATTGTAAATTATTTAATTTAGTATAAATAAGAGAAATATTTCAATAAAGAATCAGAATACTATTTGATCTAAACAAGATAACTAGTCTTTCTCACTGTTCTACCTTAGCACACTAGAGGTGCTTTGAAGAAGTAAAACGTGTCTGCAGTTAGGTGCAGCATTGTCAAATCCTAACATCAACATCTGACAGATCTTGACTTACATTATATGGCGATCCTGCCCATATTGACCCTAGAATCTTTGTAAACATCCTTGATAACCTTTAAATAACATTTTTGATGTCGTTTGAAATATTTCCATCTCAAGAAGAGATAAACAAAATTTTTTCTAAATACTCGGAACAATACGTACCAGAAGGAGGTAAAGAAGATTACCCAAAATATACGCCAATACCGACGAATATCGGTCCCAAGCCGATAACTATAGAAGAATATAAAAAGAGGAATTACTACAAACCAGCGCAAGAGGTTACAAACATACCAAAGAAGACTATACCAAGAACTCCGCAAAAAAAAAGTGAATAATGGGCAAGCAGCAGTCCAAAGAACAAGAAACCATAACGATTAACGAAAACATCAATGGTGGTACGATCAGCAACAACCAAAGCATGGAACTAGGAAGCTATATTAAAATTGATACATTTATTTTACTTTCAATATTAGTAATAATATACTCAATTTATAGACTAAACAAATATTTTAAAAATTATGTAAACAAGAAGGCCGTTGCACAAGTTTAATATAGGAATAAAATATTTTAAATAAAAGAGTAAGAAATAAAAATAAGACAAAAATAATTTTATGGAATCTGTTATAAGTAGGATAGAAAGAATTCTAATAAATTTTAAAAAATCAGGTTCTAGAGGCTACAGAGATTCAACAAAATTCTTTAAGCTAGAAGAAATAGAATTATTAAAAAGAGAATTTTTAGACTTGGTAGAAAACAAACTCATTAAAACAGAGGAAATAGAGAAAGATACAGAAAAATTCGAAAAATATTATAATAAGGCAAAATTCCTTCTCGAAAATTCACTTAGTACACAACAAAACATAACTAATCAAAAAAAAAATTTTGAAAATGGCAAATTTTAATCTAGAAATTACTTTAAAGGTAATTCCTGAATTCTCAGGGAATTATAAAGAACTTCATTCATTCCTCACAATAGTAGAACTTATCAACGATGGTTTGGCAATAGAACAGAAACCTATTTTGTTAAACTTCGTATACAACGTAAAACTAACCAGCTTAGTAAGAACATCTTTAGGGATATCTGCACCAACAACATTTCAAGAATTAAAAATTAAACTCTCTAGCAGATACAAAAGAACTAAAACAGTGTCACACATACAAGCTACCCTTAGCACTTTTTCACAAAAGAAGATGAATGTACATACATATCATGAGAAACTTTTAAATTTGATAGCCGAACTAAACGAACTCCAAATAGAGGAAATACAAAATTGCAATACTACACAGTCTGATACAATCAAACAACTAAATGAAACCTATGCTTTAAATGTATTTAAAAATGGTTTGAATGTAGAACATAAACCGACAGTTTTTGCATCTAGACCAAAGAGTCTTAATGAAGCCCTACAACTAGCATTAGAATTAGAAAAAGAATTTTCCGGCAACAATGAGCATGTCCTGTATTTTTCAAATTATAGAAAAGATAACAGAAGAAATAGTAACAACACCAATAGGGATAATAATTACAGAGGAAACAACAATAAACGCTATAATAACAGATCAAACAACAATAACAGACCAGCTAACAACAACGGACAAACGAATAACTATAGTCACAATAATAATACAAGCAGGAATAATGGAAGAAACAATTATAATAATTACAATAACGGAACAAATCAGAGAAATACAAATGATAATAATAGAACCAATAATTATAATAGAAACAATGGTCGAAATGATCAAAGAAATGTACACATCGTACATGAAAACTACCAGATCCCGGATGTGAGTCAAGGAACTGCACAAACCCACCTTCCGGAGGAACAATACGAAGATTAAATAATGTTTTCCAAATATCAAATAATTTAACCAATTTCATAAACTTAAACTTAGGCAAAGATGTAACACTTACATTCTTAATAGACACGGGAGCAGACATTTCTTTGTGCAAATTAAACAAATTAAAAGAAGATTCAATAAACATAGATAGGGAACAGTCAAGTAGTTTCACAGGAATAACATCAGAAAAAATTAAATCTATTGGAACATCAGACCTAAATTTTATTATAAATAATATAAACGAAAACCATACATTTCATATCATAGACGAAAATTTCCCAATACCAACAGACGGAATTTTAGGAAGAGATTTCTTTACGAAATTCTTATGCAAGATTGACTATGAAACATTTACAATGACACTCACTTTGCAGAATGAAGAAACTACAGTACCTATGAAATCATGGATAAACAAAAATCTTTGCATAAAAGTAGAGAAACGATCGGAGAGTATTCATCCTATAAATCTGGATATACAGGAACACAGCATTATTCTTAACAAGGAAATTCAGCCAGGTATATTTATTAGTAACACTATAATACCAGGAAACGGCAATCGACATGTAAAAATACTGAACACAACAGAAAACGATGTAATTTTAGAGAACATCAATTTTGAAATAGAACCCTTACGAAATTACACCATATTACAGAGACAAAGAAAAACGAATTTCGACAAATACAGATTCAGTAAATTAATAGACACTTTAAAGTTTGATGTTAAAGACGAAAAAGCTAAAACAGAATTAATACAAATTTTCAAGGATTATCAGGATATTTTTCATTTAAAAGGAGAAACATTAACTTCAAATAATTTCTATACACAAAGTGTAAAAGTTTCGGACAATACACCCGTCTACATAAAAAATTATAGATTACCACATACACAACATGATGAGATCAATACTCAAGTACAACAGTTATTGGATGACGATATTATCGAACCATCAAATAGTGCATACAATTCACCTTTATTGGTAGTACCAAAAAAGGACGAAAACGGAAAAGCAAAATGGAGACTAGTTGTAGATTTTCGACAACTTAATAAAAAGATAGTAAATGATAAATTTCCATTAACAAGGTTAGAAGATGTTTTAGATCGTCTTGGAAGAGCCAAATATTTTTCCACTTTAGATATGACTAGCTCATTCCATCAAATAAATCTAGACGAAGACTCAAGAAATTTAACTGCATTTTCAACTAGTACACTCAAAAAAAAGTGACTTCCCATCGGTAAGTAAATCCCTACTCACAGTTAGTTCAACAATTTTATTCACGAGGAATAAAATTTACTCACTAGTAGGAAATTTTACAGGTCATAAATAAAATTTACTCCCCGTGATGCCATCGCAAATAGTTCAATACTTACTGCAAGTACATACATTTACTAAAAATTAAATTTTCAAATTGAGTACAAAATTACTTCCTATGAATTTAATTTATTCACAAGGAAAAACATTTTATTAATAACAAGAAAATGTGGTAATTGTGAGAAATACATTCGAAAAAAATCAATATTAGTACGCTTTTACTCAATTTTTTCGAAAATACTTGACTTGATAAAATTTTGTTATTCTGCCCTGAAGTATATATTTTAGTTGCGTTGAGTATATATGGGGTATCTGCTTATTTTAATTACTCTTTACTTGGCGTTATGCAGTTTTTCCTCACTGTGAATACTAATTTTACTATTGTGGGTAATATTTATACTAACCTTTATTCCAACAATTTTATTTAGTGGGAGTAAATTTTAACTGAATTGGTGGAAAATTTACTACTGATAAGATTTTTTTTTTTTCTTAAAGTTAAATAAAATCCATAATCACGGTTAGTAAGACAATTTTATTTGACGGAAGTAAATTTTAGTCAACTGTAGATAATTTGATTCCTATTGGCGTAAGTAACACATATACTCACGATTAGCAGAACAATTTATAGCAGGGGGAGTAAAATTTTACTCAGAGGAAAGAAAATTTTTTTCATTACAAGAAAAATGGTAATAGTGAGAAGTATATACGAAAATTATTAATGTGAGTACCTTTTTACTCAAATCATTTGTCCTCATGTCTAGCCCCCCCCGTTGACTTCCCCGTGCGCAAGATGATAGCTTTAAGTGTCGACGACAGAACCCAAAGAAGGCATACATACACACACACATATATTCATCCACGGCATGCACTTAGGGTTGCCAGACGGTCGACTTTTCGCGTATATCCAGAGTCCCGAGTATTCAAGTAAATTAGGGCAAAAATCCCGGTTTTTTACAATTTACCCTCTATAGGTAGGGAAATCAAGGGGCAGTAATGTGTAAACGCGGTCTTAAAACGGGAAAGGTAAGATTTTATTGACATATTCATCATCTGTCATACAAGTCTGTTGTAAAAGTCAGAAATAGTTTAGCGTTACAAAGTTACATTACAGTAAACTGAGACACAGTAGTTAGAAATGGAAAATCAATTTGGACTTAAAAGAAACAGAACTTTTCGAATTCGGTGTCTGGCAACCCTACATGCACTGACAAACCAACTTGTCTGTGACAAAATTGTAAACAAGTTACAGTTAACCCAACAACAACACCAATGCATGCAAAAAGTGTTTGCAGTCAGCGACGGTAGCATTTAATGTGTGTATTGCCAGCAGAGAGCAAAGCAGCAAACAGTCAATCGGCTCGTCGTTAGCATCATTCACTTCAGTTCTTCATCAACCAGTAATTAGAAGCATTGTAAAAAAATAAGGTACAAAAGCGTATACAAGGACAGACCACGATGGAAGACAGTGTGGAAGAGTTAGTTGATATCGTTACAGCGCTGAAGGGAGAAGCTCTGCTTGAAGTTTTTAAGGGTAAGATATTTAAAAATCTTTTAATAAATTTAATTTAATGTTCTTGTTACATTTTTTAGATCATGGAATAACTGCAGAGAGCTTAAAATACATGAGCAAAGGCCATTTGGATACAATAGTTCCAACCAATTTATTCGGCGTAAGAATAATATTTGAACATAACCTTAGGCAGTGGCAGCAATCAAACATAGAGCCCACGATCACTGAATGCGTACCCGATTTAGCTGCAAATTATTCAGTGTGTGACGAAAATGTAAGTATGCATGAATTTAAAGTTGTTTGCGGATTCCAATGGCCTACAGATGAGAGAAAAAGTAAAAAGTAAGACTAATTGCAGCTTTAACGATACACTTTTAGGGCGAGGGAGGTGCAGAGAATAGTTTTAGGTGCTTGTAAAATTGTGCTAGCGACTGAACAAAAATTATGCCATCGTATGTTATGTTATCGTATAAAATGGGCCAATTATATTAATATATATTACGAAATCACATTTTTGAATTTTTTTTTTTTTAAATTAAATATCATGTAACTCCGCTAATATTACTGCATATCCTCAAAATGGTTCAGTTTGCTGTAAGGTTCGGTTATTTCAATAGGCCTTTGAGTTAGCAGCGGTGAAGAAGAGCTTCCGTGTCTTGTACTCTCCGGGGTGACGACGCTTCGCCTATTTTTCTCAAAGAGCCAAGGTTACGCATGTAACTGGAAATAAACGATAGCAATTAACTGACCATTAAAGGATTGGACTTTGTCCCAGTATATTACGCGTATAGTATCATGCATTTAATTTATTTAATCAAGATTTCAATGCATTTGACTAGTTCGTATTAGCAACTATAACTAATGAGTCCAAATATTTATAGTTTTCCGCAGAAACAATTTTACAAAAAACACAAGCTGGACAAACAATTATAAAATTTTATGCAGCAAATCAATTCTTGAACACGAAGTACCGCAGGCAATTATCCAACTGTATTAAAGATTATTTAATGCAAAGGAAAATAAATACTTCTCCCAAGATCTTTGATGAAATTGCTGTCTCTATTCTGAAATTATTTCCAAGAGAAAATAAAGTATGTTAATATGACTAAATCCACATTCTGACTTTCAGGTCGACATAGTTCATGTCTAAAAATTGTAAAATATTTGTACATATTCGTAAAATATATGAGCAAATATGAACACAAATACCATCATATTCATTCAAATATTTTCCATACACGCTAATATTCGTTCATATACATAAAAATTTTAAAATTGAGGTAACATAATTTGTCAAAATATGAAAATACACGAACATATGGTTACATATTGCCTCAATTTTCTCATATGAAAGTATATGAACATGTATGAATGAGTATGATGGTATTTGTGTGCAAAGTTGTGTCAAATTGTACTAAACGAAAAAACTGATGTCACCCTGGTTTGAAAGTCAGAATAATATTAGTAAGCTTAGTCACAAAAAATTTACATAATTTTTCTTTAAAAGGCTATCTATTATTTACACCATAAAGGGAAAAAACCAACCGGTTGTCTTTATAGTAATTACCACAATTCTAAAGGGAGACTTAAAAAAGAAGGTCTTTGGGAAACTCCAGCACAGGAAGTAACAGATGACGTTGGGGATAAGCCAGAATTTTCGCCAACAGTTGATGTCCTTGCCTCAAAAGATTGGTTACTGTACAATATAGAACCAATTGAAGAAGTTTTTAATAAATGGGACGATACGTTTGATATACGTCAGCAATATATAAAACAAGGAAATAGTCTGAAAAACATTTTAGAAAACTGGCCAATACTTAAGCAAGCCTTTGGTTACAAATTGGTAAAGAATTTCTTAAGTTCATTTTATTTTAAATATAAAAATATCCCAATATTTTAGGTAAAAGCAGATTTTTCAAAACTTTATGCTGGAAAAGAGAACTTGGTGTTTCAAAAATGGGATATATTTTCAACATCTTTAATGAAATTATGTGCAAGTAAACTTAAAGATGCTGATAACTTGGAAATTATTAACAAGTACAATGACCCAAACTTTGCTGGTAAGTTCTAAATTTAATATAGTTTTTTCTGTAAATACTATTTTAGATTGAAAAAGTAAAACTTTAAAATTTATTTACTTTCTAGAAAATCGGAACTCAATTTTATTTCATCTTGTTCATGAAATAATTAGGCCAAATTCCCGGAAGTGCGTCATAACCGAAAACAAGAAAAGGAAATTCACAAAAGTAACAGTAGCTGATTCTCGTGATTCATTTCTTTTGTGGGCACCAACCACGAGCGAGCTCCAAACAAACGTTAAAGTAAGGATTGATCAATTTTATCTGGATAAAACGACTTTGCAGCCTATTATTTGCTACGTTGGAAGCACCAGGTTTGATATAGAAGCTACTTATGTGTATTATGCAGATATATTTTACAAAACAGACAATATTGTAATTGGTCTCGACATTTGCTTTAAATTGTTTCATGTATTAGATTTAGAATATCCACATGAATGTAAAAATGTATGGATGTTTTTACAAGATTTTATATATGATATTCCACTAAAAGATAGTGATAAAAATAGTACATTAGCTACAATATTAACCGATATCAAAAATCAATAACATGACAGTGGTACAAAATAATTAATTTCATTTTTTTGCGAGCATACAATGCATACAGCATGTTTTATTAAAAGCCAGTAATATACGTATTTAACATTAAAAGTTAAAAAAATTGTATTACATTTGTGATCTAAAGATACATTTTTTAAAGTTCTACTTAATTATACTTAAAAAAATCAGTAATTGACAGCGATACATTAATTATATTTTTTTCTGACGAGCTAATGTCCATTTAAACTTTTTCAACAATTTCATAATAAATATTTCAAAATGCATACAGCATGTTTTATCAAAAGCCAGTAATATACGAATTATTAAAAGTTAATTTAATTGTATTGCACTTTTGAGCTAAAATTTTTTTTTTTTAATTTTCTACTAAATTATTTAAACTTTTTCCACAAATAAATATATTTTAGTAAACAGAAAAATATATTTTCTTTGTCAAAAACTCAATGTTTTATCTTACGAAAACCATTTTTTGTCGTATTTGATCAATCGGGAACCTACAGAACAATTTGTTATTTATTCAATTGATTTAATAATCTCACCGCCAATTCATTATACGAATTTTGGGGGAAAATGTTATTTGAGACCAAAGCCGTTGTATCAAAATGTGAATCCATATTGTAATCACATAGATTATGCTTAAAGTGACAATTTGTACCAATTTTTTAGTCAATCCAAAACCCTACCTTAAAAAAAAGTTTACAAACACAAATTTGTATTTTCATTTTTTCTACCTTTTCTTTACTGGAACATGATAATATAAAAATCATCATTTCTTTCTTGTGTCATTTTAATAAAACAAATGTTTCTCTCGGTGCAATTGTATGCAAATAGTAAAATATTCACCATAAATACTAGTGAACTACTAGTAAGTATATTAATATTCATCAGCAGTACGACTTTTTCAAATGAGTACTTGCTCCGGTAACAAATATATTCACAAAAGGTATATTTTCTTTCACGATAAAGAAAAAAATACTGCAGGCAATAAAAAATACCTCTGGCAAGTACACTTTCCTACAAATATTTATTCACCTGTAGTATGTTAGTATTTGCCATAAAGCTAAGATTCCATACGTATTAGAAAAGTTTTACTAAATAATATAAGAACTGACATACCGGTGAGTAAAAAAATTAGTACCCGTAACAGAAACTTGTACTTCTTGCGTATAAAAGTGTGGTTATATGTAGTTCAATTTTACTAACAGTTATTAAAAATATACTTCTGGTGGGTTGTCTTAACAATTAAAATATATTCACCAGTAACTCATTTTATGCCATATGGAGTATCACAGTATTTCCCACGAGTACATTTTTACTCACCAGTGTAAATATTTTACTAATGGTGAATACAAATCTTGTACTATACGGGACGATAAGAGTTACTTCTTATTAGTAAAAATGTCTTTGGGGATATATGGAGATAAACTTTACTCACGGTTAGTAAAAAATATACTTCTTGTGGGTTGTTTTAGCAAATAAAGTTATCTTCACTGAGAAGAAATCTGTTGGCTCACGAAGTATGACAGTATTTGCCACAAGTAAGTTTTTACTGACCATTACAAATATTTTACTATTGGTGAGTACAAACCATTTACTATACGGAATGATAAATGTGTACTCCTTGTGAGTAAAAATGTCTTTAGAGCCATATGGAGATCAATTTTACTCACGGTTAAGACATTTTACTCATGGCAGGGTTTACTTTTTTTTGGGTGTAATGGTTCAAAAGATTACCATTTGGTTTGAAGACCTCTTCAAATAGTTTCCAAAGAATGCTAACAATAGCACTTAGTGGACTAGATTCCAAAGCATTTTTATACGTGGACGATATTATTGTATTTGGTTGTAGTTTAAAACACCACAATGAAAATCTAGTCAGAGTATTTGAGCGCTTATCAAAATATAACCTAAAATTAAACGCATCAAAATGTGTATTTTTGAAATCAGAGGTAATTTATTTAGGACATCAAATAACGAAAGACGGCATACGGACAGATCCTTTGTACCATTCTGTAATTATTATAGACGCTTCATAAAAAGTTTTGCGGAAATCACAAAATGTCTAAACGACCAAACTAAAAAGGGAAAAGAATTTGAATGGACTAAAGATTGTCAACAGGCTTTTGAGTTATTAAAAAATAAATTAATAAACGCACCAATATTAAAATACCCAGATTTTGAACAACCTTTTATATTGACTACTGACGCATCAAACTATGCTTTAGGAGCCATATTATCACAAGGAAATATAGGAGAAGATTTACCTATATCATATGCTAGCAAAACATTAGGAAAACATGATTTAAACAAACCGGTAATTGAAAAAGAATTTCTTGCTATACACTGGGGTATAGAATTCTTTAGACCTTCTTTATTTGGTAAAAAGTTCATTGTAGTAACAGATCATAGACCACTTGTTTCACTTTTTTCTCATAAAAATCCTTCTTCAAAGTTAACTCGCATGAGAATAGATTTGTCAGATTATGATTTCGAAATTATTTATAAAAAAGGAAAGATAAATACTAACGCAGACGCTTTATCTAGAATAAAATTAGATTCAGATATATTAAAGAATATGATTCCTATAGAAGATGATAATAGTAAACCATCTAAAATTTTAGTAACAACACGTGGAATGAAAGCAAAGGAAATTTCTAATAATGTAATAATAAATAATGATAGTAACATATCCCAAGGCCAACATAAAAATCACATGTGGGAATGTACATCTTTACAAGATATAAAGAACATTCGCGAATTAAAATTCAATATTATAAAAACCGGTAGAATAAATATGAAAGATGGACCTAAAGATGGTACCATAGAAAATAAAGATAACAGCTTTGTAATGAATATTAATGAAGATCTAGCAAAATACGTTTTGTCTCTAGAGAAATTGATTATTTATATGCATAAGCAGAATATAAAAAATCTCGCTTTATCTTGCGAAGATAAAATTTTTGAGCTCATATCAATGGAATATTTGAATAAAACTTATAATGAGGTATACCAAAAAATATTGAAATCAAACAAGTATAGAAATTTCGAACTAAACATCATACTATATAAACCTTTGCAGTACATTACAAATAAAAATTCACAAATGAATATCATAAAACAATTCCACAATTCGCCAATATCAGGACATTTCGGTATTAGAAAGACAGTATTGAAATTGAAACAACGATATGTATGGAAAAACATGCGAAAAATGGTTAGAGACTACATTAATCAATGCGATAAATGCCTGCGAAATAAACAGACAAAACATATTAAAGAGAAAATGGTTACAACGGAAACACCCAACACTAGTTTTGAAACAATAGAAATAGATACTGTAGGTCCTTTAAGAATGTCAAATGGTTACAGATATATACTTACGTTACAATGCGAATTAACTAAATATGTAATAGCACACCCTATTGAAACAAAAGATGCTAAAAGTATTGCCAAAACATTAGTTGAACAGTTTATCTTAAAGTATGGATGTTTTAAAATTTTAAAATCTGATAGAGGTACTGAATTTAACAACGAATTGTTAAAAGAAGTTTGCGATTTACTAAACATAAACCAAAAATGTTCAGCACCATATCACCACCAATCCATAGGTTCTATAGAACGCAATCATCGAGTATTAAATGAATATTTATTAAAATTTGTAGATGATTATGAATGGGATAAATGGATACCATACTATACATTTGCTTACAACACAACACCACATATTAACACTAACTACTCACCTTTTGAATTAATTTATGGCAAACTAGCAACATTACCTACAGACAATATAAACAATACTACAAAAATTTATGACATTGAAAATTACGCAAATGAAGTAAAATTAAGATTGAAAAAATCCTTGGAAAACGCAAGGAAACTAATAGAAATATCTAAACATAAGTCAAAAGAACTATATGATAAGAAAGTAAACATTAGTAACTTCAATGTAGGTGACTTAGTATTAATAAAATTAGAATCTAGAAAAAAAAATCAAAGTCCATACAAAGGTCCGTATAAAATAATAAAAAGACTAGGAGTAAATTCTCTATTAAAAATAGATAATTTAGAAAAATATTACCATAATAATACACTTAAGTTATATAAACCTAATGTAACAAATAGACAATAAGAAAAATAATTATAAGACATTTGTACATTTAACTATTAAGTATATTCAAAATCATTACAAACACAAATATTTTTAGATTTAATTCATTTCATTTTATTCATAAATTCAATCTTAAGGGCAGAGGTGTAGTGTGTTTGTCACAACACATGCCAACTACCCAAAATGCATGAAAACAATTAAACATAAATAATATTCTTTCTTTGTAACATAAAACCCTAAACACAACAGTGACACACTTCAAACATTTTTCCAAAGTAATGACACATTCATCAGCACCAGTAAATATAACAAATTAACCTAATGCATTGTATACGAAATATTGCGATGGATAATATTTCATAAAACACATATGCAAGCACTTTGGAAAAAGGGCGATGCACTTGAACTAGTGCATTAAGTAATATTTAATGTATTGTATGAGAATGAATTGAGTGAAAATTGGGTTAAACACTGACCAATCAAGATCAAGTGTTTTGACTCAATAAACCTATACATAAGATAGAAAGAGTAAAATATAATGTAAAACTAAGAATTGTAAATTATTTAATTTAGTATAAATAAGAGAAATATTTCAATAAAGAATCAGAATACTATTTGATCTAAACAAGATAACTAGTCTTTCTCACTGTTCTACCTTAGCACACTAGAGGTGCTTTGAAGAAGTAAAACGTGTCTGCAGTTAGGTGCAGCATTGTCAAATCCTAACATCAACATCTGACAGATCTTGACTTATGCTTGGTTTTCACTATGTCAGTTTTGTTGTCAAATTGTCCAATTTGTTATGAAATTACCAACAATTTGGACAATTTGACAACAAAACTGACATAGTGAAAACCAAGCAGTACATTATACTATACTTTAGTATATTAAAAGTGGGTTTTACAGTCATTTTCCGCTTGTTTAATATATGATTATTTTTATCATTCACGATTGGGTAATGGCTATAAGTTCCAATAGAATTATATGGGAAATTCAAATTTTGATTAGAAAAATAGTTTAAAGTTGTCTCATTATTGTGCAAGTAATTAAAATCAGGGGTCTGTGTTGAGTTGTCTCTTGTAGTTGTTTTAGTTTTGCTATTATTATTCTCAATGCAATACATGTTTCTTTCATTAATGTTATAATTTACTTCAAACTCGGGGTTTGAGGGAGTGGACGAGTGTCCCCGGTCGCCAGATCGCCCACCTGTCGATTTCCCTGAAAACCATGTTTGTTCGGGCACTTCGGTGTCAAGATACCCTTTCGACCGCATTTAAAACAAAACGGTTTTTTGATTTCTTCCGAGCAGTATATGTAAGAATGACCATATTCTAGACAATTCCAGCATTGAATACCAGAATAATCGAATTTGACTTTTCGATTAGTAAATTGTAAGGCCTCAACTTGTGGGTCTGTATCTTCAGTGTCACAAACATCTTGGGGTGTTGTATCGATTTCACTAATATTTCGAGAGGGTACGATTTGAGGGGCCTGAAACTTAGTATCTCGCAAAACCTTCTCTGCTTTACGTGCAATGTCCCGAAAATCATTAATATCTCTTGGTTCAGAGTTAAACAACAATATTCTTAAGTTCGGACTTAAATTTCTTTTCATAATATCTATGAGAGTTATGTCTGGTAGTGGATTCTGGAGCCTTAGATTCATAGTCACAACGGAAGTATGGAAATCATCATAAGGTTCCTTAATTAGTTGCTTTCGCAATGAAATTTTCAAAATAACCTCGTGATCTGACTCCAAATGTCCAAATTCTTTAACTAAGGCATGTCGTAGAAACGAGTAAGAGATATTTCGGTTCTGTCTTGCAAAGAGCCAATACCACTGCTCTGCGCGGCCTTCCAAGAGAATGTGAAAATTTGATAAGAGATGTTCATCAGAACATTTAGAGCGTGTACAAAGTGTTTCAACCTTAAAAAGAAAATCTGTAACCGATCCTGACCCGTTGTATGATATCTTCCACTTTTCTAGTTTTACATTACTAGTTTCATACATCCTACCTTGATCAGGTAAGCGATTAGAATTCGGAGTATGTGTAGCGAAATTTGATAACATTTCAGGTGGTCTATTTGAGGTAGGGGCACAACCAATTTGTGATATACTTTCCTTAACCGAGGTTAATTCCCTTCGGAATTCTTCTTGGGTATTTCTCATCGTTTGTTCCATCAACGCTATCAGAGAATCGAATGAAGTTGCTGTGTTGGGGTTTACATAATTTATATTTGGCACAAGTGGTGCATTATTGCTTGAAGCAGAAGGAAGTATGTATGGGTCTATATTTGGATTTAGGGAAGATCTGGGATGAACTTCCTCAGAAGCGCCAACCAATTGGGGTTGCAATGCGGAATTTTCGTTATCCATTAAAATTATGTCTTGCAAAATACTAGTAGTAGGTAAACTCGTTGAGCTTGGTGCTCTAACAATTTTTGGTACTCCTGTCCTATCAATAGGTGAATGAATAACTTTAGGTTTTGGACTGCTAGTACCGCTCTGTAGGTCAATTGAGATATTACTACGCGAAGCGGATGGGCCTCGTCTTCTACTAACTGAATTGTTTTTCGAACCTCTAGAAGAGTTCCTGGTGTTCATTACGAAAATTGAAAATCAAAAGTCTAAGTATGAAATCACTTTTAAAATCTAACAAAAATGATTTGGTTAGGAAAACAAATAATATTTATAAATTTAAGAAAATTAATGATTTGTTAAAGAATCATTAAAAAAAAAACAAAAAATGTTCAAATCAATACTGAAAAAAAAATATTTTTCTATGTGTTTAAAATTAGATCATATAAATTTAGGGAATGATAACCGTAGATAAAATATAAAAGTAGTAATTGTAAATCGTGTCAATAAATTTCTTATTTACTCCTAAAGATAAATTAGCTGGACTATGTCAAAAGATATTAAACTGCAACATAAAAAACAAAAAAACAACTTATTTGATATGGACTCGAATATTATCTTAACATACAACCAAAACTTAGTAAAGCTAGATTTGTAATAAATTTAATTTTCCAATTCGCAATTAGGTTCCCAGTTTATAAAATCCTGTAGAACTCAAGACTTAATTAGAAAACTATGCTTTATTTACAATATTTAACTCTAGATAGCTAATTTAAATATCCAGAATAAAAAAAGGACAAAAGTGTTTTGTAATGGTAGCAAAAAAGATAAAAAGGTGTTAATTAAGTTTTAAAATGGCCTTGCGTTGGCCTTTTCGTTGGGCGCCATATATGTTACGCGCTGGGTGCAAAATTGAATAATAAAAATTGTTGCAAAATTTAAATTCAATTTCAATCCAAAGTAAAATATGATTGATTAAGAGGCATGTTTATAGGTTTCCCAGCTAGCTATATTAATGGTAAAGTTGGTTCTCAACCCATATATTTCATAATGCGTAAGCATATAGCATACCATACATGCCTAAAGTCACCAATAGTATGCAAAATAATTTAAAACTAAAATCTGTATGATAATCACAAAACGAACGATGGCTAGATGTAACGCCATGTAGGGTACAATTGATCCCACCCACTGACTTTATGCCAGAACCTTGACAAGAAAATACCCATAGTTTTCTGTACCTGTCCCTATAATTGACACGTCGACACTTACTACTGTTTATAAGTTTTTATAGGCTATCATTCCCCTTTTTTAATAAATTAGAATTTCATTATATTTTTTTTTATTCTAGTAAATAATTAACAAGAAAATTTATTTGTGGCATTTCAAAATGTTTCAATAAATCGTAATTAATTTTACAAATGTATATATATAAAAAAAAAGAAAATGATCGCAAAATAATTTATCTTGTTGATAAAAACAACTAACTGAATTTGAAATATAATACAGTGAAACTTCGATATAACGAAGCTGAAGGGGATCGAAAAATACTTCGTTATAGCTATTGTTTCGTTATAGGTATGGATTAGTGAAACCTTAGTATAACGAAATTTAAAGAAATATGAAAAAAATTCGTTATAACTATAGTTTTTTTTTATAACAAAAATTCACTATTCAAGAGGGAAATAAAAAATGAAACTTTTTTTTTTTTTTTTTTTTATTATTAAAAAAAAAATTTTATAACACTTAACCTAAAGTTATCACACAATTTACAGAATTTTAGTTATTATATTAACTTTTCATCTACAAAATCATACTAAGTTTATAGAAGGAGTTTTATAATAAAGAAATATTTTCTTTCAGAGGAAAGTACTATTTTTATAAAAACCTCTGATTTGATATTAGAGCAAATTAATAATAAAGAATAATGTAATAATTATATGCACTCATGCATTCATGTACAATTGTAAGTCATGTATACTCATTTAAGTATATACGCAATATATACATGTATGTATGATGATATAAACTAAAAAAATAAATTGGTCTTTTTTTAATAAAGGCCAGAAATAAGTGGGTTACTAGACATGCTACAAGAAACCTTAAAGCGTTCTGTTAGAAAATTTATTTTTTCGGTAATTAATTTAATATTATTTTCTTCGTGGAGATCTTTGGTGGAGAAATGCCATGGTAAATTAAGCATCATCTTTAACAGCTTATTTTGACAGATTTGAATTTGAAACTTAAGTTTTTTATATTTTTTTTTGTTTTTTTATTTTATGTACATTTGTACATATTAGATTTTAATAAAATATTGGGTTATTTTTGTTTGTTTACGCAAGTTTACAATGCAATTATCAATATTTCTTTCGACAGATGCTAAACTGTCGAATGTATTTTGCGGTGTAGAATCCTGAGCCTCAAAAAATGTTTGCAGTTTTCCGACAATTATTTTAGCCTCTTTTGTGGTTACAACATTTTCTATTTCTTCAGTTTCTTCATCCTCCTGCTCATCATTATCTTGTGGTTTCGTTACACTAGCACTAATAATGTCGTCATCGGTAAGGGACCCGGTAGAAGTAATGTTGTCATCGAAATTCACAAAATCATCAAACCGTTCTGTTAAATTAAAATGGTTGTTTAGAATAAGCCAATCTTCGCTGTCTTGAAGGCACACATTTTCTGTAATCAAGGTATTTGGACGCTCGACAAAGCCACAAGTTACAAAACAGTTAACAATTGTTAATTTTTCGACACTTTCCCACGCCTTGTGTGCCTTTCTAAAACGTTTATAGAGCTTTTGCGTCCCTCTTCAAGATCGTTGATTAAAATCTTGACTACCTCTTTGCGATAAAAGTGTTTGAAATTTTTGATTATTCCAAGATCTAGAGGTTGTAGTTTCGATGTTGCGTTTGGCGGCAAAAATTTTAAGTGGATCGATTTAAGTGGTGAAGCATTTTTATGTGCTGTGCAGTTATCCACAAACAATAAAATCTTACGATTGGTCTTAGTCATATCGTTGTAAATTTTTTTAAGTAATCAAACCATATATCGCTGGTCATCCAAGCTTTTTTGTTCGCAGTGTAGTCCACTGGTAAGCTTTTTATGTTTTTAAAACATCTTGGATTAGTCGATTTTCTGATTATGAGCAATTTTCTCTTCTCAGAGCCTGTACTGTTAACAGTAAATAAAATAGATAATCTTTCTTTGCTATTTGTTCCACCGTGGCATATTTCGTACTTAAACGCCATTGTTCGGTCTGGTGCGCATTTAAAAAATAATCCAGTTTCGTCTGCATTAAAAATATTTTGCGGCTCATATTCTGCCAACAATGTTTTCCATTCAGAACAAACTTGATCACTTACACTGGCACTTTCTCCACTCACTTTTCGACACCCGATATCATTTCGCTTTTTAAAATTATTAAGCCAACTGTTACTAGCTTTACAATCTTTGTGTCCCAGGCGTGCTGCAAACTGTTCAGCTTTGATTTTTACCATTGGTCCTCCTAAAGGAATGTTTTGAATTCGACATTGTGTAAACCATTTAGATAAACAATGCTCAACGTCTTCATATTCTGCAAGGCGTATTCTTTTGCACTTCAAAGGCTTAGTGCTGCAAATAATCTCCCGATTTTTTAAAATTGTAGAAAGAGTACTCGGCAGTATAACATATGCACTTCCAAACACATTTTTCGTTGGTTTTAAACGGGACTTCCCCATGTTACATAAAATTTAATTTTGCTTTATTCTGACTTCGTTGTATAGAGGCTGTAGAGTTAACACTTCGTTATGTAGAGGCTTTTGATGCAAACAAGACTTTAACGACTTACATACTTAAAATGTTTTACATACTCCTCAACTATGATTTCGTTGTATAGAGGATTTTGAAAGAATATTTCGCTATATAGAGGCTTTATAGCTCAGAATTTCTTCGTTATAGCTATAGTGCATTTTTGTATGAAAAACTTTGCAATGAAGAGGTTTTGTCAAGGGATTTAGAAAAAATTCGTTCTATTGAGTTTTTCGTTATAACGAAGTTCGTTATATCGAAGTTTCACTGTAGTAATATAATGTAAAAGAAGGTCAATTTATTTACTTACAAATTGTTCTCAATAATAAGTTTGTGATGTGTGTGATGTATGTATATGTATGTATATATGTTTATATTGTTCCGTCATTTACGGCAGCAATTGTTGGGCCCAGCGATTGTTGCATGACGATGTAATGTTTGTGTTTCTAGATGTTAATTTGGCTGGTTGTAAAAAGTGTTAAATTTCAGTTAAAAAAAAAATATATAATTACAATTTTGTAATAAACTACACTGCTTCTTTGACATTTAAAACAATTCAAGCGTTAACAAGATGAATATTAATCATTACAAATTTTGAATTTCTTTTTCTTTTACAATTTTCTTTTTTTATAAATTAAACTTTTAAAAAATGTTTTTAATTAAATTAGCATGTTCAAATTATTTTAGTTTCATATTGATTTCAAATCGTTTTAATTTTATAATTTTATTTAATGATTACTTCTCCTTTTAATGTAATAATTCAAAAAAAATGTTTATTTAATATTTCAATTCAATGTGACATTTGTTTCATAATTTTTTTTTGTTGTTTTTCTTTTAATGACTTTAATTAATAAGATTTTTCTTCAATTCACTGATTTAAACATTTAAAAATTTTTTTTATAGATTAAATTTTTAGATTCTAATTAGATTTGGTATTTATATTTATTAATTACTTTCAATTTACGGACAAAATTAGGAATTGAAGATATATTTTTACAAATTTGGATTTAGAATTAGAGCTGTTAAAATGCATACTGAAAAATGGAGTTGTTAAAATTTGTAGTGGAAAATAAAGTTGTTAAAATTTATAATTCTTAATACTAAGTTTAAATTTAATTAATTTAAAGACAAAAAACTGAATTGTTAGTTTTTTTTTATAATTAGATTTTGAATAATTTTTGAATAATTAGATTTTGAATAATTTTTGAATAATTATATTTTAAATAATTTTTGAATAATTTTTAAATATTTAGATTTTTAATAATTAGATTTTAAATAATTTTTGAATATTTAGATTTTAAATAATTTTTGAATATTTAGATTTTTCGCTCAAGGTTATATAAAGGAAAAAACTACTGCGAAACACGTGATTTAACCTGTAATATGGTCACCTTCTTCCAGACTTTTCTACACCCAAAAGCTTTTACCCAGTAAATGCCTGGTCAGCAAATCTTATAATTGATGTGACGCCAATTTCCCCAAACGAATCAATACGAATCTGAGCAACTTCTTCTGCAATCTTCTTAAAACGTGGATCAGAATTTCCACGTGTTGAACAATTATATTATCCTCTTTGATAAGGAATATTCCACAAAAAAAATGTTTTTGGTACCGTAGGTTTTAAATTACTTGTTTTTAATTACACTGTGCTGGAATTTGACACTTTTTTTTGTGACAAACGGGGCATCTGGAGGGTTAACCTAATTCGAATATGGTGAATCCAGTGGTACTAACCGTTTTTTTTAGGTTAGCTCGTTTTTTCGAAACATACCGTTATTTCGAAAATGGAGGAGGTTGCACAACATATATTCGCGTAACTCAAAAACGGTTTAGTTTATTGAATAAACTAAAAAAACCGAAATTCCGCAATGAAATTTTATTTAAGTAAAGTTTTTTCCAATATGCGCAGTCGTTGTAGAAACATAATTTTTTGTTTACCAAAAAAAATTGTTTTTTTTTAGCAAAATTTCAAAAATTTTGTTTTTTAAAACGGCATAAAAAATTGGAAAACGCAGCTGTGCTTCTAATTTTTTCTGAAGGTATAACAAACAAAGTTCCAAAGAAAACAAGACATACATAAATAATTAAAATCTGTCTACAACTTTTGATTTTATGCACAAAAGATGAAATATATAATAACCAGACGAAACTTCAAAAATTAAAACATTTATTTTTGTTGTTAATTAAAGTTTAAGTTTTTATTTACAAATTTATTCTTCTTCCTCCTGCCGATTCCAACAAATATCCCGTAATAGCAAATCAAGTTGTTTGCCACTATACCAGTGTTCGAGTATGGCTGTTACTTGGTGAAATCTCTCGCCATGTTCATCAGACTCGGCTGGTGATTGTTCATTAAATTTTTCTGCATGACAATGCAAAAAATGTATTTTCAATGACATTTTGAAGTTTAAGTTTTTAAATGCGGTTAGCATATCTCCAATTAAAATTCGCCAATTTTCAGACCGATGATTTCCTAATACATTTTCTATTACTGATTTCACAGAATTCCAGCCTTTGCAAGTTCAATGCAATGCTTTCCTCACGTATAGCCCAATCCCGTGTATTGTACTGATCGCCATGGAAACGCGTATTCCATAAGCACATATTTTTAGTATAGCCCAATTGCATGCCTCTTAAAAGAGCCACCACTTTTAAATCTGCGCATATTTTCCACTTGTGGTCTTCATATTTATTTAACTCTATTATTTTTTTCATTGATGCGTATGTCTCTTTAGTATTTGTGCTTAGTGCTATCGGAATAGGACTTTTTAAATTAGTGACATGTAGCAAAACTGCTTTTAAGCTACTTTTGGATGAATCGATGAATAAGCGCCAATCTTCAGGATTATATTGATGTTGCATTGTTAAAACCAAGCCGCGAATGTCAGTACAATACACGAGAGAATTATTCTCAATAGATTTAAAAAAAGTCGTAAATCGACGATGGCGATTGATAGCCCCGTATATTTGTACGTCTGGTGCTAAAATATTAGCTTGTTTTAACTCTTTTGTTAAGAGAATGCTCTGTCTTTGAGACAATTTTAGGCGTCGTACCATTATATCCAAACGATTTTGCGTGATTTCGTTGTGGTTACATGGAATCGTGATGTATGACGGTTGATACATCGATGCAGCTGCTCCACAGGTTTCAACAGATTGAATTATTGAGGGAATATCTTCTGTTGGTATTTGGCTATCCGGACCATCAATTTGAACTTGCATTGAATGATATGGAGCTATTGGGCTGGAATTCTGTGAAATCAGTAATAGAAAATGTATTAGGAAATCATCGGTCTGAAAATTGGCGAATTTTAATTGGAGATATGCTAACCGCATTTAAAAACTTAAACGTCAAAATGTCATTGAAAATACATTTTTTGCATTGTCATGCAGAAAAATTTAATGACCAATCACCAGCCGAGTCTGATGAAAATGGTGAGAGATTTCACCAAGTAACAGCCAGACTCGAACACTGGTATAGTGGCAAACAACTTGATGCGTTATTAGGGGATATTTGTTGGAATCTGCAGGAGGAAGAAGAATAAATTTGTAAATAAAAACTTAAACTTTAATTAACAACAAAAATAAATGTTTTAATTTTTGAAGTTTCGTCTGGTTATTATATATTTCATCTTTTGTGAATAAAATCAAAAGTTGTAGACAGATTTTAATTATTTATGTCTTGTTTTGTTTGAAACTTTGTTTGCTATACCTGCAGGAAAAATTAGAAGCACAGCTGCGTTTTCCAATTTTTTATGCCGTTTTAAAAAACAAAATTTTTGAAATTTTGCTAAAAAAAACAATTTTTTTTGGTAAAAAAAAAATTATGTTTCTACAACGACTGCTCATATTGGAAAAAAGTTTAACCTTACTTAAAGAAAAATAAACCGGAATTTCGGTTTTTTTAGTTTATTCAATAAACTAAACCGTTTTTGAGTTACGCGAATATATGTTGTGCAACCTCCTCCATTTTCGAAATAACGGTATATTTCGAAAAAAAACGAGCTAACCTAAAAAAACGGTTAGCACCACTGGATTCAGCGTACCCGAATTAGGTTAACACGCCAGGTGCCCCGTTTGTCACATTTTTCAACTAGCACAGTGTTATTAATTTATTTTTCCGCTAACGATGTTCTTGTAACTAGTTTAACTTTGTCAATCACTTTACTTTTCAAAAATAAAATTCCAGAAGCATTTATTTTCAAAAGTCCCGTTGCAAAAATGCCTTTGGTTGAGGTTGAATAGAGATAGACTCACATTGAAACATAAATTGGTTAGTATAGTAACCAAAGCGAAATAAATCTATGTATATCATCCCACTTACACATTGATTTTAGGTATTGTCCTAACATCATGTTTGTTTGGGTTTGATGAGATGAAAGTGGGGGTAGAAAAAGAAACTCGTTTTCTGTTTTTTGTGTATGGCTCTGTTCAAAAGAAGAACAAACAAAAAAACACATAACAAATTAAAGAGAGTGTAACATTAACAGAGTGTAACCTTTAAACTCTTTAGCGTACCTTACTCTTTGCACTCATCAATAATGATCATTTGAATAACGAGAGTATCAAAATAACGACACGTATTATGTAAGTTCTTATGTATGTTAGAAAATAAGACCTTGAACTTGAAATTAAATGATGTGGGGATGGAATCTCAACAACAGTTTATAAATAACAAAAAAAAAAGAAATGAAAACAAGTATATTAAACAAATGCTGTAATGAAATGATCCTAAGGAAAAATCGTAACAACTGTCAAAAAAAAATACAAAAATGTTTAACTTAAAATTGACATTTCGAGATTAAATGTTGGCACTGTTGCCTATTTTTTAGTTTTTGATCGAAAGTAGCGGTTTTAATTTTTTTTTTGCGATTTTTAGCTTTTTTTTGTTTGCTTTTATTTACGGGTTTTTGTGGGAATAAAAGGTGGGCAATATTGTTTGTTTTGTTTACATTTTATTTTATTGTATTTCTTATTCTTTCTCGCATTTGTTGTTTCATTCAATCAATCCTAAAAAAATCCAATACAAAAAATAGCAAGTGTCATAACACCTTAAGTAAAATAAAAAAAGCATAATTTTGAATATAAAATTAATTATTTAAACATTTCCAGATTAATATAGATTTTACATTGAAATATCCAACGGCAAAATGTTTAAAAGACAGATGGGCCCAGCTTGAAGATAGTATCTTAAATACATTAAAATACAAATCTGGCTGCTCTTTACTTCTCAAAGATCTCCAAAAAGCCGAAACGAACAATGAAGGTAAAAAACCAGTAATTTTTGTTTTTTTATATTACAATAATATTATATATTTTGCAACTTAAGTAAATAATAAATATATGTATATGTATCTGTATTTCAGAATCCAAAATGTTTACCATACTTTGGCACGCGCACAAACTTTTCCCTCCTCAACAAGCTTTTACCACCACTCCAAGTGGAGAAAAAATTAGAAAGAGATATTCTGTCGCTCATTCACAAGAAAGCTTTGCAGTCCATCCAATGAGGAGTTGGAAACCAAATTAATACTTCTCCAGTTGCAAGGACGTAGAATTCAGCCTAAAAACCATTTATGTTTATTTTGATAAATTAAAATTCCCATTTTTAACCTTTTTAAATGCATTTGATAATTTGTTTAAGTTACTTTTTGTGTTTAATGTGGAATTCCCACAAGAATCAGAAGGTTTTTATAATTTTGTGCAATCAGTATTGTATGATTTGCCAACATCAAAAAAATTTACAAGAGTTTCTGCCTTAAAACATGAAATTTTAAATATATAAAATTTTCTTTAAAACTATTATTATATGAATTATATATGGCTATTTTCACAGAAATGTCAACCACGTGTGAAAAAATAAAAGCTGAAACCCCGTTTCTTTGTTAATGATTTATTAAAGAAAAACACTTAAAATTAATTAAACTAAAGAGTCTAAAACGTATTTTTATTTCCGTGACCAAATATTGGACTTCAAAGTTGTGCAAGGTTTTTGGTCACCTTTTTAGAGTTTTTAATGGTACCTTCTCTTAGATATTTACTTCATTAACAGTGGTGATGGGAGAATACTATTTTTAATAAACAGATCTTACAACAATAATAAATTAACAAAACATAAAAATATCTGAATATAAAGATCAGTTAACGGTAAATTTTTAATTTGTTTTCATTAATATTTTAATGTCACACTCGTGACCACAAAACATCATAAATTGTCATTTCTTCTGAGTCAGTGGTCGCAAGTGTTTCGAACTTGCTACGTTAATCCAGTTTATTGATCTTAATTTATTGAAACATTAAGTTAGACCATACCATACACTTTTATATTTTTATAGTACTTTAAACTTCGTCACGTGTATCACCAGAATTTTGCATTGTGGTTTTTTTTTAATTATATATTTTACGTAGATGGATTTATTACGAGAGAAAAAAGCTCGGAGGTATAGAGAAAAATTAAAAAATAAAAAAGAAAATTAACCCTTCGATGTCCTACATGGTCTAGCCAGACCATATTTGACTTTTATATGCAATAACTTTTTTTGTAGCAAAATTAAAAAAAAACGAAGGGTATGAATTCTACAAGTAAGTTGTTCTGAATCGAATAAAACAAATTTGGAATCATTTGGATCACATTTAGGGCACAAAAAACCTCCCACAAGAAAAAGTTCGCTAAGTGCACCTCATGGTCTGGCTGGACCACAGGTTACTTTTTTGAATCATTGCTTTTGCACTGACAAAGTTGACTTTCAAAGTGATCTATTCAAACTATAATTTAAATTTTAAAATTTAAACTGAAAAATGGATGAAGCTTCGGATTTAAAAATTGTTGATACGGTCGTAAATAAATCCACCAAATTTCATCGCCTTACACCTGCTGAAAGAAAAGCAGCTGAAAATAGGATAATGTCATATCTATGCAATAGCGATGAGGATGTAGAAGCTTATGCTACAAGTGAAGAAGAGGATGACGATGTGCCTGGAAATGGTGCCTTATATTGTGCGTCCGACGAAGAAATTGATGTGTTCAACGTAGAACACGCCGATGAATTTGATGACGATGATACTGATAATGACGATGATGAGACACAAGAAAATGATGCTGACAGTGATGAGACGTTTTCCAACAAAGCAGGCATATTGTGAACAGTTAAACCGCCAACAACTGGTAGACTGGACCGTCTCGAAAATTTCTATCAAGCCCAGTACAAATTTTTGAGGAAATTTTGTACACCAAAAATAGTTAATATAATTGTACGGGAAACAAACCGCAAAGTACAGGAAATTTATCATAGTCTATCAAGCAAATCCAAAAAACAAAAGCTTGGAGAGTGGGAGTCCACAAACGAAAATGAAATGTATGCTTTTTTAGTTTGCTGCTTTTTGCTGGCGTTTTCAAATGCGCAACACAACCTATCAAGGAACTATGGGCACCTTATCATTATGATACGTTTTAAACTTTTGCTGCGATTCATTCGTTTCGCAAACATCCGTCTAATTAAGTAAATCAGCTGCCATAGATGATATTAGGCTAATGCTGGTAACTAATTTGGAATCGTCATATACGCCGACTGCAAACCTCGCCGTAGATGATCAGCTTTTTCCTTATCATGGACGTACGCGATTTATAAAGTATATTCCATCGAAATGGAATATATATATATATATATTATAAATATATATAAATATGACATAAAAGTTTGGTGGATATGTAATTCCAGATCAAATTATCCTTTAAGAGGCCAAATTTATACAGGCAAAAGTTCAGATGGCGTTCGTGAAGTTAACCAGGGCGAAAGAGTTGTATTGGAGTTGGCGCGGAAATATTTTCATACAGGCCGTACTATATATTGTGATGGGTACCGTACCCACCAAGTTCAGCTAATTACCGTCCGTTGTGCGTTATTTGTAAAACCACAACCAAAACTCAGAGAAAAACTCCTTTTTGCTGCGGTAACTGCAACAAAGCTATGTGCCTTCAACATGGTAGGGAGAAAAAAACGTATATTTTTAACTGAGTAATATAAATATTTTATAATTATATTAAAATAATTACATAACAAGACTGTTTTATTTTAAATAAACACAAAATGAGTACAAAATTTTGTTCGGTTTACTTATTTCGCTGGGTTTTTCAATCGTGGTCTGGCCAGACCATGTAGTGCACTTAGTGGGACTAAGTTTATAGAACATCGAAGGGTTAAAAAAAAGATTGCAAACAAACCTCCGAAGAACTAAAGAACGGTTGCATTAACCATCATTCAATCGCCATTTTATTATGGCCGGAAACATGATAATACAAATAGATTTTGCAGAGAATTACCGCCTAATATGTCAAAATGAAATTCAGAGCGCTCACTTCTCCTACCGTCAAGTTACGATTTTTACGTATGTTGCCTGGTTTAGTGGCGGCACAAAATCTTTTGCAATAATAAGTGATGACAATAAGTTTCATGTTTGTTGCTTCTTAGCAACACTTGTGCAGCAGATGAAAAGTGAAAAGAAAAGATTGGCAGATGACAAAAATAAAAAAACATTGTTTTTCGTGTAATGAAGAATTTGAAACAAAAAAAGCTTCAACTAATATTCCCCAAAAAGTAATATTTAAATCAAAAAATCATCTACCCCCTAATCACAAAGAAGACAGCAGGATACTTTTCAAAAATTTGTATGAAAAAGATCTCAATTTGAGTATTTTTTTCATACAAAATTTTCTCAATTGCCTTGTTGTCTTCTTTGTGAATTAGGACCCTATTTTTTTTAATTCATAAATTTAAAAATAATTGAATTCATTTAATTTACAAAATAAAACCATCAAATAAAATTCACAACCTGTTTTCTTTCATGAATTAAAAAAACAAACAGTTATTGAAAACAAAATTTTGTACAAGTATCACATTGTAAACTATGTCACGTTACATCACGTAACGTCACGAACCAAACAACGGGCTGTAGGGGATAGTCAAGAAAAGTTTCGTCAATCCAGAAAATTAAAAAAAATCACTTATAATGTTGGCAATCATGACAAAAAATATTTCCAAACATTCCGACGAAGTTCGCAGAGTTTTGCATTTTTGCTAACAAGGAAAAAACCGACTTCTATTTTTGTCACGCCACGTCACCGCCTTTAATTGCTTATATTTTATGACCTGTACGTTTGAGTATTTTTTTCTCTTTTACCAACTGTATAGATTTTCATGCTCCACACAAAAACAAAAAAAAGTAAAAAAATTGTTAACGCTTTTGTTGGTTTTTGTCTCAGTGAAGTGTACGACTGTCACGTATGTGACTATGGAATTACCCATATGTATACAGAATTCCTAAAAGTTACTAAAAAAATTTTTATATATATATATATATTTATATATATATATATATGTATATACACGTATGTATGTATACTTTAGTAACTTAAACATGAAATATTATAAATATAAAATTTATATATTTACTAGCTGACCCGGTCCGCGTTGCTGGCCCTAAGCAAACATTAGTGTTGTATTACCACACGATTTAAATTAAGCTTTTAAAGAAATGTACGGCCTTTAAATAAAATTATGGATAATCTATCATAAAGATTTGTTACAGAATAACTTACATATGGTCTAGGTATGAGCTCAATCAAAAAAGAAACGCATTTATTTAAGGCAAATTGGAAATTATATTTATTTATTACTTCATCTTGGGGCCAGCGGATATACAATGTTGTTTGTTTTTTTGGCGTGCCGTGTGGAAAACATAAATTTTCCAAAATTAAGCCAGCAATAGTTAATGATGTGACTCTTGCTTTATTGATGGCAATAGTACAGGTAAGACGCAAAGGGAATTGGAGCCGCTTGAATTGGAATGGTAAATCGTTGCAAATCATCCGAATTCGTGGAATAAGTACATCTTCGCCTTTGAATATGCCACCGATGATTGTTGCCTCGATTAAATTTGGTGAGCAGTTTTTGATGGTCAATGTAGTTCCGTTGCATAACTTTGGCGCGTTTAAGTTGCGAATAAGAATTACCGGTGATCCAACGTTTAATGTTAGCACATGCGGTGGCATTCCGGGTGGTTCCAATGAATTTAAAAATTCAGTGGGCTTGTTCTTCATACATTACTGTATCGATCGATTTGTATTTGATTAATTTGCCGGGCAGTTTCAATTGAATTTGCTCATTGAGCTTGTTGGCATCGTAATTTGTTGGTGCCAAAATTGCACGTTCCCACAGCCAATCCGATTTTTTGTAGAAGATTGTTAGACTTGGGAAAACCTTGTCGACAACGGCTTGAATATTCATTTGCATTCGACAAAAGTTAGGCGAGAACGAAATCTCGTTCGTGGCGCGATTAATTGGAATTTTTCCATTTCCGATGTCAAAAAGTTGTTCTGATAATGTTTGTGCAGACGGGTCTTGCAACAAATGTACACGCATGTTCGTCGATAGCGTGATTTTCTCGACTCGATTCCAAAGATATGAAGCTTTCAAGCATGCGTTCAGTTCATCTGCGGTCATTGATAACGGGCAAAGTTTGACGAAAATCACCAACAAAAAGAATAAGAGCGCCTCCCATCGGTTTGTAGTATCCTCGAAAATCACGTAGAGTCCGATCAAGCGCTTCGAGCAATTTGTTTGAATGTACCGTTATTTTTTTATCAGCGTTTGAAAAAAACTCACAAATGTGCACAAAATGTAGGTATCTTAAATGCAAGGGTACATAAAGTTTTTTATCATCGATTGATGATATAATATTATTTTTAACTTATTGTATAATGTTGCACCTTAGTAAGCGCGGAGTATCTTCTGTTATCGAATGATGTAAATATTTTGAAAATAAACCGAAAACTCGGATTTTGGAATGCAACATTTCGAAAGTTTTAAAATTTTGATATTGGATCGTTAATAACATAAGTTAAAAAAAGTGGGCGTTAGAGTAGGTGTGGTCGTACCAATGGTGGTAATTTGACCTTACCACTGAGATATCACAACCCAGGCGATTCTCCGGTGAACTTTAATGCACCGCAATGGTTGCACACAATCTCCATTGGGCCAATTTGAACGGAAGGATGCGAGCTGTAGTCAAAAGTGCAATCGTAATGAAACGCTACTCGATTCAAATCAACACTTGAAGCACTTCTTCTTACGCGTTGATTTAGATTTTCACGTTGTTGAATTGCTTGATTTAATCCATGATTTCTCATTGCTAATCGAGCCGTTTCATTTGTCGCTTGTCTTTCTTCTTGTGTTTGCGTTACGCGAAGTCGGGCCATACTAACACGGCGCTGATCTCGTGCGATTTCTTGTTCATCCGTATTTAATCGATTGGTAATATTCCGATTTGTAATTGCATTACGGGTTCGGTGCGAAACATCAGATCTTCTGGGTCGCGGCATTATGAATAACACTGAGAAATTAATGTCACAAAATCATTTAAGGAACTTACCTTTTGAAATCACTTTTAAAAAAGGTTGAAAATTTTTAAATACTACTAAAATAAATCAGGTGTCAAAAGTTTATACACACAACGCCATCGACTGGCAATAGCAGAATCAGAATTTGTTTTTGTAAAAAAAAAATCAACAAAAAAGTTTTCAATCAAATTAGGTGGAAAAACAATTGTCGTAAAAACTGTGATATACAAAAGAACAACATTTGATTTTTGGATTTTAGAAGATAATAATTAAAAGTAATGGGTGATACAATTTGAAGTAAGTCTTTTAAAACCCTTGTAGAATTGATTACACAATTTTAAAGCAGGCGTGGTCGAATTCGGCTGTACACTGCGGGCGTTGCTACGGCATCAATTTAAAAAAAAGTAGACGGTCAAAAAAGATCGCTAGAGATGGGACGTGAAAGGAGGCGTGGAGTATGAATCTTAATTTTTGATCTCGCCTAGAGTAAAGTCAATATGTTAAAATCAGAGTAGAATCAATTACACACTTTAAAAATAAGGCGTTAAAGTAGGCGTGGTCGCAAAAAAGAAGTATTCTATAAATTTCAGGCAGATCGATCCAGCGGTCTGGCTTACCTGGCAAGCGTCTTACATGTGATGGGGCGTAAAAGTGGGCGTGGAACATACAATTTTTATTTCTACCTCGCCTACAGTAAGATGTATATACAATTTGAAGTAAATCTGTAAAAACCCATTTCAGCTAAGCTTCGTTGCGAGTGGATGTGTTTATACAAAACGGCGTCAAAAGTGCTTATTAACTATTACAAAAGTGTTCATAAAAATAATTAAAGACCAACATTTAATAGATCTCAAAAAAATCTATCAGCAGTAATAAAAAAAAGCTAAAAATAAAGCTATACATATACTGTCTTTTGTATTAAAATTTATAATTATAAATATATTGTAACTTTTTTCTTTTTTAAAGTATACATAAAACCATATATAAGAGACAAAAAACAGAAAAGAGATAATAATGAGTTGGAACAACAATAATATTTCGTGTAATCAGTGCAGCTCGAACATATCAACAACAAAATATGTAAAGTGTTACAAATGTAATTCTTCATATCACTTCACCCCCTGTTGCTCCTTATCTGAAAAAGTGTACGACACCATGCAAAGTGATAAAAAGGAAGATTGGAGATGTCATCGGTGCAAAGTACGAACCAGGTCTGAATCGAACAACGCTTATCAAACCGTAGTGTTCGAAGAGATATCCCAGCAAAAAAAAACAGAGAGAAGATTATGAAGAAAGTAATAGCTCGAGAAAAAAATTTAAAGATACACTGACATTAAATTCGGTAAATTCAGGATTGTTTTCGGTGCAATCCGAATTGAAAGAGATAAAAACATCAATCGAATCACTAAATAATACAGTTAGTATAAATAATGCACAAAACTTAAATATAATACACGAATTAAAAAACTCCATATCAACAATGGCCTCATCCGTAGCTACACTGGCCGCACAAGTAAGCGAGTTGTATGAAAGAGAAGCCAAACAAAATCAAAAAATTAATCAGTTAGATACCGCAGTAAACAAAATAGACCAAGCATTAATAGCAAATAATATAGAAATAAAAAACGTGAATAATCCAGAGATGAGTGCAAATGAAATAATAAAAACAATTGCTGCCTCAATAGATGTAGAAATAAATAACAATGACATCAATAATGCTTATTGTATCAATAAAGCAAATAAAGCAATAATTGAGTTTACAACCTTAATTAAAAAAAAAGAATTCATGAGCAAAATACAACAGCACAGAATTGATGCAAGCATTGTTAACAAAGATAATAAAGAAAACAAATTTATCTACATTAATGATCACCTTACGGCTTTCAATAGACGTTTGCTATGGTCCACTAAAACAAAAGCTAAAGAATTTGGGTGGAAGTTCGTATGGGTTCGCAGTGGCATGATATGCGCAAAAAAAAATTAAACCTCACCATTAATAATAACGCTGTGCTAGAATTTGACACTTTTTTTTTGTGACAAACGGGGCACCTGGCGGGTTAACCTAATTCGGGTACGCTGAATCCAGTGGTGCTAACCGTTTTTTTAGGTTAGCTCGTTTTTTTCGAAATATACCGTTATTTCGAAAATGGAGGAGGTTGCACAACATATATTCGCGTAACTCAAAAACGGTTTAGTTTATTGAATAAACTAAAAAAACCGAAATTCCGCAATGAAATTTTCTTTAAGTAAGGTTAAACTTTTTTCCAATATGCGCAGTCGTTGTAGAAACATAATTTTGTATTTACCAAAAAAAATAGTTTTTTTTAGCAAAATTTCAAAAATTTTGTTTTTTAAAATGGCATAAAAAATTGGAAAACGCAGCTGTGCTTCTAATTTTTTCTGCAGGTATAGCAAACAAAGTTCCAAACAAAACAAGACTTAAATAATTAAAATCTGTTACAACTTTTGATTTTATTCACAAAAGATGAAATATATAATAACCAGACGAAACTTCAAAAATTAAAACATTTATTTTTGTTGTTAAATAAAGTTTAAGTTTTTATTTACAAATTTATTCTTCTTCCTCCTGCAGATTCCAACAAATATCCCCTAATAGCGAATCAAGTTGTTTGCCACTATACCAGTGTTCGAGTCTGGCTGTTACTTGGTGAAATCTCTCACCATTTTCATCAGACTCGGCTGGTGATTGGTCATTCAATTTTTCTGCATGACAATGCAAAAAATGTATTTTCAATGCCATTTTGACGTTTAAGTTTTTAAATGCGGTTAGCATATCTGCAATTAAAATTCGCCAATTTTCAGACCGATGATTTCCTAATACATTTTCTATTACTGATTTCACAGAATTCCAGCCCAATAGCTCCATATCATTCAATGCAAGTTCAAATTGATGGTCCTTCATTAGACGACGAATGTCCGGTCCATTAAGAATTCCTGTAAAATAAAAACATAATGATATGAAATATAAATCTAATTTAATAAAGTAGCTAGATTTCATACCTTCTTTTCTTTCATGCCGCTTAATCGTGGAAAAATTCGGCGCAATTCGGTAAAAGCAATTCCATCTGGGTTCAATGCTTTTATAAAATTTTTTACAATACCCAGTTTGATGTGGAGTGGAGGAAGCAAAATCTTTTCCATATAGAATACCAGACAAAAATATCTAAATATTTTCTAGTTGCATTGATGTTGGGTGCATAGTGTGTAGTCGTGTTTTATGGCATGGTATTGTAGAAACGAGTTGCGTAGTGTGTACCTAGCATTAGAATTAAAAAATAAAGTCATAAATTTTTACATATTTGTATTTTCTTGTGCGGACAAAAACCGCACAAATCGGTCTTGTAAAAAACTTAAGTAACGTAATCTATTGTTATACCTGGAACAGGTAGAAACAGAAATCGTCCCGGCTTTGGGTTTTTTACAAATTATGTTCATGAAGGTCTTGACAGGTACTTTGATAAAAAAATTACAGTATAAATAAGAGTTCCTCAACCCCTTCAATGTCATATGGCGAGTGCTTGCGAAAGTGAATAGTGAAGTTTAAAGTCTTTGACAGTCTTGAGTCTAATCATTTATATTGAAATATCTAAGTTTCATAACTTTTGTTATGTGTGTGGGAAATATACAAATATGCCAAGTCGCCGTAATATGACTACTGAAACAATTAACTTGTATGAAACATATTTTTCTTTAAGTGCCACATGTGGCAAGAGTTGGTCACCATCAATAGTGTGTACAAAGTGCATTTACCATTTAAGTAAGTAGAAAAAAATGGAGATGCCATGCCATTTGGTGTTCCAATAATTTGGAGAGATCCCATACTCCATGTTGAAGATAAGTGTTATGCGTGCATAAATCATACAGCCGGCATGAACAGAAGAAAAAGTGGTTCTATATCTTACACTGCAACAATATATGCTCAATTTCCGCTGCCACATTCTGACGAAATTCCTGTTCCGGATAGCCAAATACCAACAGAAGATATTCCCTCAATAATTTAATCTGTTGAAACCTGTGGAGCAGCTGCATCGATGTATCAACCGTCATACATCACGATTCCATGTAACCACAACGAAATCACGCAAAATCGTCTGGATATAATGGTACGACGCCTGAAATTGTCTCAAAGACAGAGCATTCTCTTAACAAAAGAGTTAAAACAAGTTAATATTTTAGCACCAGACGTACAAATATACGGGGCTATCAATCGCCATCGTCGATTTACGACTTTTTTTAAATCTATTGAGAATAATTCTCTCGTGTATTGTACTGACATTCGCGGCTTGGTTTTAACAATGCAACATCAATATAATCCTGAAGATTGGCGCTTATTCATCGATTCATCCAAAAGTAGCTTAAAAGCAGTTTTGCTACATGTCACTAATTTAAAAAGTCCTATTCCGATAGCACTAAGCACAAATACTAAAGAGACATACGCATCAATTAAAACAAATAATAGAGTTAATTAAATATGAAGACCACAAGTGGAAAATATGCGCAGATTTAAAAGGGGTGGCTCTTTTAAGAGGCATGCAATTGGGCTATACTAAAAATATGTGCTTCATGTGCTTATGGAATACGCGTTTCCATGGCGACCAGTACAATACACGGGATTGGGCTATAAGTGAGGAAAGCAGATTGCATAGAAATAATATTATTGAATTACCACTTGTGGCGATGGAAAAGATTTTGCTTCCTCCACTCCACCTCAAACTGGGTATTGTAAAAAATTTTATAAAAGCATTGAACCCAGATGGAATTGCTTTTACCGAATTGCGCCGAATTTTTCCACGATTAAGCGGCATGAAAGTAAAAGAAGGTATGAAATCTAGCTACTTTATTAAATTAGATTTATATTTCATATCATAATGTTTTTATTTTACAGGAATTCTTAATGGACCGGACATTCGTCGTCTAATGAAGGACCAACAATTTGAACTTGCATTGCATGATATGGAGCTATTGTGCTGGAATTCTGTGAAATCAGTAATAGAAAATGTATTAGGAAATCATCGGTCTGAAAATTGGCGAATTTTAATTGGAGATATGCTAACCGCATTTAAAAACTTAAACGTCAAAATGTCATTGAAAATACATTTTTTGCATTGTCATGCAGAAAAATTTAATGAACAATCACCAGCCGAGTCTGATGAAACAACTTGAAACAACAACTTGATTCGCTATTACGGGATATTTGTTGGAATCTGCAGGAGGAAGAAGAATAAATTTGTAAATAAAAACTTAAACTTTAATTAACAACAAAAATAAATGTTTTAATTTTTGAAGTTTCGTCTGGTTATTATATATTTCATCTTTTGTGAATAAAATGAAAAGTTGTAGACGGATTTTCATTATTTTTGTCTTGTTTTGTTTGGAACTTTGCTATACCTGCAGAAAAAATTAGAAGCACAGCTGCGTTTTCCAATTTTTTATGCCATTTTAAAAAACAAAATTTTTTAAATTTTGCTAAAAAAAACAATTTTTTTGGTCAAAAAAAAAATTATGTTTCTACAACGACTGCGCATATTGGAAAAAAGTTTAACCTTACGTAAAGAAAATTTCATTGCGGAATTTCGGTTTTTTTAGTTTATTCAATAAACTAAACCGTTTTTGAGTTACGCGAATATATGTTGTGCAACCTTCTCCATTTTCGAAATAACGGTATATTTCGAAAAAACGAGCTAACCTAAAAAAACGGTTAGCACCACTGGATTCAGCGTACCCGAATTAGGTTAACCCGCCAGGTGCCCCGTTTGTCACATTTTCCAACTAGCACAGTGTAATTAATAACAATACCGATATTGAACTTATAAACAACGAAATCTAAAAACAAAATACATACTTATATACATTAATAATGAACACAATACAAACTTTAAATGTTAACCATTTTAGCCAAATTGAAAAAAAAACATCTAAGTTATCCCTTTAATTTAATATGCATGAACATTCGCTCAATAAGAAAAAACTTTCAAACATTTTTAACATCAATAAATAGCATTATAGAAAAAGTACAAATTATAGTTCTCATCGAAACAAACATAACAGATGAGGAAAATCGTTTCTTTAATATCCATGGTTTCAACTCAACATTTTTAAACAGGGGTGAGGGAAAAGGAGGTGGTATAGTGATATACACAAGAGAAAATATATATTACACGCAAATAATAACAAACACTGTATACTTCGAGCTCATACAACTAGAACTAGAAATAAACAAACAACCCCTTTCCTTTCTTGCAATATATCGACAACCAAAACTAAACAAAAACCGGTTTATAATAGAATTGGAACAAGTGATCAAACAAATTCGAACAAAACAAGATATAGTAATCAGCGTTGCCGTTTTTGGTTATTTCTAACCAAAATTGGTTATTTTTTTTCTCAATGTGTACATGTGTAGATTTTTTCTGTTTTGGTTATTTTTTTTACTGAAAATATTTAGATTTTAAGACAATTAGTAATATATTGCAAGCAAAAGAATTGTGCAAAAATCAACAAAATGCCCATTTTGTTTGGTCTGCCAAAGACAAATTTTAAAACTCAAGCTGTGACATTTTAAGTAAAAGTGATCTCCATATTTATTGTAATATAATTACATGTTTTTTAGTATTTAAGAGAGTAACTTTCTAGTTCCTTATTTTATTGCCAATGAACAATTTTTTGTTTTTATTATATACTTTTTATTTTTGTTTAAGACATTAAAAATTAATAATTAAACTTGCAAAACTTAATATAAAGTATTGGAATTTTAAATTTTACAAATTGTAGCATTAGCTTATGTTTCTTTGCATTACTTTTTGCAAAATATGACGCTTAGTTTTTTAAAAAAAATATTTTTTAGTATTAGGAGTTGTGTTGTAAAATACGTTGTTTTATGTTTTTTTTTTTGTTACCTTAAAGTACAAATTATAGTTAAAATTACAAAAAATAAATAAATAGTACATGCATTTAAATTTGGTTATTTTTTTTAAATTTGGTTATTTTTTTCATAAATGTTGGTTACAAAAAATTTTTTTTCGTGGCAACACTGATAGTAATCGTGGTTGACATAAACATTGATACTTTGCTCGATAATAATACAACAACAAATTATATCGACATGTGTTCATCAAACGGGATGCAAATAATGATAAACGAACCAACGCGTGTTGATGTAAACAAAAACACACAAACATGCATTGCCCATTGCCTCATTAAATCTACTCAAACTCAAACAATTGTTAGCACATATGTAATCAATACAACTATATCAGATCATTTTACAATATTTTGTTGTATCGAACGTGTTGCATCCAACATAAAAATAAACCAACAGAGATTGCCAAACTGTTTTAGTGAAAAGACACACTTAAGTACTTTTAAAGTTAATAAAATAATAAAACGAACCAATTGGAACAATCTAATAAATCAAAACGATATAAATGATTTCTATAACAATATTAATAAAAAATTTAATGAAATTTACGAAAAATCAAAAGTGAACAAAAAAACAATAAAAAAAAGATCTACTAATCCATGGATTAATGATGATTTAGTTAAATGCTGCGAATATCGGAATAAACTTTTTAAAAAATGGAAAAACCATAAAAGAAACAAAAATTATGAAAAAGAATATAAACAATATAGAAATAAATTAAATAAAAAAATTTTATACTCAAAAAATAATTATTATCGCCTAAAATTTATAGAAAATCGAAATAACCCTCGCGTGACTTGGCAACTAATTAACGAGATTAAGGGTAAAACAGTCCAAAATATTGATGAAAGAATTTTAAAAAACTTTAAAAATCAAAATGTTGAAATTATATTAAAAAATTTCCTTTAAATTTTAATGTAAATGTTTTAAAACTAATCCACACTTGTAACGTAGAAACAAGCAATTTTAATCGTGAAATAATATTACCAAATTCAATGTATATCGAACTTGCAACGCAAGAAGAAATATTCAACATATTAACAAAACTTAATGTGAGAAAAAGTGCAGGTTATGATGGGATCAGACCCATAGACATAAAAAATAATGCTTCAATTTTTACACCAATAATAACTTCTTTAATAAATCAAAGTATCTTTTCATCAACGATACCAAAACAATTAAAAACATCCTTAATAAGACCAATATACAAAAGCAAAGAAAAAGATAATGTAAATAACTATAGACCTATATCAATATTACCGGTCATCGAAAAGGTTTTAGAGGAGATTATTGTCATGAGACTGAATAATTTTCTTAAAAAATACAACATAATAAACATTAATCAATACGGTTTTCAAAAAGATAAAAACATTAACCAATTATTAGGAAAATTCGCAAACACCATAAATACTGCAATAAGTAAGGTTGAACATTGCCTAGTTTTATTCATAGATTTTAGTAAGGCATTCGACACCTTGTCACATTCTAAACTTCTTGAAATTCTTGAAAGAAATGGGATCAGAGGACATGTTTTGTTATGGTTCAAAGATTATCTTAATCTCAGAAAATACAGAGTCAAACTCAATAACAAAATTAGTGAAGAAGTCGAAACCAATCAAGGAGTTCCACAAGGATCTAAACTCGGACCGCTGTTATATCTTATGTATGCAAACGAAATGCTGAACACTCTCAACGATTGTCATTCCTACGCATATGCTGATGATACAGCAATCATTGTGACCAACAAAAACATTGAAATCGCCACCAAAACAATGCAAAACCAACTTGATACAATATGTAAATGGTGCCATGATAATGGATTAGTGATAAACGCCTCGAAAACTAAAGTTATGCATATCAGACAACCAAACATGAGTAAATCTAATATTAAATTAAAATATCATAATATAGAGTGCATACATAACAAAAAAATGATCATATCAACGATGATTGCAGCACCACAATTGAACTAGTGAATCACCACGAGTACTTAGGGGTACATATAGACGATACCTTCAAGTGGAAAACACACATAATCGAACTACAAAAGAAACTACGAAAAGCTGCCTTTTCTTTATACCACTTGAGCTATTCCACACCGTACAGTGTACTCCGACAGGCATACTATGCGTTAGCGGAATCGTACATAAGGCATGGAATATCGGCTTGGGGAAACTCATCCCACTGTAAAATGCTACAACAAACACAAAACCGTGCCCTAAGAATCTTATGGATAAATCAAAATCATAGGCATTACAACAACAATAAATTAAATAACAGCAACAACATTATCATCACCAACAACAACAACACTGATTCAAACAACATCATCAATAATAACATAAACAACAATACAAACAACAGCATCGGCACCAACAACAATAACACAAACAACAACACCAGCATAAACAACAACATTATCAACAATAATAGCAACAACAACAGTATCAACAACAACAGCACAAATGAATCAAATAACAGCAACAACTATATCATCACCAACAACAACAACACTTATTCAAACATCATCAATAATAACATAAACAACAACAACAATACAAACAACAACAACATCATCACCAACAACAATAACACAAACAACAACACCAGCATAAACAACAACATTACCAATAATAATAGCAACAACAGTATCACCAACAACAACAGCACCAATGAATCAAATAACAGAAACAACAATATCATCACCAACAACAACATTGATTCTAACAACATCATCAGCAATAACATAAACAACAACAACACAAACAACAACACCAGCATAAACAACAACATTAACAACAATAATAGAAACAACAACAGTATCATCAACAACAGCAACAACAACAACACCACAAATCACAACATCACTAATTACAACAGCATTAACAATAACAACACCAACATCAATGTTACCAACGACAACAGCACCAACACGATCAACTCAAACAACAACAACAGTAGTAGAAACAACAACCGTACTACTAACAACAACACCGGAAATATTACCAACCAACAATTAAGAAATCTACCATATGATCTGAAAATACTAAATATAAAAAGCATATATCAATTAACAGTACTAACGGAACTAAAAAACTACAGTTCTCTTGAAAGAATCGATCATTCTTACAACACCAGACTACGCTCAGAGGGAAGATTTAAGATAAAACTAACAAAAAATGGAGATCGAACTTTAGATGTCATATTACCCACAATCCTCAATGAATTGCCAATCAACCTGATAAATATCACAAATGAGGCGAAAAGAAAGAGAATCTATAAAAATTATTTATTAAATTCGCAATGAAGCATATTTATTTATTTATTTAGTTATTTATTTATTTATTAAAACACTTTTTATTAATATCAATTACCTGCAGACAAGCCTTGTGGCTTAGCAGGTTTTTAGAGTTAAGAATGAAATATCCTTTTAAATAAATTGAGAAAAGTGAAAAAAAAAAAAAAAAAAAATTTAGAATTAAATAAAAAAAAGTAGGCGTTAGAGTGGACGTGGTCGTACCAACTTACAAACCTTCCCGGGCTCATGCACAACAACTTTGCCGAAGATCATCACATGATCATGTACGATTCTATAAAGTACATACACACACTCACACATAAAAACATTAATTTAAAAAAAAGTAGGTGTGGATAAAGTTCATTTTTAAAGAAATGATTTGTTTAAAAATTTGTTTTTGGAATGCGAACGGCCTCCGCCAACATAAAAACGAACTGGAACACTTCCTGATGGATAAGCTGATTGATGTCATGATGATTGCTGAAACTCACTTGACGGCGACAGGGTACTTCAATATTAATGGCTACGTGTTGTATGATACTAAAGATCCCCGCGGAAGAGCATGTTGAGGTTCGGCAATTATTATAAAGAACAGAATAAAACATTATTTAATGAACAACATATGTGAGGATTACCTACAAGCAACAAACATTTGCATTGAATTCAGTCAATACAATTTTGTTTTATCATCAATTTATTCGCCACCTCGATTTTCAATAAAAGAACACCAATACTACAGCTTCTTCAATTCCCTTGGAGCTAGATTTTTAGTTGCTGGTGACTTTAACGCCAAACACACTTTTTGGGGTTCACGTCTGGTGACCCCGAAGGGTCGTGAACTCTTCAACACCATTGCAAAAATGGGATTAGATGTACTCTCAAGCGGTCATCCCACCTACTGGCCGACGGACCGACGGAAGATTCCCGATGTTATTGACTTCGGAGTAGTGAAAAATATCCCTGTAGAATCGATACAAGTGGAGCCTTCATTAGACTTGTCTTCAGATCACTCCCCTTCTATTATTTCAATGCGTTTCCTTCAAGGGAATGGCTCTCGATTTCGGGACATATCTAAAACCAGAGTAAGTTGGATAAAGTATAAAAAGTATTTAAGTTCCCACTGCACGGAAAATGTAGTGTTGAGAACTACCGAGGATATTGATGGGTCGATTGACATACGAAGAGCTGTACATCACGCCTCCAAATATGACGTTGAGTGCAGAAGTAGGACAAACAGAACTTATTTAGCTGAACTCGATCATCTCCTGACAGAAAAAAGAAGAGTTAGAAGAGAAAGGCAAATTCACAGGTCTCCTCAACTGAAAGCTAGGCTACGAGAATGCAGAGATATACTAAGAAATTTCTTAGAAATCCAAAGAACGGCCTCACTTAGATCTTACTTGGAGAGTCTTGATAGTACCCCACAATCTGACTCTTCGTTATGGAAGGCGGCACGAGGTTTAAAAAGACCAGTTAGAGGAAAGCCTCCTCTGCGAAATCCGACTGGAGACTGGGCTAGAAATGATTCCGAGAAGGGGACTTTATTTGTTAACCATTTGAGAAATGTGTTTACTATAAACAACTCAAATAATGCATCTGATTTGCCTCCACTCGTTATTAGACCTCCTGTACCTCTAAGACTTAGCTTTAATGATGTTCAAAGCGCTATTGGTACTCTGAATCTTAAAAAAGCTCCAGGTATGGATAAAATCAGCAACAAAATGCTTGTGGAGTTACCACGTGTAGCTAGAAGAATTATCCTCTTTATTTTCAATGCTATTTTACGCCTAGAATACTATCCTGCAGATTGGAAGGTATCTATGATTACCATGATTCCTAAGCCAAAGAAGGACCCCACTAAAGTGGAGTCATAGAGGCTAATTAGTCTACTGCCGACAATTTCAAAACTGTTTGAAAAATTGTTAATGGCCAAGTTGATTCCAATTCTGAACGACACTCAATGTATCCCAAATCACCAATTCGGGTTCAGAGCTAAACACAGTACCATCGAACAAACATACAGATTGGTACATGTGATAAGACGGTCGTTTGAAGAGAAAAAATACTGTTCCGCGCATTTCATTGATGTTTGTTTCCCAAGCGTTCGACAAAGTCTGGCATGAAGGTTTAATGCATAAAATAAAATTAGCTCTACCTGCTAACACCCACAAACTTATGAAAAGTTATTTATAAGGTCGCAAATTTACAATCAAAGAAGGCGATTTTTTAAGCCCCGCTCAGCCAATTGAAGCAGGAGTACCCCAGGGTAGCATACTGGGTCCAACTTTATATTTGATTTATGCCTCCGACATGCCGTCAGACCCCAAAATCCACACGTCAACTTTGGCAGACGATACAGCCTTTATCAGCGTCCATAAGGACCACCAAGTTGCATCACAGAATTTGCAGAATTATGTTTATAAACTAGAGAATTGGCTTGAGTTTTGGAAAATCAGGGTTAGCGAACAGAAATGTATTCATATAACTTTCACATTGCGAAAAGATACCTGCTCGTTCATCAGAATAAATAATCAAATTATCCCGCAACACAATGAAGTGAAATACCTCGGAATCCACCTCGATCGTCGTTTAACTTGGAAGTCTCATATCGATGCAAAACTTACTCAGATAAGATTAAAAGCAGTGCAACTTAATTGGCTAATCGGCAGAAATTCTACATTAAAGCTGGATTGCAAACTTTTGTTGTACAATGCAATTCTAAAGCCAATCTGGTGTTATGGAATTCAATTATGGGGTTCTGCCTCAGCATCCAACATTGAAAAAATTCAAAGGGGTCAAAATAAAATTCTACGTATAATTACTGCAGCTCTATGGTATGTTAAAAATTCTCGAATCCACAAAGATCTAAACTTGCCATTAGTAAAAGTCGAATTTACAAAATATTCGTCAAAGTACGTCAGCAAACTTGAACACCATCCAAACCCATTTGCACGAGACATCCTTATCTATAGTGGCCACAATCGGTTGAGAAGGAGGGATACCCTTGCTTTAACTCAAGCGCAAAGCAGATGACTGGATCAGTTGAAGTGAAATTTTTTTAGTATCATACTAATTTTTTGTCTAGCACTGGCTGGACTTATTATTTTCTTTTTAGTATTAAGATTTGAATACTTATTGTAATTTCAGTATATGAAGATTCAATAAATAAACAAAGGTGAAAAAAACATATTTTTATCACTACTTTTAATTTTTGTAAACTGAATTCTTAGATTATAATAATTTTAAAATTGTATAACAATTAATTTTTAATAAATTGAAGCAATAAAATGTTGATTTTAAAATAAAAGCATTTTCTTTTAATTCAATTAAAATTTTAATCAATACATAAAAAGTTTAATTATCTTTTGAAAATACATTTAATTAATATTTTAATTCTTTCAAATAATAATTTAATTGAAATTTTATTGATTACTATTAAAAATTTATTTGATTCATTAAAATTTTTAGTTGCTTTCACATTTAAATTTAATATTAAACTTTTAATCAATACTATTAATATTTTTTTTTTTTTTTTTACATTATATATTTATTGAATCTTCATATATTAAATATGAACTAACAATAATTTATCAAATCTTAACCTAATACATTATTTTGATGTCCTGCCAAAGCCAGACATAATTTTTGATTATCGCTGTTTCTGTTCACATATATAGGTGTTTATCGCTCATCTAAATGGATAAGTGCTATCATTTAAAATATTTCGAGCTAGTGCGTTCGGATGCAATTCGAGCCTTTTTAAGTGTTTTACAGCATATTTCGTAATCATAGTTTTAACTAAAGGAACATTGAGATCCTTGTGAATATTTGAGGTTTTTAACATACCAAGGGGCAGCTGTAATCATTCGAAGAAGTTTATTTTGGCGCCTTTGAATTTTTTCGATATTAGAGGCCGAGGCAGTGCCCCATAACTGGATACCATAGCACCAGATTGGCTTTAAGATGGAATTGTAAAGTAGAAGTTTGCAGTCGAGACTAAGGACAGAGTTTCTTCCAATAAGCCAATGAATTTGGGTGGCTTTTAGTTTCATTTGAGTTAATTTCGCTTCTATATGGCTTTTCCACGTTAAACGGCGATCTAAATGTATACTGAGATATTTTACATGCGAATTTTGAGGTATTGTTTGATTATTGATTTTAATAGGGGGGCATGATTCCCGACGCAAGGCGTACATATGCATTTTTGCTCATTGACCTTTATCCTCCATTGTTTTAACCAAACTTCTAGTTGAAATATATGATTCTGTAAGTAACGTGATGCTTCATGACGGTTTTCGTGCACGCTTAGAAAAGCTGTGTCGTCCGCAAATGTTGAAGTTTGTGTGTAGTTGTTTGTTGGCATGTCCGAAGTATAAATTAAGTATAATAGAGGGCCCAGGATGCTGCCTTGTGGGACTCCAGCGCCAATAGGCTGAGGTGTACTTAAGAAATTTCCTTCTTTAATAATAAATTGACGACCGACTAAGTAGCTTTCTAACAGTTTGTGTGCGTTTGCTGGTAAATTGTGCTTCAATTTATGTAATAAGCCTTCATGCCAGACTTTATCAAAAGCTTGAGAAACATCGATGAAGAGAGCGGAACAATATTTTCTTTCTTCAAAGGCTTTTCTTATGGCGTTTACTATTCGATGGGTTTGTTCAATTGTGCTGTGTTCTCTTCTAAATCCGAATTGGTGGTTTGGAATACATCTGTTTTCATTTAAAATTGGAGTTAATTTTGATACGAACAGCTTCTCAAACAGCTTTGATATATTAGAAAGTAAGCTTATAGGTCTATATGATTCAACTTTTGTGTGATCCTTTCCTGGTTTAGGTATCATGGGGACTAAGGAAACCTTCCCCTTTTGAGGATAGTATTCAAGGCGTAAGATAGCATTACAAATTAAAAGAATAATTTTCTTTGCTGTGCTGGGTAGCTCCAAAAGCATTTTGCTGCTGATCTTATCAAAACCAGGGGCTTTCTTGGGGTTTAAATCACAAATAGCCTTTTCGATTTCTTTTATCTCAAATCTTAGGGGAACAGCTTCTCTAGCAGCAATAGGTGGTAACTCGACCGCAATATCGTAAGATATATTTGGGGTAAATGCGTTTTTTAAATGATTAACAAACAGATTTCCTTTTTCATTATCATTTCTTGCCCAATTTCCGATCAAGTTTCTTAATGGTGGATTAGAGACAACTGGCCTTTTGAGATTTCTAGATGCACGCCATAATGAGTAGTCTGATTGCGGAGTTGCATCAAGTTCCTTAAGATATTTTTCCAGAGAAGCCGTTTTCTGAGTCTGCAGTAACTTTTTTAGCCTTTTTGTGCACTCTTTTAGTAAGTTCTTAAGTTGCGGGGATCTGTGCAATTGCCATTCTCTTCGAGCTCTTCTTTTTTCAGACAGAAGACGCTCGACATCTGTAGAATAGATTTTAATGTTTTTTGTTTTTTTGGGGGCAATACTAGAATGTTGAACAGCTAGCTTTAGAATACTGTCAAAATTTATAATAGAACGATCTACATTCTCCGGTGTACTAAGCGGAATATTTTCCATGCAATGGGTACTGAGATATTTTTTATATTTTAACCAATTAATTTGTGTAGCTGACGTCGCTAAGTAACCAGTCGGAGATACAGTTCTATTGGGGTTCATTATAGTAACAATTGTTGGTGTGTGGTCGGAAGATAATTCTAAGGAAGCTTCAACATGAATCGTTTCTATGGGGATGTTTTTAACCACGCCGAAATTGATGACATCTGGAATTTTTTGCTGATCAGCAGGCCAATATGTTGGTTGTCCCCTCGCTACTACATTCAAATCCATTTTAGAAATTGTATTAAATAAAACACGACCCTTTGGTGTTATAAGTCGTGACCCCCAGAAGGTATGTTTAGCGTTATAATCGCCAGCGGCCAGGAAACAGGATCCTAATGATTTATAATATTTTTCATATTGGCTTTCTTTTATGGAATATCTAGGTGGGGAGTATAACGATGAAATTACTAGGTTACTATTTAATTCTTCAACGCAAATGTTAGTTGCTTGGAGATAATCTTCACGATAATCACACATTAGGTAGTGTTTGACTCTGGTTTTTATCAAAATGGCAGAACCTCCACAAGCTCTATCACGGGGGTCCTTGGTATCATATAATATATAACCATTTATTTTAAACGTATTTCTTGAGGTCAAATGAGTTTCAGAAACCATCATGACATCAATTTGATTATTTTTAAGAAAGTATTCTAATTCATTTTTATGTTGGCAGATGCCGTTTGCGTTCCAAAAACAAATTTTTAAACAGTTCATGGCTTGTTAAGTATAGCTTGCAATAACATCGATTGCATTCTAAGAATTTCCTGCATCATATTACCCATTGTGTTTGTAAAATTATTTACTGTTTGCACTAATGTTTCCATGGTTTTTTCTAGCCGACTTAAATTAGAAACTGAAGTTTCATCATTACTTGTCGAAGCACTTTGTATTGGCACATGGTTTGATTTTAGGACGTTAGCATAAGAGGTTCTGTTAATATTAGGCTGCGGAGCCTGAATGTTATTAGTAGTTTCTTGATTTATTACCTGTATTTATGGGGGATTAGTTTTCGGTCCACCCGATTGCTTGACGAAAGCATATACAGGGCATCCTCTATAATTGGCCGTGTGATTACCGCCACAGTTGCTACATTTTTTAACGTTGGGGTCGGTTTTAGACTTATTGCAAAGGACTGTACCGTGTAGTTCACCACATACTACGCAAACAGGGGGTAAGTAGCAATATGCCTTGGTATGACCATATTAAACATTGGACGGGGCCAGATCGTTTGTATGGTTCTTCTACCGTTATTCTTCGGTGCAATAAATACCTGAGGTCATAAATTGGATGTGTTTCACCTTTCTTTAGTTTGAGGTCACCAGGTTCCAATTCTACTCGAAACAGTGGTTGGGGAATGTTTTCACGATTTTTAATATTTATTACGTTCTTTATCTTAAACCCTTTCGTTTCCAAACTGCTCTTTATTTCCTGGGGTTCTACACAGGAATCGATACCCTTTATAACAATTTGAAGTCCTTTACTGCTCTTTAGTTGGTAAGTATAGAAATTTTTTTTACGGGTTTCAAAATCAGATACAATTTTACGATAATCATTTTCATGATTGACCTGAATTTTGGTTTCTTTAATATTACCTCTTTTGAAAGAGACCACAAAAAACGAATTTTCGCCAATTAACGATATTAATTATTTTACTAGTTTGCTGGAGTTTTGTTCTCTCAAGTATATTGGTGGGGGTTTATATGATTTAGTTATTGGTGTATCATTTACTTCAATATCCAGTATAGCATAACGATTTTCAGAGTTCGGTCTATTATTACCATTATCCTTTGGTACTTTCGAATTAGAAGCCACTTTGGAGGAGTTCGGACTTCGTCCTCGTTTCAAGACAGCAATATATCTATCAATACCCATTTGTACGGGTGATTTTTGGGTAATTTCATGAGATTGGACGGTTTTGGGTATAGTTCCCGTTTTAGTGGCAGCATTGGCACTTACTACGTTTGATTTATTAGGCATACTTTTAGGCATAATGATATTTGCAGTGTTGTTTATTACAGTATTTGTTTTCACATCTGTTGTTGACAATTGAGCATTTGATGTAATGTAATTATTAAACAAAGCGGGCGAACAAGAACGTGCGCGGTTAATAGGTTTGGCAGTTAAAAATGCGCTGTCATCAATTCTTTTATTATTTTCTTTCTTGTCACTCTCTTCTGCATTTACTGTAAGGTATGCATTTCTGCCATTTACACTTAGCCTACGCTCACTAAGCTCTAGGCTTGAGAAACTCATAAAAAAAACAAAAACAAACTTTTATTTATGAATTTTGCCACTGTTTTTTTTATATTAATTTTTGTTGGTTTTGCACAGTTTATGTTTTAAAACTTTATTTAATTAAAGGTATAGCGTCCATTCGCTTTTTTATTATTATTTTTTAATAAAATAAAATATTTTATGTAGCTAAAACTTTTATTAATTGCGGAGTAGAATTAGACACGTCCGTTCCGGAATTGATATTAATATTTATAATTAATATTTAATTGAAATTTAAATTTAATAATAATATAAATAAATATTTAATTGATATTATTAATATTTATTTAAAATTTATTTCAATTAATTTTTTATTAAATGCTTAATTGCTGGGATTAATTTTTTTACTGGTGAAACAACAAACAATTTTTTAATTGATACTACAAATTTTTTAATTGAAACACTTTTTTATTTTTTTCTGTGTAGACGGACAGCTACAAATTTCAGCAGCATAATTGCCGTATAACCGATATTAGTGTGATTTCTGGCTTACAATTTCTGATCTACATAAAATGTTTGTCGGAAGTGGTACGTATATCTACACAAATACAAAACATGGGCCGATCTTCTTAAATTTCGGAACAAAGATTTTTATACATAGGAGGATATCCGACGTTGAATTTTAATATAATAATTGTACATTTAAGATACATATTAGTTTAACGTGAATTTCGATATTGAACCCCATGGTCAAATATGGACCGATATTTTCAAAATCCAGCAGTTTGACCTTGGCATACATATAAATGCTCCGTGTAAAATTTTGGATCAGTATCGTTATCTATAAGAGATTTATGAGTGTTGGAGTGATTTTCGGAAGAGCGATTCATATGGTGAATATGATGAAATATGGACCGAAATTCACAAATTTCTGTAGTATGAATTTTGTGTATATGTAAATGATCTGTGTAAAGTTTTGAGTCCAACAATTCATATATCTATATCGCCGCTGGAACATTTGGCAGGGAGGTTTATGAGCCGCAAAAGAACATCTTGGGTGCCCTACAGTCAGCAAAGTTTATGTGAACACAGTAATGCTTTCTTTTTTTTCTCTTGATTTTGATTTGTTAGACCATTGATAGATAATTTAAAGTATGTTCAGATTGTGTGTATTTGTCATATGGAATGTCACTTTTTCGCATGTCAAATTTGTACATATAGTCTGAACACCTTCAAACAATAGCATGTGTTATTTCTATGTGTGCAATACACATGACATTTTTTATTTAGAACGAGTTCTATTTTCTTGTGACAAACCATCTGACAACAGCTGTTTTTTATAACAAAAATTTTGTGGCGGCAAAACTTAATTGAAATTTTAATAAATATAATTTATAGTAAAACAAAAATCTCTCATTCCATTTTAAAATACAGTTTTATTTAATTATATAATTTAATTTTTATTATACACATACAGCAATCAGCTGTGTTAAGATTTTTTTTTTTTGATAGGTTATGTCAAATGTAATTGACATACCAACATTTAAACATGTAAATTATAAACCGTATGTGAAACTCAAATTTTGACATACACATGAAAACACATGTGGATAGAAAAGTGACATTCCATATGACAAATACACACAATGTGAACACACCTTTAGTAATTTATTTAGATTTAGCGTCTGTTTTTTAAGCTGTGTTCACATTGTGTGTATTTGTCATGTGGAATGTCACTTTTCTATCCACATGTGTTTTCATGTGTATGTCAAAAATTGAGTTTCACATACGGTTTATAATTTACATGTTCAAATGTTATTATGCCAATTACATTTGACATAACCTATCAAAAAAAACCTTAAAACAGCTGATATGGTAAAACTGATTCCGCGGGTTATAGAAGTATTCCTTCTCTTGCCACATTTCGATCAACTGTAGAACCTCTTCTTTGCACCAGTCAAACTGGAACAACATAAAAGTAACTATAAAAATTGCAATAAAAAAATACATATGTACTTAATCTCCTTTTTCAGTAATAAATTTGTATAGTTGTTTTTTGTATTTTTGTTTCACTATTTATAAATTATATTTATTAAAATTTTAATTAATTTTTGCCGCCACAAAATTTTTGTTATAAAAAACAGCTGATGTCAGATGGTTTGTCACTTGAAAATAGAACTCGTTCTAAATAAAAAATGTCATGTGTATTGCACACATAGAAATAACACATGATATTGTTTGAAGGTGTTCAGACTATATGTACAAATTTGGCATGCGAAAAAGTGACAGTCCACATGACAAATACACATAATGTGAACACACCTTTAGTCTTCATTTAGTTTTCTCATTATAACAGAGGCAAGAGAGTTTTAAATTATTATGTGTCGAAGTAAAAGTCAGTTTATGTGCGATGAATTGATAATAGCGGACAAGACCTACCCTAATACTATGTTTCCACGACGACTTGAATCACCTGATTCGCCTTCTGAATCATGTTTATGAATCATGCTGTTTACATGACTAATAAACTTGATTCGATTTGACAGTTGTTTTTAATAAACAAACAGAATAAAAACAAGTAAGAGCGTTATATTCGGCTGTGCCGAATCTTAAATACCCTTCACCTAAGCGTAATAAGAAATACAGAAACTACACTAGACTAGAATATCCTAATTCTGTGTTTTCTATTCAGTCTTAGTGCAAATTTTATTAGTATTTGATATATTGTTTGAAAGACAATTTTACGACCAACATAATTTATGTTAAATATTTTGAAATGTTGTCTAATTTTTACCATTTTAATTGATTTAATTATCAATTCTTACCATAATTTACAGAGTCTGTCTGATGTTCCTAATAATCTTCAGTGTAATTTAACAAACAGAGTATAAAACAAGTAAGAGTGCTAGATTCGGCACAGCCGAATCTTAAATACCCTTCACCTAAGCGTAATAAGAAATACAGAAACTACACTAGACTAGAATATCCTAATTCTGTGTTTTCTATTCAGTCTTAGTGCAAATTTTATTAGTATTTGATATATTGTTTGAAAGACAATTTTACGACCAACATAATTTATGTTAAATATTTTGAAATGTTGTCTAATTTTTACCATTTTAATTGATTTAATTATCAATTCTTACCATAATTTACAGAGTCTGTCTGATGTTCCTAATAATCTTCAGTGTAATTTAACAAACAGAGTATAAAACAAGTAAGAGTGCTATATTCGGCTCTGCCGAATCTTAAATACCCTTCACCTAAGCGTAATAAGAAATACAGAAACTACACTAGACTAGAATATCCTAATTCTGTGTTTTCTATTCAGTCTTAGTGCAAATTTTATTAGTATTTGATATATTTTTTGAAAGACAATTTTACGACCAACATAATTTATGTTAAATATTTTGAAATGTTGTCTAATTTTTACCATTTTAATTGATTTAATTATCAATTCTTACCATAATTTACAGAGTCTGTCTGATGTTCCTAATAATCTTCAGTGTAATTTAACAAACAGAGTATAAAACAAGTAAGAGTGCTATATTCGGCACAGCCGAATCTTAAATACCCTTCACCTAAGCGTAATAAGAAATACAGAAACTACACTAGACTAGAATATCCTAATTCTGTGTTTTCTATTCAGTCTTAGTGCAAATTTTATTAGTATTTGATATATTGTTTGAAAGACAATTTTACGACCAACATAATTTATGTTAAATATTTTGAAATGTTGTCTAATTTTTACCATTTTAATTGATTTAATTATCAATTCTTACCATAATTTACAGAGTCTGTCTGATGTTCCTAATAATCTTCAGTGTAATTTAACAAACAGAGTATAAAAAAAGGGGTACAATTCGGTTTTAGTGATTTTGCTCAAAAAAAAAAAAAAAAAAAAACAAAATGAAATAGAGCTTTTGGAGGAGATACCAGCAAAAAAAAATTTGTTGGCGGTCACGCCTATTTTCGAGGGGGCGGGCCCGTAAAGTTGAAAATATATAGGCCTATATCTCGGGAACTACTGGGTGCTTGATAATTTGTAATACACTAAAAAAAAGGTATTAAAAATACCTTTCCAACGATATATATCATAATTATAAAATGTGGACCGAATATGGGTTACATCCGAAAAGAATATTTTTTGACCCGAATTTATTTGTTTTTTGGAAATGGTTCTATATGGCAGCTATGAAAAATTATGGGCCGATCTTCTTAAATTTTGGAACAGTTATTTTCATGCATATGAGGATATTTCACCTCGAATTTCAACATAATAACGGTATATTTAAGATATATATTAGTATTAACGTGGATTTCGGTAGTGGACCTTATGTGGGGGACATAGTCAAATATGGACCGATATTCTCAAAATCCAGCAGTTAGATTTAGGCATGTATGTAAATGATCCGTGTAAAATTTTGGATTGGTACCCTTATTTATAAGAGATTTATGAGTATTTTTTTTTATGATACTAAAAAATTTCACATCAACTGATCCAGTCATCTATTTTGCGCTTGAGTTAAAGCAAGGGTATCCCTCCTTCTCAACCGATTGTGGCCACTAAAGTTAAGGATGTCTCGTGCAAGGGGGTTTGGATGGTGTTCAAGTTTGCTGACATACTTTGACGCATATTTTGTAAATTCGACTTTTACTAATGGCACGCCTAGATCTTTGTTGATTCGAGAATTTTTAACATACCATGGAGCTGCAGTAATTATGCGTAGAATTTTATTTTGACCCCTTTGAATTTTTTCAATGTTTGATGCTGAAGCAGTACCCCATAATTGAATTCCATAACACCAGATTGGCTTTAGAATTGCATTGTACAACAAAAGTTTGCAATCCAATTTCAATGTAGAGTTTCTGCCGATTAACCAATTAAGTTGCACTGCTTTTAATCTCATTTGTGCAAGTTTCGCTTCAATATGAGACTTCCAAGTTAAACGGCGGTCGAGGTGAATGCCGAGGTATTTGACTTCATTATGTTGAGGAATAATTTGATTATTTATTCTGATGGACGAGCAGGTATCTTTTCCCAATGTGAAAGTGATATGAATACATTTTTGTTCATTTACCCTGATTTTCCAAAGCTCTAGCCAATTCTCTAGTTTATAAACATAATTTTGCAAATTCTGTGATGCAACTTGGTGGTCCTTATGGACGCTGACAAAGGCTGTATCGTCTGCAAAAGTTGACGTGTGGATTTTGGGGTCTGACGGCATGTCGGAGGCATAAATCAAATATAAAGTAGGGCCCAGTATGCTACCCTGTGGCACACCTGATTCAATTGGCTGAGCGGTACTTAAAAAATGGCCTTCTTTGATTTTAAATTTGCGACCGTATAAATAACTTTCCATGAGTTTATGGGTGTTAGCAGGCAGAGTTAATTTAATTTTGTGCATTAAACCGTCATGCCAAACTTTGTCGAACGCTTGGGACACATCAATGAAAAGGGCGGAGCAGTATTTTTTATCTTCAAACGACCCTCTTATCACATTTACCAATCTGTGAGTTTGTTCGATGGTACTGTGTTTAGCTCTGAATCCGAATTGATGATTTGGAATACATTCAGTGTCATTCAGAATTGGAGTCAACTTAGTCATTAACAATTTTTCGAACAGTTTAGAAATTGTCGGCAGTAGGCTAATTGGCCTATATGACTCCACTTTGGTGTGGTCCTTCCCTGACTTAGGAATCATAGTGATCATAGACACCTTCCAATCTGCAGGATAGAGTTCTAGGCGTAAAATAGCGTTGAAGATAAAGAGGATAATTCTTCTTGCTACACGAGGTAACTCCACAAGCATTTTATTGCTGATTTTATCCATACCTGGAGCCTTTCTAAGGTTCAGAGTACCAATAGCGTTTTGGACATCACGAAAGTTTAGACTTAGGGGTACAGGAGGCCTTATAACAAGTGGTGGCAAATCAGATTCGTTATTATTTGAGTTGTTTATAGTAAACACATTTCTCAAATGGTTAACAAATAATGTCCCTTTCTCGGAATCATTTCTAGCCCAGTCACCAGTCGGATTTCGCAAAGGAGGTTTTCCTCTCACTGGTCTTTTTAAACCTCTTGCCGCCCTCCATAACGAGTAGTCAGATTGTGGGGTACTATCAAGACCTTCCAAGTAAGATCTAAGTGAGGCCGTTCTTTGGGTTTGTAAGAATTGTCTTAGTATATCTCTGCATACCCGTAGCCTAGCTTTCAGTTCAGGAGACCTGTGAATTTGCCACTCTCTTCTAACTCTTCTTTTTTCTGACAGGAGATAATCGAGTTCAGCGAAATAAGTTCTATTTGTCCCACTTCTGCACTCAACGTCGTATGTGGAGGCGTGATGTACAGCTTTTCGTATGTCCTCAGTAAACTTGCCAATCGACCCATCAATATCCTCGGTAGTTCTCAATACTACATTTTCCGTGCAGTGGGAACTTAAATACTTTTTATACTTTATCCAACTTACTCTGGTTTTAGATATGTCCCGAAATGGAGAGCCATTCCCTTGAAGGAAACGCATTGAAATAATAAAAGGAGAGTGATCTGAAGACAAGTCTAATGAAGGCTCCACTTGTATCGATTCTACAGGGATATTTTTTACTACTCCGAAGTCAATAACATCGGGAATCTTCCGTCGGTCCGTCGGCCAGTAGGTGGGATGCCCGCTTGAGAGTACATCTAATCCCATTTTGGCAATGGTGTTGAAGAGTTCACGACCCTTCGGGGTCACCAGACGTGAACCCCAAAAAGTGTGTTTGGCGTTAAAGTCACCAGCAACTAAAAATCTAGCTCCAAGGGAATTGAAGAAGCTGTAGTATTGGTGTTCTTTTATTGAAAATCGAGGCGGCGAATAAATTGATGATAAAACAAAATTGTATTGACAGAATTCAATACAAATGTTTGTTGCTTGTAGGTAATCCTCACATATGTTGTTCATTAAATAATGTTTTATTCTGTTCTTTATAAGAATTGCCGATCCTCCACATGCTCTTCCGCGGGGATCTTTAGTATCATATAACACGTAGCCATCAATTTTGAAGTACGCTGTCGCCGTCAAGTGAGTTTCAGCAATCGTCATGACATCAATCTGCTTATCCATCAGGAAGTGTTCCAGTTCGTTTTTATGTTGGCGGAGGCCGTTCGCATTCCAAAAACAAATTTTTAAATAAATCATTTCTTTAAAATGGCTTGTAAGATAGTATTATGAGTATTAAAGTGATTTTCGGAAGAGGGCTTTATATGGGGCATACGGGTAAAAATAGACCAAAATTCACAAAATTTTGTGGGATGATTTTTGTATATATTTAAATGATCTGTGCAAAGTTTTGAGTCGGTACCGATATTTATACAATATATATAGGGAAAAATGTCTTTTTCAAATGTGGTCCTTGTATGGGAGCTATGACCAATTTTGGGCCGACCACCATAAAATTTAGTACAACAATTTATTTGCCTATAAGGAGTATTTATGTCAAATTTTAGCCGTTTACTATAGTTTATATCTGTTTTATACGTATTTAAGTGAATTTTGGAAGTGGACTTTATATGGGGTCTATGGTCAAACATGGACCGAACTAAAAAAAATTTCGTTTTGCGATTTCTTTTTGCATAAAACTTATTTTTGCTGAATTTTGTCTTGATATTCCAATTTTATAGGCATTTATGTATAATTGAGCAATATTTCGGGAAGATTTTTGTATGGGGGCTATGACCAATTCTGGGCCGACCACCATAAAATTTAGTACAACAATTTATTTGCCTATAGAGATTATTTATGTCGAATTTTAGCCGTTTACTATTGTTTATATCTGTTTTATACGTATTTAAGTGAATTTTGGAAGTGGACTTTATATGGGGTCTATGGTCAAACATGGACCGAACTAAAAAAAAATTTCGTTTTGAGATTTCTTTTTGTATAAAACTTATTTTTGCTGAATTTTGTCTTGATATTCCAATTTTATAGGCATTTATTTATCATTAAGCCATATTTCGGGAATATATATATTTGTATGGGGGCTATGAGAAATCATGGACCGATTCTTACTATTTTCCGCACACTTTCTTCTTTTATAGTACAAACAACGTATACAAAATTTCATGGTATTATCTGCAATATATTTCAAAATATTGCAATAAAATGGACGAAAAATCTCAAATTTTTATAGAGGTGGTCTCACATATTGGTTCATAACTCTGGTTGACCTAAACCGATTTTGCTGATTTTAAATAGCAAACTTCTCGAAAGCACTTCTGACAGAATTATTGAAGGTTTGGATCCCGAACATATCTTGGGACTTCAAAAAACTGATTTCAACATCCAGACAGACAGACAGACAGACAGACGGACATGGCTTAATCGACTTCGCTATCTATAAGGATCCAGAATATATATACTTTATAGGGTCGGAAAATTATATTGTGGAAATTTCACACGGAATGACAAACTTATATATACCCTTCTCACGATGGTGAAGGGTATAACAAGTAAGAGTGCTATATTCGGCTTTCCCGAATCTTAAATACCCTTCACCTAAGCGTAATAAGAAATACAGAAACTACACTAGACTAGAATATCCTAATTCTGGGTTTTCTATTCAGTCTTAGTGCAAATTTTATTAGTATTTGATATATTGTTTGAAAGACAATTTTACGACCAACATAATTTATGTTAAATATTTTGAAATTTTGTCTAATTTTCACCATTTTTAATTGATTTAATTACCAATTCTTACCATAATTTGCAGAGTCTGTCTGATGTTCATAATAATCTTGAGTGTAACTTAACAAACAGAGTATAAATAAAAAAGGGGTACAATTCGGTTTTAGTGATTTTGCTTAAAAAAAAAAAAAACAAAATCAAATAGGGCTTTTAGAGGAGATACCAGCAAAAAAAAAATTTGTTGGCGGTCACGCCTATTTTCGAGGGGGCGGGCCCTTAAAGTTGAAAATATATAGGCCTATATCTCGGGAACTACTGGGTGTCTGATAATTCTGATAATTTGTTTGAGATTTCTTTTTGTATAAAACTTATTTTTGCTGAATTTTGTCTTGATATTCCAATTTTATAGGCATTTATTTATCATTAAGCCATATTTCGGGAATATATATATTTGTATGGGGGCTATGAGAAATCATGGACCGATTCTTACTATTTTCCGCACACTTTCTTCTTTTATAGTACAAACAACGTATACAAAATTTCATGGTATTATCTGCAATATATTTCAAAATATTGCAATAAAATGGACGAAAAATCTCAAATTTTTATAGAGGTGGTCTCACATATTGGTTCATAACTCTGGTTGACCTAAACCGATTTTGCTGATTTTAAATAGCAAACTTCTCGAAAGCACTTCTGACAGAATTATTGAAGATTTGGATCCCGAACATATCTTGGGACTTCAAAAAACTGATTTCAACATCCAGACAGACAGACAGACAGACGGACATGGCTTAATCGACTTCGCTATCTATAAGGATCCAGAATATATATACTTTATAGGGTCGGAAAATTATATTGTGGAAATTTCACACGGAATGACAAACTTATATATACCCTTCTCACGATGGTGAAGGGTATAACAAGTAAGAGTGCTATATTCGGCTTTGCCGAATCTTAAATACCCTTCACCTAAGCGTAATAAGAAATACAGAAACTACACTAGACTAGAATATCCTAATTCTGTGTTTTCTATTCAGTCTTAGTGCAAATTTTATTAGTATTTGATATATTGTTTGAAAGACAATTTTACGACCAACATAATTTATGTTAAATATTTTGAAATTTTGTCTAATTTTCCCCATTTTTTATTGATTTAATTATCAATTCTTACCATAATTTGCAGAGTCTGTCTGATGTTCATAATAATCTTGAGTGTCACTTAACAAACAGAGTATAAATAAAAAAGGGGTACAATTCGGTTTTAGTGATTTTGCTTAAAAAAAAAAAACAAAATCAAATAGGGCTTTTAGAGGAGATACCAGCAAAAAAAAAATTTGTTGGCGGTCACGCCTATTTTCGAGGGGGCGGGCCCTTAAAGTTTAAAATATATAGGCCTATATCTCGGGAACTACTGGGTGCTTGATAATTTGTAATACACTAAATAAAAGGTATTAAAAATACCTTTCCAACGATATATATCATAATTATAAAATGTGGACCGAATATGGGTTACATCCGAAAAGAATATTTTTTGACCCGAATTTATTTGTTTTTTGGAAATGGTTCTATATGGCAGCTATGAAAAATTATGGGCCGATCTTCTTAAATTTTGGAACAGTTATTTTCATGCATATGAGGATATTTCACCTCGAATTTCAACATAATAACGGTATATTTAAGATATATATTAGTATTAACGTGGATTTCGGTAGTGGACCTTATGTGGGGGACATAGTCAAATATGGACCGATATTCTCAAAATCCAGCAGTTAGATTTAGGCATGTATGTAAATGATCCGTGTAAAATTTTGGATTGGTACCCTTATTTATAAAAGATTTATGAGTATTAAAGTGAATTTCGGAAGAGGGCTTTATATGGGGCATACGGGTAAAAATAGACCAAAATTCACAAAATTTTGTGGGATGATTGTTGTATATATTTAAATGATCTGTGCAAAGTTTTGAGTCGGTACCGATATTTATACAATATATATAGGGAAAAATGTCTTTTTCAAATGTGGTCCTTGTATGGGAGCTATGACCAATTTTGGGCCGACCACCATAAAATTTAGTACAACAATTTATTTGCCTATAAGGAGTATTTATGTCAAATTTTAGCCGTTTACTATTGTTTATATCTGTTTTATACGTATTTAAGTGAATTTTGGAAGTGGACTTTATATGGGGTCTATGGTCAAACATGGACCGAACTAAAAAAAAATTTCGTTTTGAGATTTCTTTTTGTATAAAACTTATTTTTGCTGAATTTTGTCTTGATATTCCAATTTTATAGGCATTTATTTATCATTAAGCCATATTTCGGGAATATATATATTTGTATGGGGGCTATGAGAAATCATGGACCGATTCTTACTATTTTCCGCACACTTTCTTCTTTTATAGTACAAACAACGTATACAAAATTTCATGGTATTATCTGCAATATATTTCAAAATATTGCAATAAAATGGACGAAAAATCTCAAATTTTTATAGAGGTGGTCTCACATATTGGTTCATAACTCTGGTTGACCTAAACCGATTTTGCTGATTTTAAATAGCAAACTTCTCGAAAGCACTTCTGACAGAATTATTGAAGGTTTGGATCCCGAACATATCTTGGGACTTCAAAAAACTGATTTCAACATCCAGACAGACAGACAGACAGACAGACGGACATGGCTTAATCGACTTCGCTATCTATAAGGATCCAGAATATATATACTATATAGGGTCGGAAAATTATATTGTGGAAATTTCACACGGAATGACAAACTTATATATACCCTTCTCACGATGGTGAAGGGTATAGCAAGTAAGAGTGCTATATTCGGCTTTCCCGAATCTTAAATACCCTTCACCTAAGCGTAATAAGAAATACAGAAACTACACTAGACTAGAATATCCTAATTCTTGGTTTTCTATTCAGTCTTAGTGCAAATTTTATTAGTATTTGATATATTGTTTGAAAGACAATTTTACGACCAACATAATTTATGTTAAATATTTTGAAATTTTGTCTAATTTTCACCATTTTTAATTGATTTAATTACCAATTCTTACCATAATTTGCAGAGTCTGTCTGATGTTCATAATAATCTTGAGTGTAACTTAACAAACAGAGTATAAATAAAAAAGGGGTACAATTCGGTTTTAGTGATTTTGCTTAAAAAAAAAAAAAACAAAATCAAATAGGGCTTTTAGAGGAGATACCAGCAAAAAAAAAATTTGTTGGCGGTCACGCCTATTTTCGAGGGGGCGGGCCCTTAAAGTTGAAAATATATAGGCCTATATCTCGGGAACTACTGGGTGCTTGATAATTTGTAATACACTAAATAAAAGGTATTAAAAATACCTTTCCAACGATATATATCATGATTATAAAATGTGGACCGAATATGGGTTAAATCCGAAAAGAATATTTTTTGACCCGAATTTATTTGTTTTTTGGAAATGGTTCTATATGGCAGCTATGAAAAATTATGGGCCGATCTTCTTAAATTTTGGAACAGTTATTTTCATGCATATGAGGATATTTCACCTCGAATTTCAACATAATAACGGTATATTTAAGATATATATTAGTATTAACGTGGATTTCGGTAGTGGGTCTTATGTGGGGGATATAGTCAAATATGGACCGATATTCTCAAAATCCAGCAGTTTGATTTAGGCATGTATGTAAATGATCCGTGTAAAATTTTGGATTGGTACCCTTATTTATAAGCGATTTATGAGTATTAAAGTGATTTTCGGAAGAGGGCTTTATATGGGGCATACGGTTAAAAATAGACCGAAATTCACAAAATTTTGTGGGATGATTTTTGTATATATTAAAATGATCTGTGCAAAGTTTTGAGTCGGTACCGATATTTATACAATATATATAGGGAAAAATCTCTTTTTCAGATGTGGTCCTTGTATGGCAGCTATGACCAGTTCTGGGCCGACCACCATAAAATTTGGTACAATAATTTATTTGCCTATAAAGAGTGTTTATGTCAAATTTTAGCCGTTTAACATTATTTATATCTGTTTTATATGTATTTAAGTGAATTTTGTAAGTGGACTTTTTATGGGGTCTATGGTCAAATATGGACCGAACTAAAAAAAATTTCGTTTTGCGATTTCTTTTTGCACAGAACTTAGTTTTGCTGAATTTTGTCTTGATATTCCAATTTTATAGGCATGTATGTATAATTGAGCAATATTTCGGGAAGATTTTTGTATGGGGCCTATGACCATTTCTGGGCCGACCACCATAAAATTTGGTACAATAATTTATTTGCCTATAAAGAGTGTTTATGTCAAATTTTAGCCGTTTAACATTATTTATATCTGTTTTATATGTATTTAAGTGAATTTTGTAAGTGGACTTTATATTGGGTCTATGGTCAAATATGGACCGAACTAAAAAAAATTTCGGTTTGTGATTTCTTTTTGCACAGAACTTAGTTTTGCTGAATTTTGTCTTGATATTCCAATTTTATAGGCATTTATGTATAATTGAGCAATATTTCGGGAAGATTTTTGTATGGGGCCTATGACCATTTCTGGGCCGACCACCATAAAATTTGGTACAATAATTTATTTGCCTATAAAGAGTGTTTATGTCAAATTTTAGCCGTTTAACATTATTTATATCTGTTTTATATGTATTTAAGTGAATTTTGTAAGTGGACTTTATATTGGGTCTATGGTCAAATATGGACCGAATTAAAAAAAATTTCGGTTTGTGATTTCTTGTTGTATAAAACTTATTTTTGCTGAATTTTGTCTTGATATTCCAATTTTATAGGCATTTATTTATCATTAAGCCATATTTCGGGAATATATATATTTGTATGGGGGCTATGAGAAATCATGGACCGATTCTTACTAGTTTCCGCACACTTTCTTCTTTTATAGTACAAACAACGTATACAAAATTTCATGGTATTATCTGCAATATATTTCAAAATATTGCAATAAAATGGACGAAAAATATCAAATTTTTATAGAGGTGGTCTCAAATATTGGTTCATAACTCTGGTTGACCTAAACCGATTTTGCTGATTTTAAATAGCAAACTTCTCGAAAGCACTTCTGACAGAATTATTGAAGGTTTGGATCCCGAACATATCTTGGGACTTCAAAAAACTGATTTCAACATCCAGACAGACAGACGGACATGGCTTAATCGACTTCGCTATCTATAAGGATCCAGAATATATATACTTTATAGGGTCGGAAAATTATATTGTGGAAATTTCACACGGAATGACAAACTTATATATACCCTTCTCACGATGGTGAAGGTTATAAAAAGGGGTACAATTCGATTTTAGTGATTTTGCTCAAAAAAAAAAAAAAAAAAAAAAACAAAATGAAATAGGGCTTTTAGAGGAGATACCAGCAAAAAAAAAAATTGTTGGCGGTCTCGCCTATTTTCGAAGGGGTGGGCCCGTAAAGTTGAAAATACATAGGCCTATATCTCGGGAACTACTGGGTGCTTGATAATTTGTAATACACTAAATAAAAGGTATTAAAAATACCTTTCCAACGATATATATCATGATTATAAAATGTGGACCGAATATATGGGTTACATCCGGAAAAAATATTTTTGACCCGAATTTATTTGTTTTTTGGAAATGGTTCTATATGGCAGCTATGAAAAATTATGGGCCGATCTTCTTAAATTTTGGAACAGTTATTTTCATGCATATGAGGATATTTCACCTCGAATTTCAACATAATAACGGTATATTTAAGATATATATTAGTATTAACGTGGATTTCGGTAGTGGACCTTATGTGGGGGACATAGTCAAATATGGACCGATATTCTCAAAATCCAGCAGTTAGATTTAGGCATGTATGTAAATGATCCGTGTAAAATTTTGGATTGGTAGCCTTATTTATAAGCGATTTATGAGTATTAAAGTGATTTTCCGAAGAGGGCTTTATATGGGGCATACGGTTAAAAATAGACCGAAATTAACAAAATTTTGTGGAAGGGAAAAATGTCTTTTTCAGATGTGGTCCTTGTATGGGAGCTATGACCAGTTCTGGGCCGACTACCATAAAATTTAGTACAACAATTTATTTGCCTATAAAGAGTCTTTATGTCAAATTTTAGCCGTTTAGCATTATTCATATCTGTTTTATACGGAATTAAATGAATTTTGGAAGTGGACTTTATATGGGGTCTATGGTCAAACATGGACCGAACTAAAAAAAATTTCGTTTTGCGATTTCTTTTTGTGTAAAACTTATTTTAGCTGAGTTTTGTCTTGATATCCCAATTTTATAGGCATTTATTTATTATTAAGCCATATTTCGGGAATATATATATTTGTATGGGGGCTATGAGAAATCATGGACCGATTCTTACTATTTTCCGCACACTTTCTTCTTTTGTCATACAAACAACGTATACAAAATTTCATAGTGTTATCTCCAATATATTTCAAAATATTGCAATAAAATGGACGAAAAATATCAAATTTTTATAGATGTGGTCTCACATATGGGTTCATAACTCTGGTTGACCTAAACCGATTTTGCTGATTTTAAATAGCAAACTTCTCGAAAGCACTTCTGACAGAATTATTGAAGGTTTGGATCCCGAGTATATCTGGGGACTTCAAAAAACTGATTTCAACAGACAGACAGACGGACATGGCTTAATCGACTTCGCTATCTATAAGGATCCAGAATATATATACTTTATAGGGTCGGAAAATTTTTTTGTGGAAATTACACACGGAATGACAAACTTATATATACCCTTCTCACGATGGTGAAGGATATAAAAAACAGAATTTACAATTTGTGGAAAATAATTTTTTTTAATGGACAAAAAAAGTGAGTGGAAATTAGTTAGTTTATTTGAAAAAAAAAAACACATTCGTACGTATTTACTTTCTTTACTTCCAGCAACAAGAAAATAATTTGCTTTGTTTACAATAATATTAAATTTTTACAGCTAGTGCAGATAAACTTGCGATAAAAATTAGAGAAGAGTACAATTTTTCGTGATTCGCAAGTTGATTCAATATGAATCAACTTGATTCGCTCTTAAAATGTTATATGGTGAAGCAAGTTGTTTCACTCATGATTGGAGTGTGAAGCATTAATAGAGAGCGAAGCATGTACCGTGGAAACGTAGTATTAGCTACTTATCTATAAAAAAGATTTTGATATTTACAAACTTGTGCACATATGTCAACAATAAAAGTAAATTTTACCTAATATGTACTCTAATATATGCTTATGCAAGATATGTTTTTGCACTTGTACATTACACGATCGCCATAAAATATTTTACAGTGATTTCTAGGAATTTAAGTCTTATGGTGAATTTAATCTCAATAATTACACTGTGCTAGTTGAAAAATGTGACAAACGGGGCACCTGGCGGGTTAACCTAATTCGGGTACGCTGAATCCAGTGGTGCTAACCGTTTTTTTAGGTTAGCTCGTTTTTTTCGAAATATACCGTTATTTCGAAAATGGAGGAGGTTGCACAACATATATTCGCGTAACTCAAAAACGGTTTAGTTTATTGAATAAACTAAAAAAACCGAAATTCCGCAATGAAATTTTCTTTAAGTAAGGTTAAACTTTTTTCCAATATGCGCAGTCGTTGTAGAAACATAATTTTGTTTTTACCAAAAAAAATAGTTTTTTTTAGCAAAATTTAAAAAATTTTGTTTTTTAAAACGGCATAAAAAATTGGAAAACGCAGCTGTGCTTTTAATTTTTTCTGCAGGTATAGCAAACAAAGTTCCAAACAAAACAGGACATAAATAATTAAAATCTGTCTACAACTTTTGATTTTATTCACAAAAGATGAAATATATAATAACCAGACGAAACTTCAAAAATTAAAACATTTATTTTTGTTGTTAATTAAAGTTTAAGTTTTTATTTACAAATTTATTCTTCTTCCTCCTGCAGATTCCAACAAATATCCCCTAATAACGCATCAAGTTGTTTGCCACTATACCAGTGTTCGAGTCTGGCTGTTACTTGGTGAAATCTCTCACCATTTTCATCAGACTCGGCTGGTGATTGGTCATTAAATTTTTCTGCATGACAATGCAAAAAATGTATTTTCAATGACATTTTGAAGTTTAAGTTTTTAAATGCGGTTAGCATATCTCCAATTAAAATTCGCCAATTTTCAGACCGATGATTTCCTAATACATTTTCTATTACTGATTTCACAGAATTCCAGCACAATAGCTCCATATCATGCAATGCAAGTTCAAATTGTTGGTCCTTCATTAGACGACGAATGTCCGGTCCATTAAGAATTCCTGTAAAATAAAAACATTATGATATGAAATATAAATCTAATTTAATAAAGTAGCTAGATTTCATACCTTCTTTTACTTTCATGCCGCTTAATCGTGGAAAAATTCGGCGCAATTCGGTAAAAGCAATTCCATCTGGGTTCAATGCTTTTATAAAATTTTTTACAATACCCAGTTTGAGGTGGAGTGGAGGAAGCAAAATCTTTTCCATCGCCACAAGTGGTAATTCAATAATATTATTTCTATGCAATCTGCTTTCCTCACTTATAGCCCAATCCCGTGTATTGTACTGGTCGCCATGGAAACGCGTATTCCATAAGCACATGAAGCACATATTTTTAGTATAGCCCAATTGCATGCCTCTTAAAAGAGCCACCCCTTTTAAATCTGCGCATATTTTCCACTTGTGGTCTTCATATTTAATTAACTCTATTATTTGTTTTAATTGATGCGTATGTCTCTTTAGTATTTGTGCTTAGTGCTATCGGAATAGGACTTTTTAAATTAGTGACATGTAGCAAAACTGCTTTTAAGCTACTTTTGGATGAATCGATGAATAAGCGCCAATCTTCAGGATTATATTGATGTTGCATTGTTAAAACCAAGCCGCGAATGTCAGTACAATACACGAGAGAATTATTCTCAATAGATTTAAAAAAAGTCGTAAATCGACGATGGCGATTGATAGCCCCGTATATTTGTACGTCTGGTGCTAAAATATTAACTTGTTTTAACTCTTTTGTTAAGAGAATGCTCTGTCTTTGAGACAATTTCAGGCGTCGTACCATTATATCCAGACGATTTTGCGTGATTTCGTTGTGGTTACATGGAATCGTGATGTATGACGGTTGATACATCGATGCAGCTGCTCCACAGGTTTCAACAGATTGAATTATTGAGGGAATATCTTCTGTTGGTATTTGGCTATCCGGACCATCAATTTGAACTTGCATTGAATGATATGGAGCTATTGGGCTGGAATTCTGTGAAATCAGTAATAGAAAATGTATTAGGAAATCATCGGTCTGAAAATTGGCGAATTTTAATTGGAGATATGCTAACCGCATTTAAAAACTTAAACGTCAATATGTCATTGAAAATACATTTTTTGCATTGTCATGCAGAAAAATTTAATGAACAATCACCAGCCGAGTCTGATGAACATGGCGAGAGATTTCACCAAGTAACAGCCAGCTCGAACACTGGTATAGTGGCAAACAACTTGATTCGCTATTACGGGATATTTGTTGGAATCTGCAGGAGGAAGAAGAATAAATTTGTAAATAAAAACTTACCTCCTTATTCATAAACGATTATTAAATTTAACAAACGTTTATTAAGGCAAATTTTATATGGAAATCTGTCTTAATAAACGTGTGTTAAATTTAATAATCGTTTTTGAATAAGGGGGTTAAACTTTAATTAACAACAAAAATAAATGTTTTAATTTTTGAAGTTTCGTCTGGTTATTATATATTTCATCTTTTGTGAATAAAATCAAAAGTTGTAGACAGATTTTAATTATTTATGTCTTGTTTTGTTTGGAACTTTGTTTGCTATACCTGCAGAAAAAATTAAAAGCACAGCTGCGTTTTCCAATTTTTTATGCCGTTTTAAAAAACAAAATTTTTTAAATTTTGCTAAAAAAAACTATTTTTTTTTGGTAAAAACAAAATTATGTTTCTACAACGACTGCGCATATTGGAAAAAAGTTTAACCTTGCTTAAAGAAAATTTCATTGCGGAATTTCGGTTTTTTAAGTTTATTCAATAAACTAAACCGTTTTTGAGTTACGCGAATATATGTTGTGCAACCTCCTCCATTTTCGAAATAACGGTATATTTCGAAAAAACGAGCTAACCTAAAAAAACGGTTAGCACCACTGGATTCAGCGTACCCGAATTAGGTTAACCCGCCAAGTGCCCCGTTTGTCACAAAAAAAAGTGTCAAATTCTAGCACAGTGTTATTGTAGGAAATGCATCTTAAATATAAAGTCAAGTATGTATAGACGATATGTTGAATCAGCATATTTATGGTCAAAAATTTGTGACAAGTGCTTACATATCGTGTAAACGCAAAATTTTTTCAGCATACATATGTTTACCAACATTTGCTAACAGTTTGTTAACAATGCCAACAAACGTATGTTGGTAATTTTAGCATATCGTGTAAACAGCATATTATTAGTGTTTGACAAATTTCCTGCGTATGTTGACAGATATGTTATTTGTTGAAAAGCGTATGCAAGCTTTTCAGCATATGGCAAATTCATATGCGATCAGAGTTGTATTTTCTAATAAAGCTGATAAAAAAAACAATGTCGGCTTCATTGATTTAAATCACAAATTATAATCTAAACTTTAGATTCTAAAGGACAGACGTTTAACATTTTTTAATTGTTTGTATAGTTTATACAATTTATTATATTCACATATAACAACAAAATAATTAAACACAAATATTAATTTAAATGGCAGAAAACTGCGTTTGTTTACATTAGCAAAAACATATGTTTTTGCATCTTTTTTGTGTAATAGTGTGGCACCTATGACATACTTTGTTGCGATTTTTTTTTGAGTGTGATAAAAATCGGTCAAATTTTCCAGTAAATGAATCGTACGATTGTCTAGGATAGTGTATCACGACCTTTAAGCCCAGCCATTAGCGGCATTGTTCAAATTAATCGACACAGGTCTCTGGAAATAAACTATAACCCCCTTATTCAAAAACGATTATTAAATTTAACAAACTTTTATTAAGACATATTTGCATAAAAAAATTAGCTTAATAAACGTTTGTTAAATTTAATAATCGTTTATGATAGGGGATAAATTATTATATATGTTTTACATGTTTCCGTGCATTATTTGCATATTTAGTATAGAATTTACCTCGATTTTGTTGGTAAGTTCTGCAATATTTTATTATTTATATTATTGCTGTTTTTTACAATAAAATATGCTCTATTTCTTTATACCAATTCCTTGTATAATTTTACACAATAACCTTCTTCCTCTCGTCGTTCTACCCATTTCTTTTCCCAAACTCTGCGTCTTATTGCTTTTATTTCCACTTCATCGTCATCCAAAATCAGTACTGTACAAGCAATAGCTAGACCAATTTCCTCCCACGTCATCATTTATGTTTTTATACCCTTCACCATCGTGAGAAGGGTATATATAAGTTTGTCATTCCGTGTGAAATTTCCACAATATAATTTTCCGACCCTATAAAGTATATATATTCTGGATCCTTATAGATAGCGAAGTCGATTAAGCCATGTCCGTCTGTCTGTCTGGATGTTGAAATCAGTTTTTTGAAGTCCCAAGATATGTTCGGGATCCAAACCTTCAATAATTCTGTCAGAAGTGCTTTCGAGAAGTTTGCTATTTAAAATCAGCAAAATCGGTTTAGGTCAACCAGAGTTATGAACCAATATTTGAGACCACCTCTATAAAAATTTGATATTTTTCGTCCATTTTATTGCAATATTTTGAAATATATTGCGTTCCACTTAGGAAATTTTATGTTTCTAAAAAGGAAACATGGATGGAATCCAGAGAATTAAAAATTGCTAGGATAAACAGAGATTTAGCCTGGAGGGCATACTGTGAATGTAATTCAGTTTCTAATCGTAGAATTTATTGTAAATACCGAAATAGAGTAAAATCAACTATTAGACGATTAAGGAAAGTATATGCCATGAGTTATTTTGAAAATTGCTCCCAGTCACAATTTTGGAAAAGATTGAGATCGGAAGGCCTGTTGGGGGACAATTGTTATGAAGGTATGATTGATGTTGACGAATTTAATCGACAATCAGTACTTCCTCCCATAAATCAAGCTAGTACCGGTATATTTTCATTTTACAACAATGGAGGATTTACATTTAGAAATGTTGATGAATCAGAGGTATTTGATGCTATGACAAGTATTAAAAGTAATTCGAGCGGGCCTGATGGTTTACCAATTAAATTTTTAAAAATCATATACCCTTTTATTTCAGCTCAATTCACTTTTTTATTGAACTCCATTATTACCTCTTCAACTTTTCCTAAATCTTGGAAAATTGGTAGAGTTATACCCATACCAAAAATAAAGTCGCCACGTTCTTCTTCAGACTTTAGACCTATAAGTGTGTTAAATGCTAGTTCCAAGGTTCTGGAAGTGTTACTTAGAAAGCAAATAGAATATCATCTTAGTACAAGGGGCATGATTAGTCCATTTCAATCTGCTTATCGAAAAAATTATAATACTACTGGATTGGTATTGGATATTACTGAAAATATAAGGAGGAATATCGACAGCTCTTATAATTCATTACTTGTGATACTTGATTTGAGTAAAGCGTTTGACTCTTTAAGTAATGAAATTTTATGTCATAAACTTCAGAGAGATTTTGATTTTGGTACCTCTTCTAGTAAATTAGTTTGGAGTTTCATTACGAACAGATTTCAGTATGTTGAATATGGAGGAAAAAGATCATTGACTCTAGAAATGTTCAGAGGTGTTCCACAGGGATCTATTTTAGGACCACTCTTGTTCATAATGTACATGAATGATCTGTATCGTGAAATTACTTCATGTAGTTGCTATATGTATGCAGATGATATTCAACTTTTAGTGGATGATTCTGGATTAGGGGTAACACATCTGGAAAATACTATCAACAACAATTTAAAATTTATTGAGGAATGGTGTCAGTCAAATTACATGACTTTAAACTCATCAAAGACAAAAGCCATGTATTTTTCAAACAACCTAATTTTGCCTAATATATCAGTAATGAATGAAAAAATTGAGTACGTATCCCATTATAAGTCGTTGGGTATATACTTAGATTCTAAACTTGATTTTAATTTTCATATAAGTCATATAATATCAAAAGTTTCTTTTATCTTAAAAAAGCTTTATTGCCTTGGATATTTTTTGCCATTCGAAGTCAAAAAGAGAGTTGCGCTGTCTTTGTGCCTACCTTCTTTTCTGTATGGGATTGAAATATTTTCCGGAACGTCCCAACAAAATATGATTAAATTACGATTGTGTTTTAACCGTGTAGTTCGTTTTATTTGTAATCTTCGGTATAATGAACATATTTCTGCCCATGTTATTAGCATTTTAAGTTCTGATTTTTATACTTTTGTTAATCAACGTTTATTACTACAATTTTTTAAGATTATGAATTTTGGAAAACCTCCATATCTGATGGAGAAATTTGTTTTTGGCAGGTCTACCAGAACTAATACTATTGTTTGCCCTAGGCACTCTTCATTGTACATGACTAGATCATTTGTGGTGAGGGTATCCCGAATTTGGAACCACTATATTCCTTATGAAGAACGCAATTTTAGGAGATCAGTTGCAAATTTTAACAGCATTTCTAAGAAGTATTTCTAAAAATAACAATGTTCTGTTACGTAAAAAAGTTCTAAGATATGTAACGTAATACAGGAATATATTTAACTTTAATGTTTGTGCAGAAGTGGGGGTTTTTTTAAGTACATAAACTGTTTTTATATGAATATCTCTTATCTTTTTAGATGTATATTTTGGAATTTTTTTTCTTTCGTCATAAGATATCTAGATTAAGTAGGCCTTTGGGCTTGTAATCTGAATTTAATAAATAAATAAAAAAAAAAAAAAAAATAAAATTTTGTATACGTTGTTTGTACTATAAAAGAAGAAAGTGTGCGGAAAATAGTAAGAATCGGTCCATGATTTCTCATAGCCCCCATACAAATATATATATTCCCGAAATATAGCTTAATGATAAATAAATGCCTATAAAATAGCGATATCAAGACAAAATTCTGCTAAAATAAGTTTTACACAAACAGAAATCGCAAAACGAAATTTTTTTTAGTTCGGTCCATATTTGACCATAGACCCCATATAAAGTCCACTTACAAAATTCACTTAAATACATATAAAACAGATATAAATAATGTTAAACGGCTAAAATTTGACATAAACACTCTTTATAGGCAAATAAATTATTGTACCAAATTTTATGGTGGTCGGCCCAGAAATGGTCATAGGCCCCATACAAAAATCTTCCCGAAATATTGCTCAATTATACATAAATGCCTATAAAATTGGAATATCATGACAAAATTCAGCAAAACTAAGTTCTGTGCAAAAAGAAATCACAAACCGAAATTTTTTTTAGTTCGGTCCATATTTGACCATAGACCCAATATAAAGTCCACTTACAAAATTCACTTAAATACATATAAAACAGATATAAATAATGTTAAACGGCTAAAATTTGACATAAACACTCTTTATAGGCAAATAAATTATTGTACCAAATTTGATGGTGGTCGGCCCAGAAATGGTCATAGCCCACATACAAAAATCTTCCCGAAATATTGCTCAATTATACATAAATGCCTATAAAATTGGAAAATCAAGACAAAATTCAGCAAAACTAAGTTCTGTGCAAAAATAAATCACAAACCGAAATTTTTTTTAGTTCGGTCCATATTTGACCATAGACCCCATATAAAGTCCACTTACAAAATTCACTTAAATACATATAAAACAGATATAAATATTGTTAAACGGCTAAAATTTGACATAAATACTCTTTATAAGCAAATAAATTGCTGTACTAAATTTTATGGTGGTCGGCCCAGAACTGGTCATAGCTCCCATACAAGGACCACATCTGAAAAAGAGATTTTTCCCTATATATATTGTATAAATATCGGTACCGACTCAAAACTTTGCACAGATCATTTTAATATATACAAAAATAATCCCACAAAATTTTGTGAATTTCGGTCTATTTTTAACCGTATGCCCCATATAAAGCCCTCTTCCGAAAATCACTTTAATACTCATAAATCGCTTATAAATAAGGGTACCAATCCAAAATTTTACACGGATCATTTACATACATGCCTAAATCAAACTGCTGGCTTTTGAGAATATCGGTCCATATTTGACTATATCCCCCACATAAGACCCACTACCGAAATCCACGTTAATACTAATATATATCTTAAATATACCGTTATTATGATGAAATTCGACGTGAAATATCCTCATATGCATGAAAATAACTGTTCCAAAATATAAGAAGATCGGCCCATAATTTGTCATACCTGCCATATAGAACCATTTCCAAAAAACAAATAAATTCGGGTCAAAAAATATTCTTTTCGGATTTAACCCATATTCGGTCCACATTTTATAATCATGATATATATCGTTGGAAAGGTATTTTTAATACCTTTTATTTAATGTATTACAAATTATCAGACACCCAGTAGTTCCCGAGATATATTCCTATATATTTTCAACTTTAAGGGCCCGCCCCCTCGAAAATAGGCGTGACCGCCAACAAATTTTTTTTTTTGCTGGTATCTCTTCTAAAAGCCCTATTTGATTTTGTTTTTTTTTTTAAGCAAAATCACTAAAACCGAATTGTACCCCTTTTTATACCCTTCACCATCGTGAGAAGGGTATATATAAGTTTGTCATTCCGTGTGAAATTTCCACAATATAATTTTCCGACCCTATAAAGTATATATATTCTGGATCCTTATAGATAGCGAAGTCGATTAAGCCATGTCCGTCTGTCTGTCTGTCTGTCTGGATGTTGAAATCAGTTTTTTGAAGTCCCAAGATATGTTCGGGATCCAAACCTTCAATAATTCTGTCAGAAGTGCTTTCGAGAAGTTTGCTATTTAAAATCAGCAAAATCGGTTTAGTTCAACCAGAGTTATGAACCAATATTTGAGACCACCTCTATAAAAATTTGATATTTTTCGTCCATTTTATTGCAATATTTTGAAATATATTGCAGATAATACCATGAAATTTTGTATACGTTGTTTGTACTATAAAAGAAGAAAGTGTGCGGAAAATAGTAAGAATCGGTCCATGATTTCTCATAGCCCCCATACAAATATATAAATTCCCGAAATATAGCTTAATGATAAATAAATGCCTATAAAATTGGAATATCAAGACAAAATTCAGCAAAAATAAGTTTTATGCAAAAAGAAATCGCAAAACGAAATTTTTTTTTAGTTCGGTCCATGTTTGACCATAGACCCCATATAAAGTCCACTTCCAAAATTCACTTTAATACGTATAAAACAGATATAAACAATAGTAAACGGCTAAAATTTGACATAAATACTCCTTATAGGCAAATAAATTGTTGCACTAAATTTTATGGTGGTCGGCCCAAAATTGGTCATAGCTCCCATACAAGGACCACATTTGAAAACGAGATTTTTCCCTATATATATTGTATAAATATCGGTACCGACTCAAAACTTTGCACAGATCATTTTAATATATACAAAAATCATCCCACAAAATTTTGTGAATTTCGGTCTATTTTTAACCGTATGCCCCATATAAAGCCCTCTTCCGAAAATCACTTTAATACTCATAAATCGCTTATAAATAAGGGTACCAATCCCAAATTTTACACGGATCATTTACATACATGCCTAAATCAAACTGCTGGATTTTGAGAATATCGGTCCATATTTGACTATGTCCCCCACATAAGGTCCACTACCGAAATCCACGTTAATACTAATATATATCTTAAATATACCGTTATTATGATGAAATTCGACGTGAAATATCCTCATATGCATGAAAATAACTGTTCCAAACTTTAAGAAGATCGGCCCATAATTTTTCATAGCTGCCATATAGAACCATTTCCAAAAAACAAATAAATTCGGGTCAAAAAATATTCTTTTCGGATGTAACCCATATTCGGTCCACATTTTATAATCATGATATATATCGTTGGAAAGGTATTTTTAATACCTTTTATTTAGTGTATTACAAATTATCAAGCACCCAGTAGTTCCCGAGATATAGGCCTATATATTTTCAACTTTAAGGGCCCGCCCCCTCGAAAATAGGCGTGACCGCCAACAAATTTTTTTTGCTGGTATCTCCTCTAAAATCCCTATTTGATTTTGTTTTTTTTTTTTAAGCAAAATCACTAAAACCGAATTGTACCCCTTTTTTATTTATACTCTGTTTGTTAAGTTACACTCAAGATTATTATGAACATCAGACAGACTCTGCAAATTATGGTAAGAATTGGTAATTAAATCAATTAAAAATGGGGAAAATTAGACAAAATTTCAAAATATTTAACATAAATTATGTTGGTCGTAAAATTGTCTTTCAAACAATATATCAAATACTAATAAAATTTGCACTAAGACTGAATAGAAAACACAGAATTAGGATATTCTAGTCTAGTGTAGTTTCTGTATTTCTTATTACGCTTAGGTGAAGGGTATTTAAGATTCGGCAAAGCCGAATATAGCACTCTTACTTGTTTAACTTCTGTAATTTATGTGTAATTTTTTAAATAAAATTTAATAATAAAAATATCAATAAAAAACAAGTAAGAGTGCTATATTCGGCTTTGCCGAATCTTAAATACCCTTCACCTAAGCGTAATAAGAAATACAGAAATTACACTAGACTAGAATATCCTAATTCTGTGTTTTCTATTCAGTCTTAGTGCAAATTTTATTAGTATTTGATATATTGTTTGAAAGACAATTTTACGACCAACATAATTTATGTTAAATATTTTGAAATGTTGTCTAATTTTTACCATTTTAATTGATTTAATTATCAATTCTTACCATAATTTACAGAGTCTGTCTGATGTTCCTAATAATCTTCAGTGTAATTTAACAAACAGAATATAAACAAGTAAGAGTGCTATATTCGGCTCTGCCGAATCTTAAATGCCCTTCACCTAAGCGTAATAAGAAATACAGAAACTACACTAGACTAGAATATCCTAATTCTGTGTTTTCTATTCAGTCTTAGTGCAAATTTTATTAGTATTTGATATATTGTTTGAAAGACAATTTTACGACCAACATAATTTATGTTAAATATTTTGAAATTTTGTCTAATTTTCACCATTTTTAATTGATTTAATTACCAATTCTTACCATAATTTGCAGAGTCTGTCTGATGTTCATAATAATCTTGAGTGTAACTTAACAAACAGAGTATAAATAAAAAAGGGGTACAATTCGGTTTTAGTGATTTTGCTTAAAAAAAAAAAACAAAATCAAATAGGGCTTTTAGAGGAGATACCAGCAAAAAAAAAATTTGTTGGCGGTCACGCCTATTTTCGAGGGGGCGGGCCCTTAAAGTTGAAAATATATAGGCCTATATCTCGGGAACTACTGGGTGCTTGATAATTTGTAATACACTAAATAAAAGGTATTAAAAATACCTTTCCAACGATATATATCATGATTATAAAATGTGGACCGAATATATGGGTTACATCCGAAAAGAATATTTTTTGACCCGAATTTATTTGTTTTTTGGAAATGGTTCTATATGGCAGCTATGAAAAATTATGGGCCGATCTTCTTAAATTTTGGAACAGTTATTTTCATGCATATGAGGATATTTCACCTCGAATTTCAACATAATAACGGTATATTTAAGATATATATTAGTATTAACGTGGATTTCGGTAGTGGACCTTATGTGGGGGACATAGTCAAATATGGACCGATATTCTCAAAATCCAGCAGTTAGATTTAGGCATGTATGTAAATGATCCGTGTAAAATTTTGGATTGGTACCCTTATTTATAAGAGATTTATGAGTATTAAAGTGATTTTCGGAAAAGGGCTTTATATGGGGCATACGGGTAAAAATAGACCAAAATTCACAAAATTTTGTGGGATGATTTTTGTATATATTTAAATGATCTGTGCAAAGTTTTGAGTCGGTACCGATATTTATACAATATATATAGGGAAAAATCTCTTTTTCAGATGTGGTCCTTGTATGGGAGCTATGACCAGTTCTGGGCCGACCACCATAAAATTTGGTACAATAATTTATTTGCCTATAAAGAGTGTTTATGTCAAATTTTAGCCGTTTAACATTATTTATATCTGTTTTATATGTATTTAAGTGAATTTTGTAAGTGGACTTTATATGGGGTCTATGGTCAAATATGGACCGAACTAAAAAAAATTTCGTTTTGCGATTTCTTTTTGCACAGAACTTAGTTTTGCTGAATTTTGTCTTGATATTCCAATTTTATAGGCATTTATGTATAATTGAGCAATATTTCGGGAAGATTTTTGTATGGGGGCTATGACCATTTCTGGGCCGACCACCATAAAATTTGGTACAATAATTTATTTGCCTATAAAGAGTGTTTATGTCAAATTTTAGCCGTTTAACATTATTTATATCTGTTTTATATGTATTTAAGTGAATTTTGTAAGTGGACTTTATATGGGGTCTATGGTCAAATATGGACCGAACTAAAAAAAATTTCGTTTTGCGATTTCTTTTTGCACAGAACTTAGTTTTGCTGAATTTTGTCTTGATATTCCAATTTTATAGGCATTTATGTATAATTGAGCAATATTTCGGGAAGATTTTTGTATGGGGGCTATGACCATTTCTGGGCCGACCACCATAAAATTTGGTACAATAATTTATTTGCCTATAAAGAGTGTTTATGTCAAATTTTAGCCGTTTAACATTATTTATATCTGTTTTATATGTATTTAAGTGAATTTTGTAAGTGGACTTTATATGGGGTCTATGGTCAAATATGGACCGAACTAAAAAAAAATTCGGTTTGTGATTTCTTTTTGCACAGAACTTAGTTTTGCTGAATTTTGTCTTGATATTCCAATTTTATAGGCATTTATGTATAATTGAGCAATATTTCGGGAAGATTTTTGTATGGGGCCTATGACCATTTCTGGGCCGACCACCATAAAATTTGGTACAATAATTTATTTGCCTATAAAGAGTGTTTATGTCAAATTTTAGCCGTTGAACATTATTTATATCTGTTTTATATGTATTTAAGTGAATTTTGTAAGTGGACTTTATATGGGGTCTATGGTCAAATATGGACCGAATTAAAAAAAATTTCGGTTTGTGATTTCTTGTTGTATAAAACTTATTTTTGCTGAATTTTGTCTTGATATTCCAATTTTATAGGCATTTATTTATCATTAAGCCATATTTCGGGAATATATATATTTGTATGGGGGCTATGAGAAATCATGGACCGATTCTTACTATTTTCCGCACACTTTCTTCTTTTATAGTACAAACAACGTATACAAAATTTCATGGTATTATCTGCAATATATTTCAAAATATTGCAATAAAATGGACGAAAAATATCAAATTTTTATAGAGGTGGTCTCAAATATTGGTTCATAACTCTGATTTTAAATAGCAAACTTCTCGAAAGCACTTCTGACAGAATTATTGAAGGTTTGGATCCCGAACATATCTTGGGACTTCAAAAAACTGATTTCAACATCCAGACAGACAGACGGACATGGCTTAATCGACTTCGCTATCTATAAGGATCCAGAATATATATACTTTATAGGGTCGGAAAATTATATTGTGGAAATTTCACACGGAATGACAAACTTATATATACCCTTCTCACGATGGTGAAGGGTATAATAATAATTAAAAAATGTTGTCAAACTGACTAATTTCACAAACAAATGTTTATACGACTCAGCATATGTAGCACCACATAAAATTCACAATACCGTATAAACACAATAATCGTATGCTAACTCTTATGTTGACATTTCATTTGCTGATATCAAAAAATTTGCTACTTTCAACATATCGTGTAAACGTCTAACATATGACATAGGAATTTGCTGCTAATTTTAATCATATGGCTGTCAGCATATATATGCTGATTCAACATATCGTCTAAACTTACCTTAAAATATAAGTGATCTGTATAAAATTTTGCTTCGATATTAATATTTATAAAATGCTAGCTATTTGTACTGCTGACTATTGTTTATGTTAAATTTTCCTATATTTATATTTTGTTCTACTATCACTTTCACGTGTTCATTAATTTAAAAACTTAGATACAGAACAGTATTTTAAAGTATGCAAATCGTAAATTGTTAAGCTAGATTTACACGATTGAAATTTTCTTCAAAATTGCTCTTCAAAATTCTTCAAACTCGTGTAAAAATCAAAAATTTTTCAAAATTTATTTATTTAAAACTATTAAATAAATAAATGTTGAAGAATTTTTGCCATTTGCACAAGTTTGAAGCATTTTGAAGAAAATTTCAATCGTGTAAATCAAGCTTTACTCAAATTATTTTAGAATTTGTAAACTAACATTTGAATAATTTACATGGTTCAATCTGAATCATTAGACCTTTTTTTTATGAAAATGAGGCAGGTCAAGCGCAAACAGTCAATGGTGTTTGGTATCGTGAAATGATAACCAGTTTTTTCTTGCCTAGAATTGAAGAAATGTATGTGGAGGGCATGTGGTTTCAACAAGACGGCGCCACATATCATACAGCCAGAGAAACAATTCAATTGCTCCATCAGTCATTTCCCAGTCGTGTTATTTAGCGTTTTGGAGACCAGAATTGGCTGCCTAGATCGAGCGATTTAACATCTTTAGATTTTGTTTCTTTGGGGTTTTTTGAAGTCGATGGTTTACGCGAATAAGCCGACGACGACTCAAGCCTTAAAAGAGGAAATTGGACTCTGCATTAATGAAATACCGCAGCATTTATGCAAAAACGTCATTGAAAATTTCATTTCACGATTTTTTTTAAATATCTGTGTTTTATTTAAAATTTAAAAATTGCATTCTAGTTGGGACACCCTTTATATGTAAATAGATATGTCAATATATATAAATACATAAAAGAATTAATTCATGTAACCATTAATTCATGTAACATTTTTTGTATTTTATATGTTCTAAAATGTCATAAAACAAAAAAGTATTTGCTATTTAATAACGTTTGTATTTACTTCACAAATAAATTAGTTTGAACAAAAATAACAACTTTTGACTACATATTAAATACTTCATCAAAAGTGTAAAGGGCTCTGTTATAATATTATATGTATTTTTTTCACATTTTTGGATTAATTCTTTAGTTATTTGAAAACTTTGGCAGCAATTATTCATATCTTTTCAATCCACATCTTATATAGAGGAGTGAATTCATTGTATTTAATATCATTCTACATATTTCTTATTTTATTCTTTTTAAAAGATTCATTACTCTAAATACACGTTCAAGTTATGCATTACTAAATGACAAAACTAACTATTTCATAATAAAATCGGAAACTTCCTTGAAGGGATTTTCATTCACAGCATTCCTGTATTCATAAACTTGTATCCAAAACTCAATAGTTCGTTCTGATTTGGCACTCGTATGAAGTTAATTTTTGCCATTGTAATTTCATAATTTGAAAAATTTATCATTTCTTCTTTGAAATTTTCATATAATTTACTTTTATTCATTTTTAAACTATTGTCAACAACAAAAAAGTTAATATATTGTAAACTTAACAAATTTTTGGGTACTCTTTGCCTTAGTTGTCATATTAAATCTGCTATGAAATTTCTACATATTATTCTTATTTCTTTTTTTCAAAATCATAATTAAAATATGGTGTAGGTAAATTTTTTATTGAAGCTAGAAAATGCTAAACAAATTATTAAAAAAAATGCTAACAAAAATGCCAAATGCTAAATCGAAAATTTGCAGCTAAATCAAAATAAAAAATGCGAAATCTAGCTGCAAAAATGCCAAAATGGTCACCTGGCTGTCACCAATCAAATTAATGTAGCACGTGCTGTTGACTAAAGAGATATTTTACTATACAAATGTATATCCAATGAATGTACCCCCATCTAGGTTTTAAAATTTCTAAAGCACGCGACTTTAAGGCAATGCTGTAGAGCAAAACATTTCAATTGTTATTGTTATCGTCACTAAAGGAATTTCGTAAAAATTGTTAAAGATTTGTGAGGAAGGAATAATTTTTGAATTTAGCTACAAATATATTTGATATGTAGATTCGTTATACCTATTATACGTTTTTTTAATTGCATTTGTTTTGATAGGTTTTATGCGTCTAGTTGTTTAAATAACTATTTGAAGTGGTATTTTATTTAAATATAATGTTATTGTTGCTTTGTTTGTAGCAATTTCATTTCCAGTTGAGACCCAATTATAAAATTTAATGTTTGATAGATTTTGAACAAATTGTTAGATTTTTTTAATTTTTCGTTATGTGTTGCTTGCTTATCAAATAATCGACTTTATGTTAACACACATAAAAACACTTACGTTTTCAGCTGTAGAACAAATGTCCTTCGCTTAATTTTTTATTCATTTATTTTTTTTTAATTTTACTTTTCACTAACATTTGTTACGTTTTAGATGTAGTAGTTGTAAAAAATTTATATCAACTCAACTTTTTTTCATACCGTCGATTCTTGCTCGGTTTTTAAGTACATAATTCTATTTGTAAATCATTAATGAAATAATTTAACTAAATCAAATATTAAAAATACTTTATTATTTTTTTAATAATAACACAAACACCACAACAACAACAAGTAGTATAACAACAGAGTAATTAATTTTTTTCTGTACGTTAAAAGTTCTCTCAAAATCTGTTGGCAATTACCAAAGCTCTATTTGCTAATAAAAGTTACCCTCTTTTGTGTTGGGAATATTGAGAACATGTGACACCCTTTTGAGCATGTGCACTAACTTTCATCCATACATATAATAATGTTGTGAGAGTTACCAACAACATTTTGTTGTTAATTTTACATTGTGGAATGTTGCCAGTTATGATTTTTATACAGACCAAACTAAAATAATCAGGGATGATAAATGACATTTTTTATATTGTAAAATTGACGTAATTTTTCACATCACTTATACTATGTTTCCACGACGACTTGAATCACCTGCTTCGCCTTCTGAATCATGTTTATGAATCATGCTGTTTACATGACTAATAAACTTGATTCGATTTGACAGTTGTCTTTAATAAACAAACAGAATAAAAACAAGTAAGAGTGCTATATTCGGCTCTGCCGAATCTTAAATACCCTTCACCTAAGCGTAATAAGAAATACAGAAACTACACTAGACTAGAATATCCTAATTCTGTGTTTTCTATTCAGTCTTAGTGCAAATTTTATTAGTATTTGATATATTGTTTGAAAGACAATTTTACGACCAACATAATTTATGTTAATTATTTTGAAATGTTGTCTAATTTTTACCATTTTAATTGATTTAATTATCAATTCTTACCATAATTTACAGAGTCTGTCTGATGTTCCTAATAATCTTCAGTGTAATTTAACAAACAGAGTATAAACAAGTAAGAGTGCTATATTCGGCACAGCCGAATCTTAAATACCCTTCACCTAAGCGTAATAAGAAATACAGAAACTACACTAGACTAGAATATCCTAATTCTGTGTTTTCTATTCAGTCTTAGTGCAAATTTTATTAGTATTTGATATATTGTTTGAAAGACAATTTTACGACCAACATAATTTATGTTAAATATTTTGAAATGTTGTCTAATTTTTACCATTTTAATTGATTTAATTATCAATTCTTACCATAATTTACAGAGTCTGTCTGATGTTCCTAATAATCTTCAGTGTAATTTAACAAACAGAGTATAAACAAGTAAGAGTGCTATATTCGGCACAGCCGAATCTTAAATACCCTTCACCTAAGCGTAATAAGAAATACAGAAACTACACTAGACTAGAATATCCTAATTCTGTGTTTTCTATTCAGTCTTAGTGCAAATTTTATTAGTATTTGATATATTGTTTGAAAGACAATTTTACGACCAACATAATTTATGTTAAATATTTTGAAATGTTGTCTAATTTTTACCATTTTAATTGATTTAATTATCAATTCTTACCATAATTTACAGAGTCTGTCTGATGTTCCTAATAATCTTCAGTGTAATTTAACAAACAGAGTATAAACAAGTAAGAGTGCTATATTCGGCACAGCCGAATCTTAAATACCCTTCACCTAAGCGTAATAAGAAATACAGAAACTACACTAGACTAGAATATCCTAATTCTGTGTTTTCTATTCAGTCTTAGTGCAAATTTTATTAGTATTTGATATATTGTTTGAAAGACAATTTTACGACCAACATAATTTATGTTAAATATTTTGAAATGTTGTCTAATTTTTACCATTTTAATTGATTTAATTATCAATTCTTACCATAATTTACAGAGTCTGTCTGATGTTCCTAATAATCTTCAGTGTAATTTAACAAACAGAGTATAAACAAGTAAGAGTGCTATATTCGGCACAGCCGAATCTTAAATACCCTTCACCTAAGCGTAATAAGAAATACAGAAACTACACTAGACTAGAATATCCTAATTCTGTGTTTTCTATTCAGTCTTAGTGCAAATTTTATTAGTATTTGATATATTGTTTGAAAGACAATTTTACGACCAACATAATTTATGTTAAATATTTTGAAATGTTGTCTAATTTTTACCATTTTAATTGATTTAATTATCAATTCTTACCATAATTTACAGAGTCTGTCTGATGTTCCTAATAATCTTCAGTGTAATTTAACAAACAGAGTATAAACAAGTAAGAGTGCTATATTCGGCACAGCCGAATCTTAAATACCCTTCACCTAAGCGTAATAAGAAATACAGAAACTACACTAGACTAGAATATCCTAATTCTGTGTTTTCTATTCAGTCTTAGTGCAAATTTTATTAGTATTTGATATATTGTTTGAAAGACAATTTTACGACCAACATAATTTATGTTAAATATTTTGAAATGTTGTCTAATTTTTACCATTTTAATTGATTTAATGATCAATTCTTACCATAATTTACAGAGTCTGTCTGATGTTCCTAATAATCTTCAGTATAATTTAACAAACAGAGTATACAAAAGGGGTACAATTCGGTTTTAGTGATTTTGCTCAAAAAAAAAAAAAAAAAAAACAAAATTAAATAGGGCTTTTGGAGGAGATACCAGCAAAAAAAAATTTGTTGGCGGTCACGCCTATTTTCGAGGGGGCGGGCCCGTAAAGTTGAAAATATATAGGCCTATATCTCGGGAACTACTGGGTGCTTGATAATTTGTAATACACTAAATAAAAGGTAATAAAAATACCTTTCCAACGATATATATCATGATTATAAAATGTGGACCGAATATGGGTTACATCCGAAAAGAATATTTTTTGACCCGAATTTATTTGTTTTTTGGAAATGGTTCTATATGGCAGCTATGAAAAATTATGGGCCGATCTTCTTAAATTTTGGAACAGTTATTTTCATGCATATGAGGATATTTCACCTCGAATTTCAACATAATAACGGTATATTTAAGATATATATTAGTATTAACGTGGATTTCGGTAGTGGACCTTATGTGGGGGACATAGTCAAATATGGACCGATATTCTCAAAATCCAGCAGTTAGATTTAGGCATGTATGTAAATGATCCGTGTAAAATTTTGGATTGGTACCCTTATTTATAAGAGATTTATGAGTATTAAAGTGATTTTCGGAAGAGGGCTTTATATGGGGCATACGGGTAAAAATAGACCAAAATTCACAAAATTTTGTGGGATGATTTTTGTATATATTTAAATGATCTGTGCAAAGTTTTGAGTCGGTACCGATATTTATACAATATATATAGGGAAAAATGTCTTTTTCAAATGTGGTCCTTGTATGGGAGCTATGACCAATTTTAGGCCGACCACCATAAAATTTAGTACAACAATTTATTTGCCTATAAGGAGTATTTATGTCAAATTTTAGCCGTTTACTATTGTTTATATCTGTTTTATACGTATTTAAGTGAATTTTGGAAGTGGACTTTATATGGGGTCTATGGTCAAACATGGACCGAACTAAAAAAAATTTCGTTTTGCGATTTCTTTTTGCATAAAACTTATTTTTGCTGAATTTTGTCTTGATATTCCAATTTTATAGGCATTTATGTATAATTGAGCAATATTTCGGGAAGATTTTTGTATGGGGGCTATGACCAATTCTGGGCCGACCACCATAAAATTTAGTACAACAATTTATTTGCCTATAGAGATTATTTATGTCGAATTTTAGCCGTTTACTATTGTTTATATCTGTTTTATACGTATTTAAGTGAATTTTGGAAGTGGACTTTATATGGGGTCTATGGTCAAACATGGACCGAACTAAAAAAAAATTTCGTTTTGAGATTTCTTTTTGTATAAAACTTATTTTTGCTGAATTTTGTCTTGATATTCCAATTTTATAGGCATTTATTTATCATTAAGCCATATTTCGGGAATATATATATTTGTATGGGGGCTATGAGAAATCATGGACCGATTCTTACTATTTTCCGCACACTTTCTTCTTTTATAGTACAAACAACGTATACAAAATTTCATGGTATTATCTGCAATATATTTCAAAATATTGCAATAAAATGGACGAAAAATCTCAAATTTTTATAGAGGTGGTCTCACATATTGGTTCATAACTCTGGTTGACCTTAACCGATTTTGCTGATTTTAAATAGCAAACTTCTCGAAAGCACTTCTGACAGAATTATTGAAGGTTTGGATCCCGAACATATCTTGGGACTTCAAAAAACTGATTTCAACATCCAGACAGACAGACAGACAGACAGACAGACAGACGGACATGGCTTAATCGACTTCGCTATCTATAAGGATCCAGAATATATATACTTTATAGGGTCGGAAAATTATATTGTGGAAATTTCACACGGAATGACAAACTTATATATACCCTTCTCACGATGGTGAAGGGTATAAAAAAGGGGTACAATTCGGTTTTAGTGATTTTGCTCAAAAAAAAAAAAAAAAAAACAAAATGAAATAGGGCTTTTGGATACCAGCAAAAAAAATTTGTTGGCGGTCACGCCTATTTTCGAGGGGTCGGGCCCGTAAAGTTGAAAATATATAGGCCTATATCTCGGGAACTACTGGGTGCTTGATAATTTGTAATACACTAAATAAAAGGTATTAAAAATACCTTTCCAACGATATATATCATGATTATAAAATGTGGACCGAATATGGGTTACATCCGAAAAGAATATTTTTTGACCCGAATTTATTTGTTTTTTGGAAATGGTTCTATATGGCAGCTATGAAAAATTATGGGCCGATCTTCTTAAATTTTGGAACAGTTATTTTCATGCATATGAGGATATTTCACCTCGAATTTCAACATAATAACGGTATATTTAAGATATATATTAGTATTCACGTGGATTTCGGTAGTGGACCTTATGTGGGGGACATAGTCAAATATGGACCGATATTCTCAAAATCCAGCAGTTAGATTTAGGCATGTATGTAAATGATCCGTGTAAAATTTTGGATTGGTACCCTTATTTATAAGAGATTTATGAGTATTAAAGTGATTTTCGGAAGAGGGCTTTATATGGGGCATACGGGTAAAAATAGACCAAAATTCACAAAATTTTGTGGGATGATTTTTGTATATATTTAAATGATCTGTGCAAAGTTTTGAGTCGGTACCGATATTTATACAATATATATAGGGAAAAATGTCTTTTTCAAATGTGGTCCTTGTATGGGAGCTATGACCAATTTTGGGCCGACCACCATAAAATTTAGTACAACAATTTATTTGCCTATAAGGAGTATTTATGTCAAATTTTAGCCGTTTACTATTGTTTATATCTGTTTTATACGTATTGAAGTGAATTTTGGAAGTGGACTTTATATGGGGTCTATGGTCAAACATGGACCGAACTAAAAAAAATTTCGTTTTGCGATTTCTTTTTGCATAAAACTTATTTTTGCTGAATTTTGTCTTGATATTCCAATTTTATAGGCATTTATGTATAATTGAGCAATATTTCGGGAAGATTTTTGTATGGGGGCTATGACCAATTCTGGGCCGACCACCATAAAATTTAGTACAACAATTTATTTGCCTATAGAGATTATTTATGTCGAATTTTAGCCGTTTACTATTGTTTATATCTGTTTTATACGTATTTAAGTGAATTTTGGAAGTGGACTTTATATGGGGTCTATGGTCAAACATGGACCGAACTAAAAAAAAATTTCGTTTTGAGATTTCTTTTTGTATAAAACTTATTTTTGCTGAATTTTGTCTTGATATTCCAATTTTATAGGCATTTATTTATCATTAAGCCATATTTCGGGAATATATATATTTGTATGGGGGCTATGAGAAATCATGGACCGATTCTTACTATTTTCCGCACACTTTCTTCTTTTATAGTACAAACAACGTATACAAAATTTCATGGTATTATCTGCAATATATTTCAAAATATTGCAATAAAATGGACGAAAAATCTCAAATTTTTATAGAGGTGGTCTCACATATTGGTTCATAACTCTGGTTGACCTAAACCGATTTTGCTGATTTTAAATAGCAAACTTCTCGAAAGCACTTCTGACAGAATTATTGAAGGTTTGGATCCCGAACATATCTTGGGACTTCAAAAAACTGATTTCAACATCCAGACAGACAGACAGACAGACAGACGGACATGGCTTAATCGACTTCGCTATCTATAAGGATCCAGAATATATATACTATATAGGGTCGGAAAATTATATTGTGGAAATTTCACACGGAATGACAAACTTATATATACCCTTCTCACGATGGTGAAGGGTATAAAAAAAACAGAATTTACAATTTGTGGAAAATAATTTTTTTTAATGGACAAAAAAAGTGAGTGGAAATTAGTTAGCTTACTTAAAAAAAACGTACATTCGTACGTATTTACTTTCTTTACTTCCAGCAAAAAGAAAATAATTTGCTTTGTTTACAACAATATTAAATTTTTACAGCTAGTGCAGATAAACTTGCGATAAAAATTAGAGAAGAGTGCAATTTTTCGTGCTTCGCAAGTAGATTCACTATGAATCTACTTGATTCGCTCTTAAAATTTTGTATGGTGAAGCAAGTTGTTTCGCACATGATTGGGGTGTGAAGCATGAATAGAGAGCGAAGCATGTACCGTGGAAACATATGGCCTATTTCTTGATGTCGAATGAAAATCAATGCGAACGAAGACTAGTCACTCGAATTCGAGTCGATTTGGATTTCTCTATTTAAATATTTTTCATTCGCCTGCTCTTACGTGTGTCAAATTTCTCAACATACGTTGTTAAAATAATAATAATGCCAGATCAAAAATTTTCGCTCTTTTTAGAAAATTTCCTTAAAAGTATTAACTATACTACTAAATTGTTTGGTTCTAAATACAACCATGCTCAGTTAAATTTTTTAGGTAATTGACAGGAAGAAGTGACAAATTAAAAACAAAACAATAACAAATACAAAAATAAAAACAAAAATATTTATAAAAGAAAATTTAAAAAAATTGCATTTTGAGTGAGAATGGATTTATCGGTTGCCATTCATTTTTTGGAAAATGAAAATTATGAAACAAAAATATCTCATAGGCAATTACGAGATTTATCAAATGTCCTGGAGCTACCAACAACCCAGTAAGTACATATTTTTATAAAAAATTGAAACAAATTAATACTATCTACAAATTTTAAAAGATTTATTGCAAATTTTCGCGTGTCAAAGGAAATATTTATGGAACTCCTGAAAAAGTTTGGTCAGGTATCTAATCCAAACTACAGAAGCAGTTGTGTTCGCCACGACGTAAAATTGGCAACATTTCTTAGATTTTTAGCAACAGGTAGCTATCAGCAGACCGTAGGAAATGAATTTATGTCCTCCTCTTCAGCAACCACGGTGTGCAGAATAATTTCTGAATGCCTAGAATTTTTTGAAAATTTTATAGCCAACCAATGGATTAAGATGGTTCGTCCTGAAGAAGAACACATTATCAAAGAAGCTTTTTTCAATACTACAGGCTTTCCCGGGGTAATTGGTTGTGTCGATGGCACTCATATCCGTATAAAATCTCCAGGTGATGATGTTAAACATCATTACTATAACCGTAAGGGTTTCTATAGCATTAATGCAATGGTGGTAAGTTTTCAAAAATTTTGTTATAATAATTTATAAAATATTGTGATTTCTTTAAGATCTGTGACCACAAAACATATATATTGTATGTTGATGCTAGACATCCTGGCGCTAACCACGACGCATTTGTATGGGATCAGAGTATTGTGGATCAAGCTCTTGAAGAAAAATTCGAAAATGGTCAAAAAAATACTTGGATTCTAGGTAAGAGTTTATACGTTTTATAGGTCTTATAATTATTAAAAAAAAGTATTATTTTTTATAGGTGATGGCGGATATAAATTAAAACCTTTTTTAAAGACACCATATAGAAATCCAAGGGATGTAAACGAGAAACGATACAACGCAAAACATACCAGCACCCGAAATGTTGTTGAGCGTTGTTTTGGAGTGCTTAAAAATAGATTCCGATGCATAATAGGTTCACGAGGTCTGCACTACAAACCACAAAAAGCAACGAAAATAATAAATGCCTGTTGTGCACTTCATAATATGTGCATCTACTACAAATGCGAAGAGCCGGAAATAGCAGCAGAAGAGGAAAGAGATGAAGCAGTAGTGGTGGTTGAGGAAGATGATGTGGGAGCAGCATCAATTAGAAGAAATATTGCCATAAATTTATAATAAACAATTTAAATAAATAGTTAAATATGTACTCATTTCCTTTTTTTGTTTTTTTTATGTACATATGTATGTATGTACATACATATATATCTTTTCTTAGAAATATTTTGATAGAGTTATTTATTTATATATTTTTTTCTAAAAAAAATTATAAATTTAAAAAACAATATAAAAAAAAAGTTAATTAATTTTTAACAAATATTTAAATTCATTTATTTGTAACAACAAAGTATAAAAAATAATATAAATAACAAATTAATTAATTTTTAATAACAAAAACTTAAAATTATATTTCATTTAAAATTATATTTATAAATAAGATTTTATTTTACAAAATATTTTTCTAAAATTTTCTCCATTCTATTAATGGATTCCTCCATTCTACTTAAGCTAATTGTTTGTGCTTCTGCGGCAATTGCGACTCTTTTTGATGATTCTGCTTGTATACCAGCAGCATCAGCCAATCTTTTTAAAGCAACGGCCTGATCGTTGTTAGCTGCTACGGTCTGTTCTGCAATTTTTATTTGACGACGAATTAAAGCTAATTGCTCTTCAATCGTGGTTTTTTTCTTCTTTGTAGAGCATGAAGCAGGATGGTAATCGTCACTATCATTGCAATATTGCCGTTTATGTAAATTTTTTTGCTGCAAAGGTAGTGGTGTCTGCCGTAAATTTGTTGTGGTCTCCGGGTTGAGTTTTTCATCTACTTTTAGTCTGGTGGGAGTGACCACGGCTACAGTTTTTTTTGAAGTTGTTGGTGACTCTACCAGAGACACAAAGCAGGCCTCTATCGATGTATTCGAACCTTTGTAACCTTCAAATCCAAATACCTTGCCACTTGGCGCCACAGCTGATGACAGACATAGCGTTCTATCTATCATTTCTTCTAATTGTGTTAAATTAGAAAAGCGATATAGTCCGCCACCTGTTTCTCTCAGACTTTTCTGGTTGGACGCAATTTTTTTTTTTGTCCGGGACTTTAAATCCGCCCAGGTCTGTAAATAAAATATGTTAATAAATATGCTGATGAACACAAAGAAGTAAAATACACAAACCTTTTTCCATTCATCTATTGTTCGTGTCGGCGGTCCAATGCTGTTTAATTTTGCAGTCAGCTGCTTCCACTCCTCACCCGTTGAAAGCTTACTGGCTCCAAATACTGGTATACCTTTTGCTAGATGTGGGTTGTCTTGCATGTACTCCACAAGTGTTGTAAGCTGTTGCAATGTTGATTTTTTTAAGCTTAAACAAGAAAAAAAACTAATTTAAAATCAAAAATTTTTTATTATTTTTACTTACTATTTGTTATCCATTGTTTTTTAATTATTAATTATTTTTGTATTTTTCAACGAAGACAAAACAGCAAGTGACTGATTTTGACATTTACGTTCGCAGTGTTGACAACTCTAACGACATAGAGAAATCCAATTTTATATGAAAGCACTTACGTTTTCTTTCGACTTGTCGTTCGCTTAGAAAATCAGTTAATGAAACCCAAATCAGTTTTCTTTCGCTTAGAAAGCGAAAGAAAGCATTCGTTCGACATCGTTAAATAGGCCAATAGTATTACACTGTAATGAGATAATACGATCTAATTGTTATTATTATTATTATTATTATTCTATATGGATTAGGGTTGCCATATGGCCTGGAATGAGCTTGATTGTCAAGATTTTTAGGTCCTGTCAAGTGTCAAGATAAAATATAAAATTAGCATTGTCTCAAAAATTGTCACACAGCATGATAAACTTCGCTGTTCCGGTAGACTCACAGAACTAATGTGCGTTTTTCACAATGTTGTTCACGAGATTAGTTACAACTGCTTAGACTGTTAATTTAAACTAAGTTCTTCTATATTTTGCAACATTAAAATTGCTAATAAAATATGTTGTGGCCGTACCAAAGCAGCAGCTATAACACGAAACGTATTGGCACCATACGCACAAGAAAAAGTAGCTGATGCATTAAAAGAAAGTTTTTACTTTTCAGTAAGCAGCGACGCATCAAATATTGGAAACGTGAAACCGTATCCATATGCCGTTCAATATTTCGATGCTGAAACAGGATTACATCAGAAAATTTTAGATTTTTATGAAGACCCAAAAGAGGCCGCTAAAGACGTGTTTGGCAATATCGTAAGAATACAACTGGAAATAATCTTAACATTCAGCAAATTACGGTGTTCATAATTCCGTGTTTAAAAAATTTAAACTTGGGCATGCTTCCGCAATTGACCGATTATTACATTCTTGGCCTGCGGTTTAAATGTACTTTTTGACAAAGGGAAAAAAACAACTGAAAACATGAATAAATAAACTGGAGAAAAGAAATCTGGAAATTTGTATCATATGGAATGTCAGATACTGAACTAATGGCGTTTTCTTTTCTGGTAAAAAAGTTACACGTTTTTCGCTTTTCGCACCTTTTTTAATTTTTTTGTGTTCTTTTCTGAAAAGATGTCAACACTGCTAAAGTGTAGTGTGTTCTTTTCTATAAATGTCACTCTATAAAATTAAAAAATTTTGCACCTTTCACACTCTGTATTTTTAGAGGGGGAGAATCGCACGATAAAACAGCTGACATTTGTTTTGTTTATGAATGTGTATTTGTGTTAAGAAACAAAAAAAAAATATACAAAATGGAAAATATTACTACTTTTTTTGTGCTGAAAAAATTTTGGATGACTTGTTGGATTCATCTTCATCATCTGATGATGATAAAATATTTTATATGATTGTGGAAAGAAATCCACAACCGCGAGTGAAAGGCTTTATAGAGAATGTAATTAATGAATACTCTGAAGTTGATGTATGTCAAATTTCACATATGATGAATTTCATTTAAAAATCGAGATAAAACTGAAATTTTGAACCCGACCCCCTCAGATATCGATGAAATTTTGTTCATAGCTAAATTTGATCAATACAATTAAACTCTCATTTTTAGAAATGACTGTTTTGCGATTTTTTGGGCGTGACACAGTGGGAACGTTTTTGAAAAAACGCGAAAATGGTCGAAAAGAGCTCCATTTAAACTACAATAACTCAGTATCGGCTAAACCGATTTCCATGATATTGGTATCATTAAAAAGATATTTTAACAGGCTTTATGACACGTAAAAAAATAAAAAAAAAATACACTGTAAAAAAAAATTATAACAAAAAAAAATTTTAACTGACGAAAAAACCAAAAAGATCAAGGGTTTTCTTACAGTGTATTAATTTTTTAGAAAGGTTTATACTTCATCTATACCATATCAAAAAATAAAATGGGTTCTTTTTTAGTTTTTTTTATATAATTTTTTAAGTAGTGTCACTTCTAGTAATTGCCCTTATATTTTATAACAAAAAAAATTTGAGGTAACGAAAAACCAAAAAAGATCAAGGATTTTTTACAGTGTATTACTTTTTTAGAAAGGTATTTCCTTCACCTATAACATATCTAAAAAGTAAAATGGGTTCTTTTTTGTTTTTTTTTTTAATAATTTTTTTAAGTAGTGTCACTTCTGGTAATACGTACCGAAAGTTTTCGAAATAATTCGAATAACAGCGAAAATATCTGGTCACATTCACAAAATAGTTCAACAATTCTAACATTTTTTAAATGTTTACAAATAAAAAACCGTCAACAATTGTTTATATTATTTGCCATGTTTTTATTAATTTGTGTTTTATTTTATTTAAATTTTTTTTAAGTTAATTATTTGTAAGAAATTTTGCGCTGCTCAAATTTGGCACACATGTGATGGAATCGGAGGAACATTGAAGAGAGGTGCTCGAAATTATAGTATTGCAAATAAAAATGAAATCCAGACAACGAGGCAACTCTATCACTGGGCATCAGAAACATATAAGACCACCATACAAGTTGCTTAAGCAGATGCTGACGAATACAACAACGTTAAATAAAAGCTATTTTCAAGATATAAAGAAGCTAAAACTATAACAGGAACTCAAGGCTTTTATTCATTCATTCCGATAAATGAAACTTTTGTACATGTGCGCAGATATTCTGACTGTGCCAAATTTGAGCAGCGCAAAATTTCTTTCAAATAATTAACTTAAAAAAAATTAAATAAAATAAAACACAAATTAATAAAAACATGGCAAATAATATAAACAATTGTTGACGGTTTTTTATTTGAAAACATTTAAAAAATGTTAGAATTGTTGAACTATTTTGTGAATGTGTATGTGAATGTGTGAAAACGTATTACCAGAAGTGACACCACTTAAAAAAATTATTTAAAAAAAAATAAAAAAGAACCCATTATACTTTTTGGATATGTTATAGGTGAAGGAAATACCTTTCTAAAAAAGTAATACACTGTAAAAAATCCTTGATCTTTTTTGGCTTTTCGTTACCTCAAATTTTTTTTGTTATAAAATATAAGGGCAATTACTAGAAGTGACACTACTTAAAAAATTATATAAAAAAAACTAAAAAAGAACCCATTTTTATTTTTTGATATGGTATAGATGAAGGATAAACCTTTCTAAAAAATTAATACACTGTAAAAAAACCCTTGATCTTTTTGGTTTTTTCGTCAGTTAAAATTTTTTTATTAATAGTTTATATAGTTTCCTATATGCAGGCTTTCAAGGTCATTAATTTAATGTAAATAAAAGATTATTTATTTAATTTTCTATTAAATCCGACGTTTCGTTGGTATTCTTTCCAACTTCTTCAGGGATTTGAGTTTTTTATTAAAATCTGGTAACATTGTAAAAATACAAAAGAAACATTTAGTCAATAATAACAATAATTACAAGCTTAATTTTTGACAAATTAACTTACAATAATCTTTTTTGTCAGTTTACATCAATTTATGATTTATACACAGTATTTTTTTGTATATGTGGACAACACAACACAAAACTTAAATTATATAAAAAATGAATGTAAATTAAAATATACATATATCACAGAAAATTTGTCGTTTTTTCTTGGTCACAGTTGTTATTAGTACTAAAGTATTGCAATGGTGTAGTTTGCATTTGTATTGTCTTTGTCTTCTTTTGTGTTTATTGCAATTGTCGATTTTTGTTGTATTCTCAAGCTCTCCAACGTGTATCTCTTATTTTTCCTTTTCTCTTTATCTAAAATTTTCACTTTTTCAAAGTTTGGTTTGTGTCCGTTTTCAATGCAGTGTTGTGCAAGTGCAGTTGATTGTTTTCCTCTTTTTATGTCAGCTTTATGTTCGTCTAATCTCACGCCTAAATTTCTCTTCGTTGTACCAATGTAGATTTTTCCACACTCCTCATTATCATCGCCATCACATTCAATTTGGTAAACAACATCACTTTGATCCCTACACTCAATCCTTGTTTTTGTTTGTGTAAATAAATTATGTATTGTATTGTTTGATTTATGTGCGAATATTATTTGTTCGTCGTTTATTATCTCTCTTAGTTTTTTGTTCTCAGTTAGTGTTGGAATAAACGGCAGGCTATAGTATTTGGTGTTGCCAGATGTGTCCTTTTTGTTTCCTTCCCCTGAAGAAATATTATTTTTAACTTTGGTCATTAATGAATTAATCAACCCATTTGGAAAATTGTTTTTCATTAAGATATCCTTTATTCTTGTCATATTCTTATATTTAAATTTTACGTCGCTTATTTTTATAACTTTGTCAATTAGATTCATTGCCGTATTTATCTTCTGTTTCATGGGTTGTGTTGAGTGAAAATTCATCAAGCGTCCAGAAGCAATTGGTTTCATATACCAATCTGTTATTATTTTGTTATTTTGTCGGAATATCTTCATATCTAGATATGGTATAGCATTGTTCCTCTCCCTCTCTAGAGTAAATTTCAATTTGTTATGATATGCGTTAAATGTTTTCAATATTATGTCTTCGTCTTTAAATTTTATTATGGCAAACAAATCATCTACATATTTTGTGATCAGTCTTATTCGTATGTTGTTCATTTCCAGTTCCTCGATGCATTGTTCCATTAGGTGGTCCAATATAATGTCGGCTACAGTCGGTGACAATGGGTTGCCCATTGGCATCCCGTATGTCTGTTGGTATAATTTGCTATCATGCATAAAATAATTATTATCATTAAGACAAAATTTTAGTATTTTCAGAAATTGTGATCTTGGTATTTTAGTGTGATTCTGTAGCACATTCCATTTTGTCTTAATATTACTTATCGCTAGATGTATAGGTATGTTTGTAAATAACGATACCACGTCCAATGATACAAGAATCTCATCTTCGTCCAAAGTAAGTGTATCCAGTTTTGTCTTTAATTCCAATGAGTTTTTATACCCTTCACCATCGTGAGAAGGGTATATATAAGTTTGTCATTCCGTGTGTAATTTCCACAAAAAAATTTTCCGACCCTATAAAGTATATATATTCTGGATCCTTATAGATAGCGAAGTCGATTAAGCCATGTCCGTCTGTCTGTCTGTCTGTCTGTTGAAATCAGTTTTTTGAAGTCCCCAGATATACTCGGGATCCAAACCTTCAATAATTCTGTCAGACGTGCTTTCGAGAAGTTTGCTATTTAAAATCAGCAAAATCGGTTTAGGTTAACCAGAGTTATGAACCTATATGTGAGACCACCTCCATAAAAATTTGATATTTTTCATCCATTTTATTTCAATATTTTGAAAACTATTGCAGATAATACCATGAAATTTTGTATACGTTGTTTGTACTATAAAAGAAGAAAGCGTCCGGAAAATAGTAGGAATCAGTCCATGATTTCTTATAGCCCCCATACAAATATAGATATTCCCGAAATATGGCTTAATGATAAATAAATGCCTATAAAATTGGAATATCAAGACAAAATTCAGCAAAAATAAGTTTTATACAAAAAGAAATCGCAAAACGAAATTTTTTTTAATTCGGTCCATGTTTGACCATAGACCCCATATAAAGTCCACTTACAAAATTCACTTAAATACGTATAAAAGAGATATAAATAATGTTAAACGGCTAAAATTTGACATAAATACTCTTTATAGGCAAATAAATTGTTGTACTAAATTTTATGGTAGTCGGCCCAGAATTGGTCATAGCCCCCATACAAAAATCTTCCCGAAATATGGCTTAATGATAAATAAATGCCTATAAAATTGGAATATCAAGACAAAATTCAGCAAAAATAAGTTTTATACAAAAAGAAATCGCAAAACGAAATTTTTTTTAATTCGGTCCATGTTTGACCATAGACCCCATATAAAGTCCACTTACAAAATTCACTTAAATACGTATAAAACAGATATAAATAATGTTAAACGGCTAAAATTTGACAGAAATACTCTTTATAGGCAAATAAATTGCTGTACTAAATTTTATGGTGGTCGGCCCAGAACTGGTCATAGCTCCCATACAAGGACCACATCTGAAAAAGAGATTTTTCCCTATATATATTGTATAAATATCGGTACCGACTCAAAACTTTGCACAGATCATTTTAATATATACAAAAATCATCCCACAAAATTTTGTGAATTTCGGTCTATTTTTAACCGTATGCCCCATATAAAGCCCTCTTCCGAAAATCACTTTAATACTCATAAATCGCTTATAAATAAGGGTACCAATCCAAAATTTTACACGGATCATTTATATACATGCCTAAATCTAACTGCTGGATTTTGAGAATATCGGTCCATATTTGACTATATCCCCCACATTAGGTCCACTCTCGAAATCCACGTTAATACTAATATATATCGTATATATAGCGTTATTATGTTGAAATTCGACGTGAAATATCCTCATATGCATGAAAATAACTGTTCCAAAATTTAAGAAGATCGGCCCATAATTTGTCATACCTGCCATATAGAAACATTTCCAAAAAACAAATAAATTCGGGTCAAAAAATATTCTTTTCGGATTTAACCCATATTCGGTCCACATTTTATAATCATGATATATATCGTTGGAAAGGTATTTTTAATACCTTTTAGTTAATGTATTACAAATTATCAGACACCCAGTAGTTCCCGAGATATAGGCCTATATATTTTCAACTTTAAGGGCCCGCCCCCTCGAAAATAGGCGTGACCGCCAACAAATTTTTTTTTGCTGGTATCTCCTCTAAAAGCCCTATTTGATTTTGTTTTTTTTTTTTTTTTAAGCAAAATCACTAAAACCGAATTGTACCCCTTTTTATACCCTTCACCATCGTGAGAAGGGTATATATAAGTTTGTCATTCCGTGTGAAATTTCCACAATATAATTTTCCAAATAAATTCGGGTCAAAAAATATTCTTTTCGGATTTAACCCATATTCGGTCCACATTTTATAATCATGATATATATCGTTGGAAAGGTATTTTTAATACCTTTTATTTAATGTATTACTAATTATCAGACACCCAGTAGTTCCCGAGATATAGGCCTATATATTTTCAAATTTAAGGGCCCGCCCCCTCGAAAATAGGCGTGACCGGCAACATTTTTTTTGCTGGTATCTCCTCTAAAAGCCCTATTTGATTTTGTTTTTTTTTTTTTTTTTTTTAGCAAAATCACTAAAACCGAATTGTACCCCTTTTTATACCCTTCACCATCGTGAGAAGGGTATATATAAGTTTGTCATTCCGTGTGAAATTTCCACAATATAATTTTCCGACCCTATAAAGTATATATATTCTGGATTCTTATAGATAGCGAAGTCGATTAAGCCATGTCCGTCTGTCTGTCTGTCTGTCTGTCTGTCTGGATGTTGAAATCAGTTTTTTGAAGTCCCAAGATATGTTCGGGATCCAAACCTTCAATAATTCTGTCAGAAGTGCTTTCGAGAAGTTTGCTATTTAAAATCAGCAAAATCGGTTTAGGTCAACCAGAGTTATGAACCAATATTTGAGACCACCTCTATAAAAATTTGATATTTTTCGTCCATTTTATTGCAATATTTTGAAATATATTGCAGATAATACCATGAAATTTTGTATACGTTGTTTGTACTATAAAAGAAGAAAGTGTGCGGAAAATAGTAAGAATCGGTCTATGATTTCTCATAGCCCCCATACAAATATATATATTCCCGAAATATGGCTTAATGATAAATAAATGCCTATAAAATTGGAATATCAAGACAAAATTCAGCAAAAATAAGTTTTATACAAAAAGAAATCACAAACCGAAATTTTTTTTAATTCGGTCCATATTTGACCATAGACCCAATATAAATTCCACTTACAAAATTCACTTAAATACATATAAAACAGATATAAATAATGTTAAACGGCTAAAATTTGACATAAACACTCTTTATAGGCAAATAAATTATTGTACCAAATTTTATGGTGGTCGGCCCAGAAATGGTCATAGCCCCCATACAAAAATCTTCCCGAAATATTGTTCAATTATACATAAATGCCTATAAAATTGGAATATCAAGACAAAATTCAGCAAAACTAAGTTCTGTGCAAAAAGAAATCGCAAAACGAAATTTTTTTTAGTTCGGTCCATATTTGACCATAGACCCCATATAAAGTCCACTTACAAAATTCACTTAAATACATATAAAACAGATATAAATAATGTTAAACGGCTAAAATTTGACATAAATACTCTTTATAGGCAAATAAATTGCTGTACTAAATTTTATGGTGGTCGGCCCAGAACTTGTCATAGCTCCCATACAAGGACCACATTTGAAAAAGAGATTTTTCCCTATATATATTGTATAAATATCGGTACCGACTCAAAACTTTGCACAGATCATTTAAATATATACAAAAATCATCCCACAAAATTTTGTGAATTTCGGTCTATTTTTAACCGTATGCCCCATATAAAGCCCTCTTCCGAAAATCACTTTAATACTCATAAATCGCTTATAAATAAGGGTACAAATCCAAAATTTTACACGGATCATTTACATACATGCCTAAATCAAACTGCTGGATTTTGAGAATATCGGTCCATATTTGACTATGTCCCCCACATAAGGTCCACTACCGAAATCCACGTTAATACTAATATATATCTTAAATATACCGTTATTATGTTGAAATTCGAGGTGAAATATCCTCATATGCATGAAAATAACTGTTCCAAAATTTAAGAAGATCGGCCCATAATTTTTCATAGCTGCCATATAGAACCATTTCCAAAAAACAAATAAATTCGGGTCAAAAAATATTCTTTTCGGATGTAACCCATATTCGGTCCACATTTTATAATCATGATATATATCGTTGGAAAGGTATTTTTAATACCTTTTATTTAGTGTATTACAAATTATCAAGCACCCAGTAGTTCCCGAGATATAGGCCTATATATTTTCAACTTTACGGGCCCGCCCCCTCGAAAATAGGCGTGACCGCCAACAAATTTTTTTTGCTGGTATCTCCTCCAAAAGCCCTATTTGATTTTGTTTTTTTTTTTTTTTTTTAAGCAAAATCACTAAAACCGAATTGTACCCCTTTTTATACCCTTCACCATCGTGAGAAGGGTATATATAAGTTTGTCATTCCGTGTGAAATTTCCACAATATAATTTTCCGACCCTATAAAGTATATATATTCTGGATCCTTATAGATAGCGAAGTCGATTAAGCCATGTCCGTCTGTCTGTCTGTCTGTCTGTCTGTCTGTCTGTCTGTCTGTCTGTCTGTCTGTCTGGATGTTGAAACCTTCAATAATTCTGTCAGAAGTGCTTTCGAGAAGTTTGCTATTTAAAATCAGCAAAATCGGTTTAGGTCAACCAGAGTTATGAACCAATATGTGAGACCACCTCTATAAAAATTTGAGATTTTTCGTCCATTTTATTGCAATATTTTGAAATATATTGCAGATAATACCATGAAATTTTGTATACGTTGTTTGTACTATAAAAAAAGAAAGTGTGCGGAAAATAGTAAGAATCGGTCCATGATTTCTCATAGCCCCCATACAAATATATATATTCCCGAAATATGGCTTAATGATAAATAAATGCCTATAAAATTGGAATATCAAGACAAAATTCAGCAAAAATAAGTTTTATACAAAAAGAAATCTCAAAACGAAATTTTTTTTTAGTTCGGTCCATGTTTGACCATAGACCCCATATAAAGTCCACTTCCAAAATTCACTTAAATACGTATAAAACAGATATAAACAATAGTAAACGGCTAAAATTCGACATAAATAATCTCTATAGGCAAATAAATTGTTGTACTAAATTTTATGGTGGTCGGCCCAGAATTGGTCATAGCCCCCATACAAAAATCTTCCCCAAAATATTGCTCAATTATACATAAATGCCTATAAAATTGGAATATCAAGACAAAATTCAGCAAAAATAAGTTTTATGCAAAAAGAAATCGCAAAACGAAATTTTTTTTAGTTCGGTCCATGTTTGACCATAGACCCCATATAAAGTCCACTTCCAAAATTCACTTAAATACGTATAAAACAGATATAAACAATAGTAAACGGCTAAAATTTGACATAAATACTCCTTATAGGCAAATAAATTGTTGTACTAAATTTTATGGTGGTCGGCCCAAAATTGGTCATAGCTCCCATACAAGGACCACATTTGAAAAAGACATTTTTCCCTATATATATTGTATAAATATCGGTACCGACTCAAAACTTTGCACAGATCATTTTAATATATACAAAAATAATCCCACAAAATTTTGTGAATTTCGGTCTATTTTTACCCGTATGCCCCATATAAAGCCCTCTTCCGAAAATCACTTTAATACTCATAAATCGCTTATAAATAAGGGTACAAATCCAAAATTTTACACGGATCATTTACATACATGCCTAAATCTAACTGCTGGATTTTGAGAATATCGGTCCATATTTGACTATGTCCCCCACATAAGGTCCACTACCGAAATCCACGATAATACTAATATATATCTTAAATATACCGTTATTATGTTGAAATTCGAGGTGAAATATCCTCATATGCATGAAAATAACTGTTCCAAAATTTAAGAAGATCGGCCCATAATTTTTCATAGCTGCCATATAGAACCATTTCCAAAAAACAAATAAATTCGGGTCAAAAAATATTCTTTTCGGATGTAACCCATATTCGGTCCACATTTTATAATCATGATTTATATCGTTGGAAAGGTATTTTTAATACCTTTTATTTAGTGTATTACAAATTATCAAGCACCCAGTAGTTCCCGAGATATAGGCCTATATATTTTCAACTTTACGGGCCCGCCCCCTCGAAAATAGGCGTGACCGCCAACAAATTTTTTTTTGCTGGTATCTCCTCCAAAAGCCCTATTTCATTTTGTTTTTTTTTTTTTTTTTTGAGCAAAATCACTAAAACCGAATTGTACCCCTTTTTTTATACTCTGTTTGTTAAATTACACTGAAGATTATTAGGAACATCAGACAGACTCTGTAAATTATGGTAAGAATTGATAATTAAATCAATTAAAATGGTAAAAATTAGACAACATTTCAAAATATTTAACATAAATTATGTTGGTCGTAAAATTGTCTTTCAAACAATATATCAAATACTAATAAAATTTGCACTAAGACTGAATAGAAAACACAGAATTAGGATATTCTAGTCTAGTGTAGTTTCTGTATTTCTTATTACGCTTAGGTGAAGGGTATTTAAGATTCGGCACAGCCGAATATAGCACTCTTACTTGTTTTTATTAAATTTGTCAAGTATAATGTTTTTCAATATATTCCCAATATATTTTGATAACCCATAGCAGGGTACTCCTACCGATGATGATATTGGTCGAAGAGGGTTATTAGGTTTATGGATTTTCGGGAGTCCATAAAGTCGGGGTGCTGTTGCGGCATTTGATGTCAATATTTTTCTGTCATATCCACTTATATATTCTTTTTTATATAAGTCCATAATAAAAATATTTTTTTTTGTTATAACTTTTTTTTTTAACGTGTATTTTTTTTTATTTTTTACGTGTCATAAAGCCTGTTAAAATATCTTTTTAATGATACCAAGATCATGGAAATCGGTTTAGCCGATTCTGAGTTATTGTAGTTTAAATGGAGCTCTTTTCGACCATTTTCGCGTTTTTTCAAAAACGTTCCCACTGTGTCACGCCCAAAAAATCGCAAAACAGGCATTTCTAAAAATGAGAGTTTAATTGTATTGATTAAATTTAGCTATGAACAAAATTTCATCGATATCTGAATGGGTCGGGTTCAATGCATCTCGATTTTTACATGAAATTCATCATATGTATATATTCTTATATATGTAATGATGTATGCGCCATCTTTAAAATGTGGGGTAAACATTATAAAAATGTACATAATAAAGGTGTAACATTTTATTTCACAAAAGAAAACACCATAAATAATGCGAATGAACAATGCATTTTTGAAGGATTATAAGAGGCGTATTTGTATTTTATTCATAATATAATGCATGAATTCCATTCAGCTATATTAGCGCTTGAAAATGATTCTTGTACAATAATGGAACTTCACATCATAATGAGTAAACTTATGAATTACCTTTAAACTAAAGAAAGGATTGTTTTGGTTATTTTTAAAAATATTTCAAATAATGATGTTCAAGCATGTAAATTAGAAGCAAATCAATTTTTAACAAATGCTATTTCATACTGGGAGCAACGATATGATTTCGGAGATGAATCAATTTACTAACACGTATCAGTTTTAAATCTGAAACAATCTCTTTTGTCATGGGATACATTATCAGAGCTTCAAAAAATTTTACAGATACCAAATTCTATTGATAATGACATGTTATATACAGATTATTGCTGTATTCGAGAAGTGTTTGATCAATTGCCAAAAGATATTCCGATTGACAAAATATGGTCTTACTTTTTCCAAAAATATGATAAAAATAACTTGATAAATATATTTAAATTAATCTCATTTATTTTTATACCCTCCACCACCAAGAGTGGTGAATGAGGGTATATTACGTTTGTCATTCCGTGTGAAACCTTTTTAATATTCATCTGCGACCCAACAAAGAATATATATTCTTGCTCCTTATGAAATATGAAATATTTGCCGAAAAAAATGTAACCACTAAATAAAATATATTTGAACTCGTGTATTTATTAAAAAAACCTTTTCTTATTTATTCCAAATCACAACAAATATTTAGTTTTAATTTATTTGACACTGTTTGATCTTGCAAAACTCTTGTAAGAGTAAACAACGTCTAACAAATTTGTGCTAAACCAAGTGGTTACGCTTTTTTGAGCAAATATTTGCCAAATGTGACCGTAACTTAAGTCGATTTAGCCATGTCCAAATTTATTGCAATATTTTGAAATATATTGCAGATAATACCATAAAATTTTGTATACGTTGTTTTTATGATAAAAGAAGAATGCGTGCGAAAAATAGTAAGACACGGTCCATGATTTCTCATAGCCCCCATACAAAAATCTTCCCGAAATATTGCTTAATGATAAATAAATGCCTATAAAATTGGAATATCAAGACAAAATTCAGCAAAAATAAATTTTATACAAAAAGAGATCACAAAACGTAATTTTTTTTAGTTCGGTCCATTTTTGACCATAGACCCCATATAAAGTATACTTCCAAAATTCACTTAAATACATATAAAACAGATATAAATAATGGTAAACGGTTAAAATTTGACATAAATAATACTTTAATACTCATAAATCGTTTATAAATAATGGCACCAATCCAGGCCCATAATTTGTCATAGCTGCCATATAAGAACCTTTTCCAAAAAACAAATAAATTCGGGTCAAAAAATATTCTTTTCGGATTTAACCCATATTTGGTCCATATTTTATAATCATGATATATATCGTTGGAAAGGTATTTTTAATACCTTTTATTCAGTGTATTACAAATTATATACTTCTAGCTTCACTAGAACTCTAACCCTGTTCAGTAGACCAATCCGGCTACACAAGAATTTTTATTTTCATGTTTAAAATGTTAATTTTATTTTCAAACGAAAATGCATTCAATGGGGTCCTTTTTCATCGTAAAGCTTTCATGATAATGAATTATTAAAAAACTGCAATTAAAAATTAGTGAAAATGAAGATTTCATCACATTTTCGGAAAAATTAAAAAACTCACCGAAATTTAAAAAAAGCGCACCGCGCACAAACTAAAAAATTGTTCGCACCAAAAATTTTAAAAAGCACCAATAATGGTGCGAAACGCACCAAGTTGACAACGCTGGTCCACATGCTATTACAATTCCATTGTGAATTATTTTTAATATTTCATTGGGTCTCATGCATAAAAACGAGTAAAAGCGCTGAGTCGATGCAGGTGAGCAATTGCTCGTAAGTCGAGTTCGATCAAATAGCAACAGCTTTTGCTCCATTTCGTATGCATAAAAATGAGTTCAAACCAATTGAAATTACTTGAGCAAAGGGAGATCAAACGTCTAATTTTTATTGAAGTGGAAACATTTCGTCAAGTGAAGGTGAAATAGAAGGAGAATTAAATAATAATAATAAAATAGAAACTGACATGTCGACAAATTTTTAGTAGCAAAAATAAAACAAAATAAATATTTAATAGAATTACCATGCATTAAAAATAAAAAAAAACATGTGTAATAGAAATTAAGCAAAAATTTGGCATTGAAATAACAGGAACAAATTTAATAAAAACAAGTAAGAGTGCTATATTCGGCTGTGCCGAATCTTAAATACCCTTCACCTAAGCGTAATAAGAAATACAGAAACTACACTAGACTAGAATATCCTAATTCTGTGTTTTCTATTCAGTGTTAGTGCAAATTTTATTAGTATTTGATATATTGTTTGAAACACAATTTTACGACCAACATAATTTATGTTAAATATTTTGAAATGTTGTCTAATTTTTACCATTTTTAATTAATTTAATTACCAATTCTTACCATAACTTACAGAGTCTGTCTGATGTTCATAATAATCATCAGTGTAATTTAACAAACAGAGTATAAACAAGTAAGAGTGCTATATTCGGCTGTGCCGAATCTTAAATACCCTTCACCTAAGCGTAATAAGAAATACAGAAACTACACTAGACTAGAATATCCTAATTCTGTGTTTTCTATTCAGTCTTAGTGCAAATTTTATTAGTATTTGATATATTGTTTGAAAGACAATTTTACGACCAACATAATTTATGTTAAATATTTTGAAATGTTGTCTAATTTTTACCATTTTTAATTGATTTAATTACCAATTCTTACCATAATTTACAGAGTCTGTCTGATGTTCATAATAATCTTCAGTGTAATTTAACAAACAGAGTATAAAAAAGGGGTACAATTCGGTTTTAGTGATTTTGCTCAAAAAAAAAAAAAAAAAATAAAATGAAATAGGGCTTTTAGAGGAGATACCAGCAAAAAAAAAATTTGTTGCCGGTCACGCCTATTTTCGAGGGGGCGGGCCCTTAAAGGTGAAAATACATAGGCCTATATCTCAGGAACTACTGGGTGTCTGATAATTTGTAATACATTAAATAAAAGGTATTAAAAATACCTTTCCAACGATATATATCATGATTATAAAATATGGACCGAATATGGGTTAAATCCGAAAAGAAAATTTTTTGACCCGAATTTATTTGTTTTTTGGAAATGGTTCTATATGGCAGGTATGACAAATTATGGGCCGATCTTCTTAAATTTTGGAACAGTTATTTTCATGCATATGAGGATATTTCACGTAGAATTTCAACATAATAACGGTATATTTAAGATATATATTAGTATTAACGTGGATTTCGAGAGTGGACCTTATGTGGGGGATATAGTCAAATATGGACCGATATTCTCAAAATCCAGCAGTTAGATTTAGGCATGTATGTAAATGATCAGTGTAAAATTTTGGATTGGTACCCTTATTTATAAGCGATTTATGGGTATTAAAGTGATTTTCGGAAGAGGGCTTTATATGGGGCATACGGTTAAAAATAGACCGAAATTCACAAAATTTTGTGGGATGATTTTTGTATATATTAAAATGATCTGTGCAAAGTTTTGAGTCGGTACCGATATTTATACAATATATATAGGGAAAAATCTCTTTTTCAGATGTGGTCCTTGTATGGGAGCTATAACCAGTTCTGGGCCGACCACCATAAAATTTAGTACAGCAATTTATTTGCCTATAAAGAGTATTTATGTAAAATTTTAGCCGTTTAACATTATTTATATCTGTTTTATGCGTATTTAAGTGAATTTCGGAAGTGGACTTTATATGGGGTCTATGATCAAATATGGACCGAACTAAAAAAAATTTCGTTTTGCGATTTCTTTTTGCACAAAACTTAGTTTTGCTGAATTTTGTCTTGATATTCCAATTTTATAGGCATTTATGTATAATTGAGCAATATTTCGGGAAGATTTTTGTATGGGGGCTATGACCATTTCTGGGCCGATCACCATAAAATTTGGTACAATAATTTATTTGCCTATAAAGAGTATTTATGTCCAATTTTAGCCGTTTAACATTATTTATATCTGTTTTATGCGTATTTAAGTGAATTTTGTAAGTGGACTTTATATGGGGTCTATGGTCAAACATGGACCGAATTAAAAAAAAATTTCGTTTTGAGATTTCTTTTTGTATAAAACTTATTTTTGCTGAATTTTGTCTTGATATTCCAATTTTATAGGCATTTATTTATCATTAAGCCATATTTCGGGAATATATATATTTGTATGGGGGCTATAAGAAATCATGGACCGATTCTTACTATTTTCCGCACACTTTCTTCTTTTATAGTACAAACAACGTATACAAAATTTCATGGTATTATCTGCAATAGTTTTCAAAATATTGCAATAAAATGGATGAAAAATATGAAATTTTTATGGAGGTGGTCTCACATATAGGTTCATAACTCCGGTTAACCTAAACCGATTTTGCTGATTTTAAATAGCAAACTTCTCGAAAGCACTTCTGACAGAATTATTGAAGGTTTGGATCCCGAGTATATCTGGGAACTTCAAAAAACTGATTTCAACAGACAGACAGACAGACAGACAGACAGACAGACAGACAGACGGACATGGCTTAATCGACTTCGCTATCTATAAGGATCCAGAATATATATACTTTATAGGGTCGGAAAATTTTTTTGTGGAAATTACACACGGAATGACAAACTTATATATACCCTTCTCACGATGGTGAAGGGTATAAAAAGGGGTACAATTCGGTTTTAGTGATTTTGCTCAAAAAAAAAAAAAAAAAAATAAAATGAAATAGGGCTTTTAGAGGAGATACCAGCAAAAAAAAAATTTGTTGCCGGTCACGCCTATTTTCGAGGGGGCGGGCCCTTAAAGTTGAAAATACATAGGCCTATATCTCAGGAACTACTGGGTGTCTGATAATTTGTAATACATTAAATAAAAGGTATTAAAAATACCTTTCCAACGATATATATCATGATTATAAAATATGGACCGAATATGGGTTAAATCCGAAAAGAAAATTTTTTGACCCGAATTTATTTGTTTTTTGGAAATGGTTCTATATGGCAGGTATGACAAATTATGGGCCGATCTTCTTAAATTTTGGAACAGTTATTTTCATGCATATGAGGATATTTCACGTAGAATTTCAACATAATAACGGTATATTTAAGATATATATTAGTATTAACGTGGATTTCGAGAGTGGACCTTATGTGGGGGATATAGTCAAATATGGACCGATATTCTCAAAATCCAGCAGTTAGATTTAGGCATGTATGTAAATGATCAGTGTAAAATTTTGGATTGGTACCCTTATTTATAAGCGATTTATGGGTATTAAAGTGATTTTCGGAAGAGGGCTTTATATGGGGCATACGGTTAAAAATAGACCGAAATTCACAAAATTTTGTGGGATGATTTTTGTATATATTAAAATGATCTGTGCAAAGTTTTGAGTCGGTACCGATATTTATACAATATATATAGGGAAAAATCTCTTTTTCAGATGTGGTCCTTGTATGGGAGCTATAACCAGTTCTGGGCCGACCACCATAAAATTTAGTACAGCAATTTATTTGCCTATAAAGAGTATTTATGTAAAATTTTAGCCGTTTAACATTATTTATATCTGTTTTATGCGTATTTAAGTGAATTTCGGAAGTGGACTTTATATGGGGTCTATGACCATTTCTGGGCCGATCACCATAAAATTTGGTACAATAATTTATTTGCCTATAAAGAGTATTTATGTCAAATTTTAGCCGTTTAACATTATTTATATCTGTTTTATGCGTATTTAAGTGAATTTTGTAAGTGGACTTTATATGGGGTCTATGGTCAAACACGGACCGAATTAAAAAAAAATTTCGTTTTGAGATTTCTTTTTGTATAAAACTTATTTTTGCTGAATTTTGTCTTGATATTCCAATTTTATAGGCATTTATTTATCATTAAGCCATATTTCGGGAATATATATATTTGTATGGGGGCTATAAGAAATCATGGACCGATTCTTACTATTTTCCGCACACTTTCTTCTTTTATAGTACAAACAACGTATACAAAATTTCATGGTATTATCTGCAATAGTTTTCAAAATATTGCAATAAAATGGATGAAAAATATGAAATTTTTATGGAGGTGGTCTCACATATAGGTTCATAACTCTGGTTAACCTAAACCGATTTTGCTGATTTTAAATAGCAAACTTCTCGAAAGCACTTCTGACAGAATTATTGAAGGTTTGGATCCCGAGTATATCTGGGAACTTCAAAAAACTGATTTCAACAGACAGACAGACAGACAGACAGACAGACAGACAGACAGACGGACAGACGGACATGGCTTAATCGACTTCGCTATCTATAAGGATCCAGAATATATATACTTTATAGGGTCGGAAAATTTTTTTGTGGAAATTACACACGGAATGACAAACTTATATATACCCTTCTCACGATGGTGAAGGGTATAAAAAGGGGTACAATTCGGTTTTAGTGATTTTGCTCAAAAAAAAAAAAAAAAATAAAATGAAATAGGGCTTTTAGAGGAGATACCAGCAAAAAAAAAATTTGTTGCCGGTCACGCCTATTTTCGAGGGGGCGGGCCCTTAAAGTTGAAAATACATAGGCCTATATCTCAGGAACTACTGGGTGTCTGATAATTTGTAATACATTAAATAAAAGGTATTAAAAATACCTTTCCAACGATATATATCATGATTATAAAATATGGACCGAATATGGGTTAAATCCGAAAAGAAAATTTTTTGACCCGAATTTATTTGTTTTTTGGAAATGGTTCTATATGGCAGGTATGACAAATTATGGGCCGATCTTCTTAAATTTTGGAACAGTTATTTTCATGCATATGAGGATATTTCACGTAGAATTTCAACATAATAACGGTATATTTAAGATATATATTAGTATTAACGTGGATTTCGAGAGTGGACCTTATGTGGGGGATATAGTCAAATATGGACCGATATTCTCAAAATCCAGCAGTTAGATTTAGGCATGTATGTAAATGATCAGTGTAAAATTTTGGATTGGTACCCTTATTTATAAGCGATTTATGGGTATTAAAGTGATTTTCGGAAGAGGGCTTTATATGGGGCATACGGTTAAAAATAGACCGAAATTCACAAAATTTTGTGGGATGATTTTTGTATATATTAAAATGATCTGTTCAAAGTTTTGAGTCGGTACCGATATTTATACAATATATATAGGGAAAAATCTCTTTTTCAGATGTGGTCCTTGTATGGGAGCTATAACCAGTTCTGGGCCGACCACCATAAAATTTAGTACAGCAATTTATTTGCCTATAAAGAGTATTTATGTAAAATTTTAGCCGTTTAACATTATTTATATCTGTTTTATGCGTATTTAAGTGAATTTCGGAAGTGGACTTTATATGGGGTCTATGGTCAAATATGGACCGAACTAAAAAAAATTTCGTTTTGCGATTTCTTTTTGCACAAAACTTAGTTTTGCTGAATTTTGTCTTGATATTCCAATTTTATAGGCATTTATGTATAATTGAGCAATATTTCGGGAAGATTTTTGTATGGGGGCTATGACCATTTCTGGGCCGATCACCATAAAATTTGGTACAATAATTTATTTGCTATAAAGAGTATTTATGTCAAATTTTAGCCGTTTAACATTATTTATATCTGTTTTATGCGTATTTAAGTGAATTTTGTAAGTGGACTTTATATGGGGTCTATGGTCAAACATGGACCGAATTAAAAAAAAAATTTCGTTTTGAGATTTCTTTTTGTATAAAACTTATTTTTGCTGAATTTTGTCTTGATATTCCAATTTTATAGGCATTTATTTATCATTAAGCCATATTTCGGGAATATATATATTTGTATGGGGGCTATAAGAAATCATGGACCGATTCTTACTATTTTCCGCACACTTTCTTCTTTTATAGTACAAACAACGTATACAAAATTTCATGGTATTATCTGCAATAGTTTTCAAAATATTTGCAATAAAATGGATGAAAAATATGAAATTTTTTATGGAGGTGGTCTCACATATAGGTTCATAACTCTGGTTAACCTAAACCGATTTTGCTGATTTTAAATAGCAAACTTCTCGAAAGCACTTCTGACAGAATTATTGAAGGTTTGGATCCCGAGTATATCTGGGAACTTCAAAAAACTGATTTCAACAGACAGACAGACAGACAGACAGACGGACATGGCTTAATCGACTTCGCTATCTATAAGGATCCAGAATATATATAACTTTATAGGGTCGGAAAATTATATTGTGGAAATTACACACGGAATGACAAACTTATATATACCCTTCTCACGATGGTGAAGGGTATAAAAAGGGGTACAAATTCGGTTTTAGTGATTTTGCTCAAAAAAAAAAAAAAAAATACAATGAAATAGGGCTTTTAGAGAGAGATACCAGCAAAAAAAAAAATTTGTTGCCGGTCACGCCTATTTTCGGAGGGGGCGGGCCCTTAAAGTTGAAAATACATAGGCCTATATCTCAGGAACTACTGGGGTGTCTGATAATTTGTAATACATTAAATAAAAGGTATTAAAAATACCTTTCCAACGATATATATCATGATTATAAAATATGGACCGAATATGGGTTAAATCCGAAAAGAAAATTTTTTTGACCCGAATTTATTTGTTTTTTTGGAAATGATTCTATATGGCAAGGTATGACAATTATGGGCCGATCTTCTTAAATTTTGGAACAGTTATTTTCATGCATATGAGGATATTTCACGTAGAATTTCAACATAATAACGGTATATTTAAGATATATATTAGTATTAACGTGGATTTCGAGAGTGGACCTTATGTGGGGGATATAGTCAAATATGGACCGATATTCTCAAAATCCAGCAGTTAGATTTAGGCATGTATGTAAATGATCAGTGTAAAATTTTGGATTGGTACCCTTATTTATAAGCGATTTATGGGTATTAAAGTGATTTTCGGAAGAGGGCTTTATATGGGGCATATGGTTAAAAATAGACCGAAATTCACAAAATTTTGTGGGATGATTTTTGTATATATTAAAATGATCTGTGCAAAGTTTTGAGTCGGTACCGATATTTATACAATATATATAGGGAAAAATCTCTTTTCAGATGTGGTCCTTGTATGGGAGCTATAACCAGTTCTGGGCCGACCACCATAAAATTTAGTACAGCAATTATTTGCCTATAAAGAGTATTTATGTAAAATTTTAGCCGTTTAACATTATTTATATCTGTTTTATGCGTATTTAAGTGAATTTCGGAAGTGGACTTTATATGGGGTCTATGGTCAAATATGGACCGAACTAAAAAAAATTTTCGTTTTGCGATTTCTTTTTGCACAAAACTTAGTTTTGCTGAATTTTGTCTTGATATTCCAATTTTATAGGCATTTATGTATAATTGAGCAATATTTTCGGGAAGATTTTTGTATGGGGGCTATGACCATTTCTGGGCCGATCACCATAAAATTTGGTACAATAATTTATTTGCCTATAAAGAGTATTTATGTCAAATTTTAGCCGTTTAACATTATTTATATCTGTTTTATGCGTATTTAAGTGAATTTTGTAAGTGGACTTTATATGGGGTCTATGGTCAAACATGGACCGAATTAAAAAAAAATTTCGTTTTGAGATTTCTTTTTGTATAAAACTTATTTTTGCTGAATTTTGTCTTGATATTCCAATTTTATAGGCATTTATTTATCATTAAGCCATATTTCGGGAATATATATATTTGTATGGGGGCTATAAGAAATCATGGACCGATTCTTACTATTTTCCGCACACTTTCTTCTTTTATAGTACAAACAACGTATACAAAATTTCATGGTATTATCTGCAATAGTTTTCAAAATATTGCAATAAAATGGATGAAAAATATGAAATTTTTATGGAGGTGGTCTCACATATAGGTTCATAACTCTGGTTAACCTAAACCGATTTTGCTGATTTTAAATAGCAAACTTCTCGAAAGCACTTCTGACAGAATTATTGAAGGTTTGGATCCAGAGTATATCTGGGAACTTCAAAAAACTGATTTCAACAGACAGACAGACAGACAGACAGACGGACATGGCTTAATCGACTTCGCTATCTATAAGGATCCAGAATATATATACTTTATAGGGTCGGAAAATTTTTTTGTGGAAATTACACACGGAATGACAAACTTATATATACCCTTCTCACGATGGTGAAGGGTATAAAAAGGGGTACAATTCGGTTTTAGTGATTTTGCTCAAAAAAAAAAAAAAAAATAAAATGAAATAGGGCTTTTAGAGGAGATACCAGCAAAAAAAAATTTGTTGCCGGTCACGCCTATTTTCGAGGGGGCGGGCCCTTAAAGTTGAAAATACATAGGCCTATATCTCAGGAACTACTGGGTGTCTGATAATTTGTAATACATTAAATAAAAGGTATTAAAAATACCTTTCCAACGATATATATCATGATTATAAAATATGGACCGAATATGGGTTAAATCCGAAAAGAAAATTTTTTGACCCGAATTTATTTGTTTTTTGGAAATGGTTCTATATGGCAGGTATGACAAATTATGGGCCGATCTTCTTAAATTTTGGAACAGTTATTTTCATGCATATGAGGATATTTCACGTAGAATTTCAACATAATAACGGTATATTTAAGATATATATTAGTATTAACGTGGATTTCGAGAGTGGACCTTATGTGGGGGATATAGTCAAATATGGACCGATATTCTCAAAATCCAGCAGTTAGATTTAGGCATGTATGTAAATGATCAGTGTAAAATTTTGGATTGGTACCCTTATTTATAAGCGATTTATGGGTATTAAGTGATTTTCGGAAGAGGGCTTTATATGGGGCATACGGTTAAAAATAGACCGAAATTCACAAAATTTTGTGGGATGATTTTTGTATATATTAAAATGATCTGTGCAAAGTTTTGAGTCGGTACCGATATTTATACAATATATATAGGGAAAAATCTCTTTTTCAGATGTGGTCCTTGTATGGGAGCTATAACCAGTTCTGGGCCGACCACCATAAAATTTAGTACAGCAATTTATTTGCCTATAAAGAGTATTTATGTAAAATTTTAGCCGTTTAACATTATTTATATCTGTTTTATGCGTATTTAAGTGAATTTCGGAAGTGGACTTTATATGGGGTCTATGGTCAAATATGGACCGAACTAAAAAAAATTTCGTTTTGCGATTTCTTTTTGCACAAAACTTAGTTTTGCTGAATTTTGTCTTGATATTCCAATTTTATAGGCATTTATGTATAATTGAGCAATATTTCGGGAAGATTTTTGTATGGGGGCTATGACCATTTCTGGGCCGATCACCATAAAATTTGGTACAATAATTTATTTGCCTATAAAGAGTATTTATGTCAAATTTTAGCCGTTTAACATTATTTATATCTGTTTTATGCGTATTTAAGTGAATTTTGTAAGTGGACTTTATATGGGGTCTATGGTCAAACATGGACCGAATTAAAAAAAAATTTCGTTTTGAGATTTCTTTTTGTATAAAACTTATTTTTGCTGAATTTTGTCTTGATATTCCAATTTTATAGGCATTTATTTATCATTAAGCCATATTTCGGGAATATATATATTTGTATGGGGGCTATAAGAAATCATGGACCGATTCTTACTATTTTCCGCACACTTTCTTCTTTTATAGTACAAACAACGTATACAAAATTTCATGGTATTATCTGCAATAGTTTTCAAAATATTGCAATAAAATGGATGAAAAATATGAAATTTTTATGGAGGTGGTCTCACATATAGGTTCATAACTCTGGTTAACCTAAACCGATTTTGCTGATTTAAATAGCAAACTTCTCGAAAGCACTTCTGACAGAATTATTGAAGGTTTGGATCCCGAGTATATCTGGGAACTTCAAAAAACTGATTTCAACAGACAGACAGACAGACAGACAGACAGACAGACAGACAGACGGACATGGCTTAATCGACTTCGCTATCTATAAGGATCCAGAATATATATACTTTATAGGGTCGGAAAATTTTTTTGTGGAAATTACACACGGAATGACAAACTTATATATACCCTTCTCACGATGGTGAAGGGTATAAAAAGGGGTACATTCGGTTTTAGTGATTTTGTTAAAAAAAAAAAAAAAACAAATAGGGATTTTAGAAGAGATACCAGCAAAAAAAAATTTTTTTTGGCGGCCACGCCTATTTTCGAGGGGGCGGGCCCTTAAAGTTGAAAATATATAGGCCTATATCTCGGGAACTACTGGGTGTCTGATAATTTGTAATACATTAAATAAAAGGTATTAAAAATACCTTTCCAACGATATATATCATGATTATAAAATATGGACCGAATATGGGTTAAATCCGAAAAGAATATTTTTTGACCCGAATTTATTTGTTTTTTGGAAATGCTTCTATATGGCAGGTATGACCATATAAATTTCTTAAATTTTGGAACAGTTATTTTCATGCATGTGGGGATATTTCACGTAGAATTTCAACGTAATAACGGTATATTTAAGATATATATTAGTATTAACGTAGATTTCGGTAGTGGACCTTATGTGGGGGATATAGTCAAATATGGACTGATGTTCTCAAAATCCAGCAGTTAGATTTAGGCATGTATGTAAATGATCCGTGTAAAATTTTGGATTGGTACCCTTATTTATAAGCGATTTATGAGTATTAAAGGGATTTTCCGAAGAGGGCTTTATATGGGGCATACGGTTAAAAATAGACCGAAATTAATAAAATTGTGTGGAATGATTTTTGTATATATGTACATGATCTGTACAAAGTTTTGAGTCGGTAACGATATTTATACAATATATATAGGGAAAAATGTCTTTTTCAGATGTGGTCCTTGTATGGGAGCTATGACCAGTTGTGGGCCGACCACCATAAAATTTAGTACAACAATTTATTTGCCTATAAAGAGTATTTATGTCAAATTTTAGCCGTTTAACATTATTTATATCTGTTTTATGCGTATTTAAGTGAATTTCGGAAGTGGACTTTATATGGGGTCTATCGTCAAACATGGACCGAACTAAAAAAAAATTTCGTTTTGCGATTTCTTTTTGCACAAAACTTAGTTTTGCTGAATTTTGTCTTGATATTCCAATTTGATAGGCATTTATGTATAATGAGCAATATTTCGGGAAGATTTTTGTATGGGGGCTATGACCATTTCTGGGCCGACCACCATAAAATTTGGTACAATAATTTATTTGCCTATAAAGAGTATTTATGTCAAATTTTAGGCGTTTAACATTATTTATATCTGTTTTATATGTATTTAAGTGAATTTTGTAAGTGGACTTTATATGGGGTCTATGGTCAAATATGGACCGAACTAAAAAAAAATTTCGGTTTGTGATTTCTTTTTGTATAAAGCTTATTTTTGCTGAATTTTGTCTTGATATTCCAATTTTATAGGCATTTATTTATCATTAAGCCATATTTCGGGAATATATATATTTGTATGGGGGCTATGAGAAATCATGGACCGATTGTTACTATTTTCCGCACACTTTCTTCTTTTATAGTACAAACAACGTATACAAAATTTCGTGGTATTATCTGCAATATATTTCAAAATATTGCAATAAAATGGACGAAAAATATCAAATTTTTATGGAGGTGGTCTCACATATTGGTTCATAACTCTGGTTAACCTAAACCGATTTTGCTGATTTTAAATAGCAAACTTCTCGAAAGCACTTCTGACAGAATTATTGAAGGTTTGGATCCCGAACATATCTTGGGACTTCACAAAACTGATTTCAACATCCAGACAGACAGACAGACAGACAGACAGACAGACAGACAGACGGACATGGCTTAATCGACTTCGCTATCTATAAGGATCCAGAATATATATACTTTATAGGGTCGGAAAATTATATTGTGGAAATTACACACGGAATGACAAACTTATATATACCCTTCTCACGATGGTGAAGGGTATAAAAAGGGGTACAATTCGGTTTTAGTGATTTTGCTCAAAAAAAAAAAAAAAAAATAAAATGAAATAGGGCTTTTAGAGGAGATACCAGCAAAAAAAAAATTTGTTGCCGGTCACGCCTATTTTCGAGGGGGCGGGCCCTTAAAGTTGAAAATACATAGGCCTATATCTCAGGAACTACTGGGTGTCTGATAATTTGTAATACATTAAATAAAAGGTATTAAAAATACCTTTCCAACGATATATATCATGATTATAAAATATGGACCGAATATGGGTTAAATCCGAAAAGAAAATTTTTTGACCCGAATTTATTTGTTTTTTGGAAATGGTTCTATATGGCAGGTATGACAAATTATGGGCCGATCTTCTTAAATTTTGGAACAGTTATTTTCATGCATATGAGGATATTTCACGTAGAATTTCAACATAATAACGGTATATTTAAGATATATATTAGTATTAACGTGGATTTCGAGAGTGGACCTTATGTGGGGGATATAGTCAAATATGGACCGATATTCTCAAAATCCAGCAGTTAGATTTAGGCATGTATGTAAATGATCAGTGTAAAATTTTGGATTGGTACCCTTATTTATAAGCGATTTATGGGTATTAAAGTGATTTTCGGAAGAGGGCTTTATATGGGGCATACGGTTAAAAATAGACCGAAATTCACAAAATTTTGTGGGATGATTTTTGTATATATTAAAATGATCTGTGCAAAGTTTTGAGTCGGTACCGATATTTATACAATATATATAGGGAAAAATCTCTTTTTCAGATGTGGTCCTTGTATGGGAGCTATAACCAGTTCTGGGCCGACCACCATAAAATTTAGTACAGCAATTTATTTGCCTATAAAGAGTATTTTTGTAAAATTTTAGCCGTTTAACATTATTTATATCTGTTTTATGCGTATTTAAGTGAATTTCGGAAGTGGACTTTATATGGGGTCTATGGTCAAATATGGACCGACCTAAAAAAAATTTCGTTTTGCGATTTCTTTTTGCACAAAACTTAGTTTTGCTGAATTTTGTCTTGATATTCCAATTTTATAGGCATTTATGTATAATTGAGCAATATTTCGGGAAGATTTTTGTATGGGGGCTATGACCATTTCTGGGCCGATCACCATAAAATTTGGTACAATAATTTATTTGCCTATAAAGAGTATTTATGTCAAATTTTAGCCGTTTAACATTATTTATATCTGTTTTATGCGTATTTAAGTGAATTTTGTAAGTGGACTTTATATGGGGTCTATGGTCAAACATGGACCGAATTAAAAAAAAATTTCGTTTTGAGATTTCTTTTTGTATAAAACTTATTTTTGCTGAATTTTGTCTTGATATTCCAATTTTATAGGCATTTATTTATCATTAAGCCATATTTCGGGAATATATATATTTGTATGGGGGCTATAAGAAATCATGGACCGATTCTTACTATTTTCCGCACACTTTCTTCTTTTATAGTACAAACAACGTATACAAAGTTTCATGGTATTATCTGCAATAGTTTTCAAAATATTGCAATAAAATGGATGAAAAATATGAAATTTTTATGGAGGTGGTCTCACATATAGGTTCATAACTCTGGTTAACCTAAACCGATTTTGCTGATTTTAAATAGCAAACTTCTCGAAAGCACTTCTGACAGAATTATTGAAGGTTTGGATCCCGAGTATATCTGGGAACTTCAAAAAACTGATTTCAACAGACAGACAGACAGACAGACAGACAGACAGACGGACATGGCTTAATCGACTTCGCTATCTATAAGGATCCAGAATATATATACTTTATAGGGTCGGAAAATTTTTTTGTGGAAATTACACACGGAATGACAAACTTATATATACCCTTCTCACGATGGTGAAGGGTATAAAAAGGGGTACAATTCGGTTTTAGTGATTTTGCTCAAAAAAAAAAAAAAAATAAAATGAAATAGGGCTTTTAGAGGAGATACCAGCAAAAAAAAAATTTGTTGCCGGTCACGCCTATTTTCGAGGGGGCGGGCCCTTAAAGTTGAAAATACATAGGCCTATATCTCAGGAACTACTGGGTGTCTGATAATTTGTAATACATTAAATAAAAGGTATTAAAAATACCTTTCCAACGATATATATCATGATTATAAAATATGGACCGAATATGGGTTAAATCCGAAAAGAAAATTTTTTGACCCGAATTTATTTGTTTTTTGGAAATGGTTCTATATGGCAGGTATGACAAATTATGGGCCGATCTTCTTAAATTTTGGAACAGTTATTTTCATGCATATGAGGATATTTCACGTAGAATTTCAACATAATAACGGTATATTTAAGATATATATTAGTATTAACGTGGATTTCGAGAGTGGACCTTATGTGGGGGATATAGTCAAATATGGACCGATATTCTCAAAATCCAGCAGTTAGATTTAGGCATGTATGTAAATGATCAGTGTAAAATTTTGGATTGGTACCCTTATTTATAAGCGATTTATGGGTATTAAAGTGATTTTCGGAAGAGGGCTTTATATGGGGCATACGGTTAAAAATAGACCGAAATTCACAAAATTTTGTGGGATGATTTTTGTATATATTAAAATGATCTGTGCAAAGTTTTGAGTCGGTACCGATATTTATACAATATATATAGGGAAAAATCTCTTTTTCAGATGTGGTCCTTGTATGGGAGCTATAACCAGTTCTGGGCCGACCACCATAAAATTTAGTACAGCAATTTATTTGCCTATAAAGAGTATTTATGTAAAATTTTAGCCGTTTAACATTATTTATATCTGTTTTATGCGTATTTAAGTGAATTTCGGAAGTGGACTTTATATGGGGTCTATGGTCAAATATGGACCGAACTAAAAAAAATTTCGTTTTGCGATTTCTTTTTGCACAAAACTTAGTTTTGCTGAATTTTGTCTTGATATTCCAATTTTATAGGCATTTATGTATAATTGAGCAATATTTCGGGAAGATTTTTATATGGGGGCTATGACCATTTCTGGGCCGATCACCATAAAATTTGGTACAATAATTTATTTGCCTATAAAGAGTATTTATGTCAAATTTTAGCCGTTTAACATTATTTATATCTGTTTTATGCGTATTTAAGTGAATTTTGTAAGTGGACTTTATATGGGGTCTATGGTCAAACATGGACCGAATTAAAAAAAAAATTTCGTTTTGAGATTTCTTTTTGTATAAAACTTATTTTTGCTGAATTTTGTCTTGATATTCCAATTTTATAGGCATTTATTTATCATTAAGCCATATTTCGGGAATATATATATTTGTATGGGGGCTATAAGAAATCATGGACCGATTCTTACTATTTTCCGCACACTTTCTTCTTTTATAGTACAAACAACGTATACAAAATTTCATGGTATTATCTGCAATAGTTTTCAAAATATTGCAATAAAATGGATGAAAAATATGAAATTTTTATGGAGGTGGTCTCACATATAGGTTCATAACTCTGGTTAACCTAAACCGATTTTGCTGATTTTAAATAGCAAACTTCTCGAAAGCACTTCTGACAGAATTATTGAAGGTTTGGATCCCGAGTATATCTGGGAACTTCAAAAAACTGATTTCAAAAGACAGACAGACAGACAGACAGACAGACAGACAGACGGACAGACGGACATGGCTTAATCGACTTCGCTATCTATAAGGATCCAGAATATATATACTTTATAGGGTCGGAAAATTTTTTTGTGGAAATTACACACGGAATGACAAACTTATATATACCCTTCTCACGATGGTGAAGGGTATAAAAAGGGGTACAATTCGGTTTTAGTGATTTTGCTCAAAAAAAAAAAAAAAAATAAAATGAAATAGGGCTTTTAGAGGAGATACCAGCAAAAAAAAAATTTGTTGCCGGTCACGCCTATTTTCGAGGGGGCGGGCCCTTAAAGTTGAAAATACATAGGCCTATATCTCAGGAACTACTGGGTGTCTGATAATTTGTAATACATTAAATAAAAGGTATTAAAAATACCTTTCCAACGATATATATCATGATTATAAAATATGGACCGAATATGGGTTAAATCCGAAAAGAACATTTTTTGACCCGAATTTATTTGTTTTTTGGAAATGGTTCTATATGGCAGGTATGACAAATTATGGGCCGATCTTCTTAAATTTTGGAACAGTTATTTTCATGCATATGAGGATATTTCACGTAGAATTTCAACATAATAACGGTATATTTAAGATATATATTAGTATTAACGTGGATTTCGAGAGTGGACCTTATGTGGGGGATATAGTCAAATATGGACCGATATTCTCAAAATCCAGCAGTTAGATTTAGGCATGTATGTAAATGATCAGTGTAAAATTTTGGATTGGTACCCTTATTTATAAGCGATTTATGGGTATTAAAGTGATTTTCGGAAGAGGGCTTTATATGGGGCATACGGTTAAAAATAGACCGAAATTCACAAAATTTTGTGGGATGATTTTTGTATATATTAAAATGATCTGTGCAAAGTTTTGAGTCGGTACCGATATTTATACAATATATATAGGGAAAAATCTCTTTTTCAGATGTGGTCCTTGTATGGGAGCTATAACCAGTTCTGGGCCGACCACCATAAAATTTAGTACAGCAATTTATTTGCCTATAAAGAGTATTTATGTAAAATTTTAGCCGTTTAACATTATTTATATCTGTTTTATGCGTATTTAAGTGAATTTCGGAAGTGGACTTTATATGGGGTCTATGGTCAAATATGGACCGAACTAAAAAAAATTTCGTTTTGCGATTTCTTTTTGCACAAAACTTAGTTTTGCTGAATTTTGTCTTGATATTCCAATTTTATAGGCATTTATGTATAATTGAGCAATATTTCGGGAAGATTTTTGTATGGGGGCTATGACCATTTCTGGGCCGATCACCATAAAATTTGGTACAATAATTTATTTGCCTATAAAGAGTATTTATGTCAAATTTTAGCCGTTTAACATTATTTATATCTGTTTTATGCGTATTTAAGTGAATTTTGTAAGTGGACTTTATATGGGGTCTATGGTCAAACATGGACCGAATTAAAAAAAAATTTCGTTTTGAGATTTCTTTTTGTATAAAACTTATTTTTGCTGAATTTTGTCTTGATATTCCAATTTTATAGGCATTTATTTATCATTAAGCCATATTTCGGGAATATATATATTTGTATGGGGGCTATAAGAAATCATGGACCGATTCTTACTATTTTCCGCACACTTTCTTCTGTTATAGTACAAACAACGTATACAAAATTTCATGGTATTATCTGCAATAGTTTTCAAAATATTGCAATAAAATGGATGAAAAATATGAAATTTTTATGGAGGTGGTCTCACATATAGGTTCATAACTCTGGTTAACCTAAACCGATTTTGCTGATTTTAAATAGCAAACTTCTCGAAAGCACTTCTGACAGAATTATTGAAGGTTTGGATCCCGAGTATATCTGGGAACTTCAAAAAACTGATTTCAACAGACAGACAGACAGACAGACAGACAGACAGACAGACAGACGGACATGGCTTAATCGACTTCGCTATCTATAAGGATCCAGAATATATATACTTTATAGGGTCGGAAAATTATATTGTGGAAATTTCACACGGAATGACAAACTTATATATACCTTTCTCACGATGGTGAAGGGTATAAAAAGGGGTACAATTCGGTTTTAGTGATTTTGCTCAAAAAAAAAAAAAAAAAAATAAAATGAAATAGGGCTTTTAGAGGAGATACCAGCAAAAAAAAAATTTGTTGCCGGTCACGCCTATTTTCGAGGGGGCGGGCCCTTAAAGTTGAAAATACATAGGCCTATATCTCAGGAACTACTGGGTGTCTGATAATTTGTAATACATTAAATAAAAGGTATTAAAAATACCTTTCCAACGATATATATCATGATTATAAAATATGGACCGAATATGGGTTAAATCCGAAAAGAAAATTTTTTGACCCGAATTTATTTGTTTTTTGGAAATGGTTCTATATGGCAGGTATGACAAATTATGGGCCGATCTTCTTAAATTTTTGGAACAGTTATTTTCATGCATATGAGGATATTTCACGTAGAATTTCAACATAATAACGGTATATTTAAGATATATATTAGTATTAACGTGGATTTCGAGAGTGGACCTTATGTGGGGGATATAGTCAAATATGGACCGATATTCTCAAAATCCAGCAGTTAGATTTAGGCATGTATGTAAATGATCAGTGTAAAATTTTGGATTGGTACCCTTATTTATAAGCGATTTATGGGTATTAAAGTGATTTTCGGAAGAGGGCTTTATATGGGGCATACGGTTAAAAATAGACCGAAATTCACAAAATTTTGTGGGATGATTTTTGTATATATTAAAATGATCTGTGCAAAGTTTTGAGTCGGTACCGATATTTATACCATATATATAGGGAAAAATCTCTTTTTCAGATGTGGTCCTTGTATGACAGCTATAACCAGTTCTGGGCCGACCACCATAAAATTTAGTACAGCAATTTATTTGCCTATAAAGAGTATTTATGTAAAATTTTAGCCGTTTAACATTATTTATATCTGTTTTATGCGTATTTAAGTGAATTTCGGAAGTGGACTTTATATGGGGTCTATGGTCAAATATCA